>JARQZK010002911.1:242500-715000 GCA_030704885.1 Cynegetis impunctata
GCAGAAAATAATGAAAAACTACTGCCGCACCTGACTGCTTTCCTTCGATACACTGCAATAATATGTATTTTATGAGATAAAATACGACTAGAAAGGCTAGAAAGCGAAAGAGCCATCATTATAATAAAAACGAGTACAACGGCCAATCAAATTTTAATATACGAGCAGAAATTAAATTGTAGGGGGTTAAAACATTCACCGTGATAATTTTTCGTTATATTAAAGTTTACAAAACTTTCCCTATGCCTGCAATGTTTAATAGGGCTCGGCTTATTCTAGACGTCCATTAATATAACGTATTGTGGACTTCGTTGTTGTTGTTGTTGTTCCAGCTGGATTTTATACGGATGCATGAGTTCTTGTTTCAATATGCGGGTCGTTTGATTCCTAGCTACAAAGAATATCTTTTGCATCCCCTATTGATCCGTTCACTTCAAATTTAACATCAAGTTGCATCAATAATTATGATATTGAGATATCATCCAAATATTCCATTAGTAGAAATAATGCTTGTCCCAATTACCAAATAGAAAGTTCATCATTTTTTTGCATGTCGCCTCATATTGAAACTCTCGAGTATTTAGTTCAAACTAAAGAATTATCTTCCTCGCATCGATAAATATCGATTGAAGAAAGAAATCTCGAAATTTGAAAAATCTTGTACGTACTTTTGCGTCAAGCTGTAAATTGAAATAATGAAATCAGTGAATATCAATTCTGGAAATAATTATTGAAATTTAAAATTTCGTGTATGTTCTTTGCGTAAACCTGTATATCAAAATGATGAAATCTATTTCCTGCAATGGAACATATATTTCCAGGAATGACTCAATTCGAACTAGATATTCCGTGTCGCCGTGCTTTCAAAGGGCTGCCAGGATCATCGATACTTTTCGGTATTTCTCTTTCAATCTATCCCACAGCCGTCTTCGGGATTTATCGCGAATGATGAAAATCTCTTATTCGTTTTTTTTTAGGTGCCAATTCGGCGTTGATGAAAAAGGCAGGGCTTCCTCTTTCCAATCTCGCGCGGCTTTTCCGACCGGCGGTACGTAGTAGACGGAAAATACCTCGTACGTCCCCCGCCGACGTCTGTAACGTTCAAAAACTCCGGGAGACCGTAAACCTCGATTCGTGCTTATCTGTCCGAGCCATCGCGAGAGAGATTTCATTCTTTGTTTTATCTCGACTTGCACTTATTGTCTATTCAGTTCCCGATTGAAAACAATGAGAAATTCAATTCGCCATTATTATTGTTCGTTGTACCTGGCCGTTTCTGGGTTAAGGAGAGAACGGAGGAGGCGGCGACCTCGTCCGTCGTTCTAGAACCGTTTTACTCTGGTTGATCTACCGCAACCGAAAGGAATACGTTTTTTTTCGTAGTTGGATTCCGGCGTTTCCCGGAACCGCTCCACGTTTCAGCAAACCGCCATTCGATATGCTCAGAGGCGCCTTCTCCGTCGTACGTTTCCGGTTATGCTACGTGAGTGTGTTGCCTCTTGGCCGCAATGTGTCCGGAAAATTGAGTGACTCCCGATTCGAACTCTCCGAACAGAACCGTAACGGATCATTCTTGTTTCCATAAATATTTCACATTTAATTAGGTATTTGTTGCCTTTATTAGAATAGATAATTACATAAGACGAATATCTCAAAAATTTCCATCAAAAGTATTTTTCAAGCATCTTGCGCTATATGAACATTTTTCTCTCGTGATTACGAAGAAAATTGAATAATTTGGTGAATTACTCGTTTGAAACTAATCGTGTTTTAAGTGTTTGTGTTTTCGCAAAATTTGTTCAACAAAAATCACGTTATAACTTAAATTTATTTTCTGGGTTTAATTGAGTTAATAATCCAACACGGTCATATCTACATTTCAATATCAACATTGAATTTATCTTCTTCAGTCTGAAAAATAGACCACTCAGAGTTTATAGTGAACTAGAACCTGGTCATAAGAACGCAGTATTGTGGAAGAAAACATACGTATGTCGTAGATAGATAGATAATATTTATTGGTGTAGATACTGAAAATTACATACATATACTAAATATACATACATCATATTGTATACGCAGCACAGTTTTACACAGGTCAGTCCAGATACACGAAATCAAACTTAATTAAAAAAAATTAACAAATTGACAACGAATCACAAATATGAACACTTAAAGAAGTCATGCATATCATATAAAACATTTTCAATAATAAATTTCTTCACATATACCCTAAACCTGATCACAGGCATTGAACGCACTTGCGGGGGAAGATGATTAAAAAAATTCCAGGACCAGTAGTTGGGTCCATTGAGTGACTTACTCAGTCGATAAAATTTCAGTCGAAAGTTTTTCTTATGCCTTGTATCATGCACATGGCAGCTTTCACTTGAAACTGCTAAGTGTGCATTTTCTCGTGCATAACACAGGCAGACATAAACAAACAAGCCTGGAAATGTCAGGATCTGAAGCTCATTCGCGCGACTAACAAACTCTATAATAGCTTTCGTGGTGCTCCGTCCTCTTCTGAAGCCAAACTGAGACCTTGAGAATAGGTTATTCGACTCAAAAAACTCAACCACTTGGTGACACATGACCTTTTCCAGTACCTTGGAGAAGACTGGCAGTATAGAAATTGGTCTGTAATTGCCAACATCCTCTGGGTCGCCTTTTTTATATAGAGGAATGGTCTTGGAAATCTTCAGGCAGTCCGGAAACACACCTGATATGAGGCATTGATTAATTAAAGTTGTTAAAGGAGATATAATAATATTGACATTTTTTTTTAGTGAAGGAACACTAAGGCCGAAAAAGTCTGCGGATTTACTGTTTTTTAGGGAGCGAATAGCATCCCTGACCCCTACTTGACTCACCTCGCCAAACTCGAAGCTCATAGATGTAGGCACATGTCTCGAAAATAGACCAATATTAGAACACCTGGGCAGCGATCCAACCAAGGCATGGGGAATTGAAACAAAGCGATCATTAAACTCATCAGCACTAATTTTAAGTTCATCTGTATTCTTCTCAGACCTTCTTTTTTTGTTTATGAGATTCCATGCAGCTTTGCTGACATTACTAGAACCTTTAATTATTTTATCATTTGCTGCTATTTTTCCTCGACGAATAGCTACTCTATAATTCGATCGTAATTTATTTCTTAACGCTTTTAAAGTATCGCTTCTGTATAATATGTACAATTCATTTACGAAAGTTAATTCCTTCCTCATAGCATCTAATTCCCTCGTAAACCATTTTATCCCACCATCGCTTTGACGACCTCTTATGATCTTCTCTGGAAAAGCTATCAGAAAGCAGTCCAGGAAATTCTGCTGAAAAATCCGAAAATCATTGCCGACATCACCATCCGGATGACCAAGGTAGTCCCAGCTCAAATTCTCCAACATTCTATGCATAACACTGTAGCCTTGTTCAGTTAAAGGCCTGCACTTTGTTGGAATGAACTAGTCAGCTACATGCGATAAAGTCACACGAAATGTTTGCGCCTTATGATCCGAGAAATCACACCCAAACACCCCAGTTTCAGACTCATCAACATTAAAATTAGTGAATATGTTGTCGAGGCAGTTATCTCCTCGAGTAGCCTGAAATATAGATTGATGCAGACCGAAAGAACGAAACAAGTCACAGACAATCTTGGATTTATTTTTAATTTTCTGATATGATTCCTCACGACAACAAACATTGAAATGCACATTAAAGTCTCCACATACAATCAGATTCACACTGGAATCGATCGAATGTATCATACATAAGATGAAATAACGATTATATAACTTATGTGTGAATAAGCCAATAGAATCCGTGAATTTTGCATAGATACTGCGTATTGATGAGTGATATAATCGTTTTGGTGTTTCGTCTCGTGTCAAAATGTGATTGTTTTCATATTGACGGTGTTTTGACGTTTGTACAGAAAAAAAGTAATAATCTGGTTTGGTGAAGTTCCGTTGAATTTTTCAATTTGCAACGCTTTGGTTATAGTTCTGGCGGTGTTGTTTATCCGTTATACAATCGAATACCAACTCGAGCAATCGAACGAAAATAATCGTTATACTGACCTCGTCACTCGACGTATTTTCATAAAACATCACTCGAGTTGCGCTCTCGTGGATGTTTCGCAAAATACGTCTCGTGACTCGGAAGTATAATCGATTATTTTCGATGCTCTTGTCATATAACTGATTATTAATTTTTAAGAAAGCCTATTTTTGAACATCTGATATAAATTTTATTTAACATCACTGCCTCATACATCTTTTTAGACACTCGACGTTCGTCTAAGAAATTAACATGTGGCACCCGATGAAGTCCTAGAAAGTAAGGACTCCAGCTAGTGTTAGTGAACGGATGTAACGTTTTCTAAGAGCTTTAGCTGGTTCATTTAAATATAATTGATGGCACATAAAGAATTGGACGAATAAAACATGTAAAAAAGATGTAGTGTCATGGGACACCAGGTAGCAACGAAGTCCCTTCGGATTCGACATTATAATATAATTATTAATATAATAATGATATCGTTTTGAAGATTTACAAACTTTACGAAAATGAACGTGTTTATTTTCGAGTAGAATTAATTTATAATGTGAGTATACAGCACATGCTTACACAAGAATTTCACGTATATGTCGTGGCAGAAGGAGAAAGATAAAGAAAGAATGACGCATGCGCGTTGCACTTCCGTTATATGTTTTGCTTACGGTTTTAGTCTCACATTCTTAACAGTTGCGAAATCCCTATCTCCTCCAAACCTGCCGTAAGGAAGTTCGTTCCAAAAAAGTTTCAACGTCAATTCAGGATGAAAATACTACACTGCGTCGCAAATTTAACGCATAGCTTAAATATTTCCTAAGTTTTGACTGTGAATATTTTCTCAGGCGGTGGTGATCCGATTTGAATGAATTTTGCAGCAAATTGTAGCTCCATTCTTTGTGAAAATGCAATAGTTATAAGATGATCGAGAAAAAATGAATAAACTTATTGTACAGAGTGTTGAATAGCGATATGTTTTCTTCGTCCAAGTTTACATCCTTCTGCGGGCAATATCAGGTAGCCAAAATAGACGGTGTTATAATCGCATGTCTTCTGAGTAATTTGTTTTTTAAATCTTCTTTTTATCTTGAGCCACTCGAAAGATATTCATGTTTTTATAAACGCCCACACTTTTCAAACGAAATTTTTTAAGACTTTTTTGTTAACTTGTGAAGGAGACTGTGCGAACGAAATTTCATTAAAAGTTGACAACTTTGTTCATTTATTTATTTTGAATTAATTGGGCGGATACATGATGTAAATTAATAAAGATATCAAAACAATGGTTTATAAAAACAATATATATATTTATTTATATACACAAAGCAAAATAACGCATGACCCTCGTTTCCGTGAAACTTGCTTCAAATGCTTAATGCTAACTAATAAATAGGTTTCTCCGTTATATTGAATACAAGAAATAAATAAATGACAAATTGTGTAGAAAGGGTAGAAATAGAAGGATGGTTACAAATTAGTAAAGTAGGAAAAACCCATTCTAAACTGGTAGTCAGGTAGTTCGGTAATTTTGAAAAGTTTCGAAAGGGGCTTGTAGTATGGAGAGACGTAAAAAACCAAATAAATACAGTTTCTACTTGTAAAGAAATTTTGTATACACAGCCTTCTTCGCAAATTAACAAAAAGTTTCAAAAAATTTCGTTTGAAAAGTGTGAGCAGTTATAAAAACATGAATATCTTTCGAGTTGCTCAAGATAAACAGACGATTGAAAAAACAAATTACTCAGAGGGCATGCGATTATAACACCGTGTATTTTTTTTCTGCCTGAGCTACCCGATATTGCCCGCAGAAGGATGTAAACTTGGACGAGGAAAACATGTCGCTATTCAAACACCCTGTACAATAAGTTTATTCATTTTTTTTGATCATCTTATAATTATTACATTTTCTCAAAAAACGGAGCTACTATTTGTTGTATTTATTCAAATCGGATCACCGCCTCAGAAAATATTCACAGTCAAAACATAGGAAATATTTAAGCTATGCGTTAAATTTGCGGCGCAGTGTATTTGATGACATGAATTTCGCGATAAATTGTTGATTTCATATTATTTCCTCACTTTTCTCAGATAATTACATTCGTTCTCCCATAAAAGACGTACTCTGAATATTGTAACACCACAAGGTCCTGCGAAATTGTAAATATTTCGTCGATCCCCAAAGATACGGATCAAATTTTATTCGAGGAAGAGATACTTGGTCCCCTCGAGTGCGCTCATCCCAGTTTGCCCCATATAATTCAAACGTAACTTGTTGCATTCAATGTCGGAGACAAAGGCAACTTCACTGGCAGGTATGATAGGGGTAGTTATCGGAGACGAGAGAGCGGAAGCCGCGATGGGGGCCTTTTGTGAACGCTCGAAAGCCGATAAAGCCTCCGCCGGCGCCACCCCCCCCCCCCCCCCGCCCGCCGCTAGCGTTATCGCCAATTTCGCCGATAATTACACGGGGGAAATAACGCGGCTTCCGAATTGGCGCGGCAACAATGCGTCATTATAACAGTCCAACGGAGGAAGAGACGGATCGGCGCGGCCGGTTTCACGGGGGGCCGGTTCGTCGTTCTTTGTGATCGTCTCGGATGTTTGAGAAATTGCGATAATTGAAAAATTGCAATTATTGTTAATCTTGGAAGAGTCTCTGGCGAGAGACCTGAAACCGACCCGGAAGAGGATTTGATTACTACTTTGGTATCAGGAGAAACAGTATATAAATGTGTATAAATATTATATACAGAGTGGATTTTTGTTTATCTCGAAAAGGAAATATCTTACGGAACAATGTATCGATTAAAAATATTATTGTTTTGAGGGGGAAGTCCAATTATGCTTAAATCTCTTCCAATTCCTTCACCCTTGAGGGAGGGAGAGGGGTCAACTTTGAAATTTGAAATGGGTACCCCTGTTTTTTACACATTCGTATTCTTCTTCAAAAAATATCAAAGTTTTGTCTAGACAGTTTTTTACGATTCGTCACAGGTGGCTCTGTAATCGAATTCGAATTTTTCGTCTAAATCACCTTAACGTCAGACAATTGAATGATTAATAGAGCTGATACGTTGAGGTCGTTCAGACGGGTAATTCGAATTCTAATACATATCCATCTGTAATGAACGGTAAAATGTTGTTCCTATAAAACTTTTCTATTTTTTGCCGTATAATACGAATCTGCAATAAAAAACAGGAGTTCCCATTTGAAATTTCACAGTTGACACCTTCCTCCCTCAACGGCGGAAGAAATAGAATTAGTTTTAGCTTAAGTGGACTTCCCCTTCAAAACCATCAACTTTTTATTCGAAACATATTTCCGTAAGATGATTTCTTATCAACATATTCAAATGATTCAATTTAAAAAATTCACTCTGTATATATATATATATATGCAGGATGTTCTCTAATGGAATGTCAATATTTAAGGATATTAACCTCTGCATGATATTAAGACAAAAGATTCCTGTGAACATAGGTCCCAATTCGCGTTATTTTTGATACCCATACAGGGTGTTAAAGTTTAGGTATTTTTTTAGAAAAATTCTAAACTATGTTAAATATTCTTATAAAATTAGGTGGGCGTAGAAACCAGGGATGTAACGGAGGTAATTTTATCGGAACCGAAGTCGGAGTCGGAGTTTTTAAATTTGATTTATCGGAGTCGGAACCGGAGTCGAAGTCGGAGGCGGAGGCAGGGCCAAAAGTGGTGGCAGGACGGAGTTATTAAATAAAAACAGATTACTTTTATTGATATTAAGCCGCAAAATATAAAACAAGTGACTGTAACGTATAAACATGTCATGTGCGTAACAAACTAACAAGTGAAAAACAATCAACGATAGAGCGCACGTAGCGGGGGATCCTCCCCGCGACATGTATGAACTATGAGGCCCGCTGCACACAGCGGGCATTTTGTCCCGCAATTCCCTACGAGACCGCAGCGTCCTCGCACCGCAACTGCGATTGCTAGTACATTGTTTGCTACCGAGCAGTGCACACGTGTGTCAAAAACCGCCAAGATGGATGAGGTAGAAGTGGAACTGTTTATTGAGGAAATTCTCCCTGCAAGCTCATCAAAAGACCGCACGCTCATTCGAAAGTAGTTATAGAACTTATCTGGGGTTTCCCTCAAATCCGCAAAAGACGTAACAAATTGGCCTCTTAATAAACGAAGGTCTGTAAAGGGATGCACCCAGTATTTTCTCTTTTTCTTTGAAATATATGTTTTGTAAACGAAATAGGCGAAAACAATGCGTGCGCGACGGTATACGTCCATGCTGGATAAACTCTTGTTACTAAATGGCGTAACCCCGCAGCCTCTCCGAAGCGAGAAAAAACGCAAATGTGCACTGGTTTTCAGCGGCGTCGGTGCGATCCCGCAGCGGCGCCGCAGCGGGAAAACCCGCACGTGTGCAGCGGGCCTGAATGTGCGTAGTGGTCGGTCGACGCAGGCCGCTGTGCTATTCGTTATGCTTGGACCTCCGATTAAAACCTCCGATTCAAAAGTTTCGGAGCCGAAGTCGGAACCGAAGGTGTAAAAATAATCGGAAGTTCCGACTTAACGGAGTCGGAGTCGAAGCTCCGTAACATCCCTGGTAGAAACATCTTCCGCGCAGAAAATTAATATTTTCTTCTAATCATATATATATATATATATATATATATATATATATATATATATATATATATATATATATTCATATATACATACATGAATATTTTCAAAAAAAAAAATTACACGTCACTGCTTTCTCCGAAAGATGAAGATATTTTTTAAATAGTGCTTCGTTTTCCAATACAAAAATCCATTTTGTGTTTTTCGTATTTCGAACTGCATTCGAGTGAAAAAAATTAGGAATCTATATATTATTAGAAAAACATATGTTTGATTTTAACGGTTATTATATTTAACTCTATGACGCGGCGTTTCACCACACGGTGGTTTCTTCGGAATCTTTATTTGTAAAAAGAAAAAGTAATACAGATGTAATATTAAATAATTTTTTTTCCAAATTATCAAATAAATACCATTAAAACTCGAAAGCTTACACACCATGTATATCAAAAATAAAACATTATTTACATAAACTATATATATATATATATATATATATATATATATATATATATATATATATATATATATATATATATATATATATATATATATGAATTTATTGAATTGACAACGTTTCGACGAGGAAATTCATGACTTTCCATGAGGTCAAATGAGTTTTTTTACATCACTTCGAAAGTTGATTAAACGTTTCTCGTGAAAGTGTGAGTAAGATTTTATAGATGCGAATAAATTTTCAAATGTTCGAATTATGTCACGTCATTTTGTGATATGATTTTTGTGTCAGGAGCCGGAGAACACATGCGAAAGCCCAGGAAAACTTCCATCAATCATCGTAAATAAATTTTCCGACAATGTTGTAAAAATTGAATAAACCTTCTCGTATTTGACGGGGATAACTGTCGTCTCCTTTTATCAGGAAAGCACGACGGCGTGAAAAGAGCAACAATGGAGGTACTTGACAGGGAAATGTGTAACGACGTGAGGCGACGCAGTGGCGTCGACGTGAAAAAATTACGTACTGGTCGACGTCTAAATTCTCTCCAATAATAAAGTCAGTCGCTTTCGGTATGATCCGTCTCCGTGGCTATATAAGCTACGTAAGCGAGCGTAAAGCGGGACTTCTAAACGACAAACTGTGTGCACGCCTCGGTTTTTAGAGGTTTAACCCTCGTTTGACTCACTTGGACAAAAAAAAATTAACTTTTTTGAGCACAGTTGATGACAAACCTAAAAAATTTAATCATATCTGAAGTAACTTATTTAAATTTCTTTTTTTATAAGTTTTTATAAAAATTTAAAATTTTAAAATCTTTTACCGTTCTCGAGATACTTATGCCCGATTTCACCAACTAATTCCTAACGTTTGGCAATACTCAAATCGGATTTAGGAATTCCTAAGTGCAATTTGCGTTTTACCACGCCTTAAGTAATTCCTAAAGACGATAGGAAATATCTAACGTTAGGTCTGCCTAGAGTATTTAGGAAATGCTTAACCTCAAATTGATATAATAAAATTATTATATTTCTATCATTTTTTCTCTTCTTACTATCCTTTGTCAAATTTACAGTCTAGTATTAAACAGTGGTACCAATTATATGTACGAAACTTTCCAAATCAAGTTTTTAACAAGGTATTTCTTAACTAGGAATTTCTTAGGTTGGTGAAATACGATTTAGGAAAGTAGTTTTCATCTAATGTTTTAATTCACCACAATTATTGTATTATTCGCAATCCGCAATATAATTTATAAATATTCCACATTCGAATTGATATTGTTGCTATCGCAAAATTTAATTAATGCAAATCATGTTAACGATATATCTACAAAGAGTCAATATTTCAAAAGGGGTTTTTGAAAAATCATATTTCCACCCAGGCGCGGATCCAGAGGGGGGGAACTGGGGGAACGTTCCACCCCCTCCCCCCAAATGGGGCCGTTCAAGTATTACGTAACGCAATTTTTGAAGATTTTTGACCCTCCCTCCCCCCTATGTAACGCTCCGTAACGTTTTCATGAACCCCTCCTCCCCCCTATAAACGTTACGTATCACCCAAGTGACCATTTTTACCTAAAAGTCACAAATATGTTGCGCAAAGTCCGGAAAGTTGCTAAAATACCGTTTTTATTGTTTTAATCGTGTCGTTAATAATAAACAAAACAAGAGATTTTTATTTAATAAACAATCATACATAATGTGATATGTTGAAAAGGGCTCAAATTTGTCCTAATAAACTTTTACTACTAATCTTACATTTAATTATGCCGTTTTCCTGACTGATTTTTCTCATGCATTATTCAATTTTCGCTTAGTAGCTGGTTTTCACTTTGAAAACCTGCTTATTGAAATGGGTGCGATTAGCAAAGTAGGACCTAGGCCCAAGATAGTTTTTCGTTTCATGGCATTTCAGGATGCTTGGCATCAAAAACCCAATTTCAAAAGTCTCTCTTTCTCTACATATGTATGTAATATATATATATATATATATATATATATATATATATATATATATATATATTTATATTTATATATATATATTTATATATATATATTTATATATATATATATAATATATATATATATATATATATATATATATATATATATATATATATATATATATATATATATATATATATATATATATATATATATATATGTTCGTATGTATATAGGTAGATAGTTTCGTAGTTTCGCTCCTGTGTATTTCGTGTTTAAAAACTGGCAACGGAAACAAAATATAAATGACGAATAATACAGTCGAGGTATTCCCCATAAAACATAAACGGATAGAGTTGCCAACTTGGGACAACAAAATAAAACTGACTTACAATACAATCGAGGGATTCCCCGTAATAAATGAACGAAAAGAGTTAACAACTTCGGAGATTCAAATTCTCTAGTTTTTTATTTCAATAAAAATCAATGTTACGTAGCGCGTTGTTCGAACCCCCCTCCCGCCCCTGTAACGCATCGTAACGTTTTACAAGACCCCCCTCCCCCCAAATTGCGTTACGTAATACTTGAACGCCCCCAATGGCCTGGGCCCCACTTAATTGTTTTGATTTGGAGCTACTCGATTTACCATTGCCCAAAATACCAGTACCTTTTGAATATATAAAAGTTACCCCCCCCCCCAAGTCAGGCCTGAATCCGCGCCTGTTTCCACCTCATACTGAAGAACTGGAAAGACAACAAGAAGAAACTTCTATATGCTTGACTGATACGAAACTGTTTGAAGTAGAGGCGAATAATTTTTATTCCTTCTGTATTTAACTATTTAAGAAAATAATATTATTGTTACTTTCACTGTTTCCTCTGGTTTGTCATTTATTACATTTCGAAATGTTTTTCTGATGTATTTAATCAAATAACCGTCTATCTTCTTCATTGTCGAATAAGTGAACTAAAAACACTTAATCGGAAATACATGAAAATTTCATTTTCAAAGTGTTGAAGATACGACGTACAATTTCTGAATATATACCCGAATAATAAAGAACCAGTTGTGTCGATAATAGAAATATTCTTGGAGGAATTACTTCCAAGTAGTAAATATTAACCGTTCTGTACCCGGCGCGCAGTGTCCGGCGCCGCTGGAATAGCCGCCGGCACGCACATTCTTGGTCCGATTATGATTGTTTCTGAAACGAAGACACACTTCGTTAGTATTTCGCGGACCCCTTGCCACGGCGATGGTGTCGACGGACCGAAAAAGAGCTGCCGCTACGTAGCGAACGGCTGACGGAGTGTGCGTGCCAGTGCCAGGATGAGATGATCCTGGCCGAAATTCCGGTCAGAGTGTGTCAATGTTGCGACAGGATAAAGAACATACTCATGTGCGCGATGGGTCTCAGGTGTTTAATCAAGGGTAAACAAGCATCAGTCTTCTTCGCTTCACTGGATTATACGTATCGAATGACGCTTCCGCTCCGGTTTTCTAAATGTCTTAATACTTAGTACCTACTTGATTCGAATTTAGCGTGATTTTTTTAAGATTAGCACTGCTTTATACTTTTTTTTTATTCTGTTGTCTTTGTGTTCCCCATAACGCAGAATTCAAACATTAAAACAATTTCCAAACTATGAAACTATCGGAGCTGATGCTTTGTAAAAAATATCTTTTTTCTTACCCCTCTCAATCAATGGGAGAATTTGTGTATCATCACATTTTGTATTTTTCAATATTCAACTCGCCAGATCGTGAGGTACAAGGTTCGCCCTTTATGATACGTCAAGACGAGCGGGTACGATACTTCCTTTTCAGGAGATTGATTGAGAAAGTTGCTTTTATTCATACGACTTTTTTAATCAAGAAAAAGTCGTATCTCCCAAACTCAAAATGCGCGTTCTTTGAGAAGCTCGTTTATTTTCAAATGAGACCATATTTCGTAAATTTTTATTGTTATTTTTGTGTTTACAAGATGATTTTAATTATTCGTTAACGATTCGATTTATCGTGTTATTCTATCTTATGTGTGCGAGTTCCAATAAGTCATACCTAGAAAAATAGCCTTTCTTAATAGTTACTTCTATTATATATCTTTGGATGTGGGTACACCGACATATACATTCAAAGTTTAATCTTTTTAGATTAAATTGTGAATCTACTGAGGCTGATTGTAATATGAATAATATTATCAAAAAACTTTTTTTCTTCAATTCAAAATGAAAGTTGCTGTTCAATGTCAAGAATGATGATTGTCAATAGATTATTTTAATATTTGTAAATGAAACATTATCGGAAAACTGCAAAAATACACCACTTGATGGAGCTCCATCAAAGTATTTTTTCAAATGTAAACCAGTGAACGCAGGAGTTGAATAAATTAATTTTTGAAATAAAACGAAGATATGAGTTGCTGCCATCGAAAGAAAATAGAATATGTTATTTTTTTAAAAATATATAAATGAGGTTATAATTCTCGTAAAATAGCAAATGAAAAGCAATATTGTTGAATTAAAAACTTGAAAACATACACAGGTGAAATGAGAATAAGAAAAATATGTATGTAGTTTACCTTTGCACCCCCACAATGAATATTTAGCTAGTGGAATGTTATTCGAAGAAATGTCGAACCGGATGAGTAGAAAAAAAGATCTAATTAATTCATCTAATACGAGAGAATCGATGAACATAGTCCTTCTACGATGCGGATGTGCATTTCGTATCGCTGCTGATGATCGGACCGGATTGGCGACAATAAAACCCGATTAATTATGGAAGAATCGAAGGAATGCGTTTTTTACGTGATGACGACATTTCATAAACGTCTTTTTAGGCATTGCAAAACGGGAGATCGATTGAAAGATCGAATCCGCGTATATACAGTGTGACCCATTTTTAATGGAAACACCATTAAGTTGTAAAATTTGAAGTTGTAAACCGATTTCAACCAATTTTCAGGACATACTACGATATTTTTTCTTAGTCGAAATTCGGTTTTTCTTATTAGCGATTTTTTTATTGAAAATATTACCACGCCACTGGATTCAGCGTGCCCCTAAATAGGTATCACCAAAATTTCATGAAAAAATATTCATTCATAACAATGTTATGAGAACTCAAAATTCGAAAACTCACACTTCACAATCACAGAAAAACACCCAATATCAACAGATGGGCATGGAAATATTTTTTCAATGATTTCAACAATAAAATAGCGTAAATATTTTCGCGGAAAATAACGGAATTACATTCAAGTTTTCACGCTTTAAATCTTAGTTGCCATGGAAATGATTGAGCGAAAGAGAGAAAATTGAAATGATACGCCTTTCGGGAGATGACTTTAGAAGTGCTGAGGAGGTTTGTAGAGTTTATATCTGGTGGCACTTTATTCTTGAAATCATAAAAAAAATATTTCTATGACTATCTGTTGATATTGGGTGTTTCTTGTGTGACTGTTGAGGGTGAGTTTTCGAATTTTGAGTTCTCATAACTTTGTTATGAATGAATATTTTTTTATGAAGTTTTGGTCATAAATACCTATTTAGGGACACGCTGAATTCAGTGGCGCGGTCATTTTTCCAATAAAAAAGTCGCTAATAAAAAATTCCTAATTTCGACTAAGAAAAAATATCATAGTATGCCCTGAGAATTGGATTGAATATTTCTTATTTTGTCCCAAGGTAGATCTTTTAGTAATTGACATTTCAAAAAAAAGTGGTTGAAATCGGTTTACAACTTCAAATTTTAAAGGGGTGTTTCCATTAAAAATGGGTCACACTGTATATATATATATATATATATATATATATATATATATATATATATATATATATATATATATAAAGTATGTTTTTATTCTTCTCCTTCCCTACATTTTACACTTCCGCCAGAAATTTGGTTATAGGTTTTTAATGCAAAACAGCACCATCAAAATTTTGTAACTTCGATCTAAATTTTAGCACTGTCAAATTTTGGGAAGGGGGGTGGCGGGAGATGCGTGAACAAAATTAGTGGCAAAAAATATGGATATTAATTGTGGTGAACAATATTTCCGAAATTTAGTTATCTACGGCATTTTAAAGGGACATGCAGTAAGAAAAACGGTTTTTATAGGCTTTTAATTCCGCCAGAGTCCCTCTCTATTGAAATAAAGAGTTGAAAATTTATATGTGGGTGCAATCAATATTCAAGAAGTTTCTTTATTGGTTTCAATATTAACCGCAAGCTGCTACTATTTTTGAGCAGAAAATTTGGTCGTTTTTGCTGGTTTTCGGTCATTGCAAATCTCTACGGTCTTTCTGAAACAGTTATGACTCATGGACTTGTAAACTATGTACCTCACCCAGTAAATTAATTGGAAACTTTTACAACACCCATAACCTATTCGGGATTTGACCCTGTTAACGGCTCTGCTCTAGACTGACACTCAACAAACGTATAGATCACAGCCGGTTGATAAGGAGAGAAATACGTTAACACGTACGTATTTTGGTAGATAACAACATGAGGAAAATATGTATGCGTTTTAAACACAGACATATTGTATTTTATATGTCTGTGGGTTTAAATCGAGAGATCGTTATTAGACAAGTAGTAGCAGAAAGTTTCGAACGAAACCCGTTCATTACAACGATTATCTAATTGCGATTGAGAAATTTTAAAAAGTAAGTGATTTGTCAATTTGAGACTTTCGAACTGTGTGCAGTAGAATTGGTACATTAGTTTTTGCTGAACATATTCGTATTTCAGATATTTACTATTCTTAACTAAAATTATCTTTTTATTTCCAGTATTTTCATTTATTATTATTATTATTTAGAAGATCATTGCGTTTAAAAATGCCCATTAAAGATTTCACTAAAAACAAAAGTTATATGTATACCTTCACGTATTCTAAATATTCGCTACCTCAATACAGGCGAGCGTTTATTGTTATGTGCCAAAGTTGGTTCAATTTTATGTGAGCTAAAAATGAATTGAATCCAAATTTTTACAGTGGCGATCATTTCTATACGATTACAGTTTTTACGAAACCTTTTATAACGATGAATTTAAATCACATGGAATCAGTACAAATATAGTAGCGTTATAATGGTTATACCTTCGTGGGAACTCCCATTGATAAAAAGTCATTACGTTAATAAATTACATTCTTGAGCGACCTAATTTTTCGTTACGTCCGTAATTAACTATTGCGGTGTTGATTCGATTGTTTAGAGAAGAGGGCAAATTAAACTCGTGCATAGGATAACGTTACTTTAAAAATGTCGAAGAAAAAAATATTCTCCGCGTGTCACTTATCGAAATTAGCTCTCTAATGTATCATGTTTTCTGTGATCTATGATGAATATTTATATGAGTTCTTTCTTTTTTTTTCGGAAAAATTGAGCATTTTATGACCAATAACGATATTTCAAAACGATAATTTTTCGAATTTCACTACTTCGGTGGACTTATTTCACCTTATTATCTTTATCTACATAATTATGAGCGATATGTGAAAATTTCAAGAATATCATTCTTATCGAATACAGTTAGACGTTTCAAAATTGTGTATTCGACTTTGTTTCATAGAGATATTACACCTATGCTTTGTTTGAATGCCGAGCTAATGTAATAGGTGACATAATTTTAGTAGCTCATTTTATCAGGACTACGACACGTTGAGAACGTATCATATGAAGGTTCCGAAAGGCCGTGTTTTCTTATAACATTCACATTTACATTTGTAGGTTTTCATTTTTCAATTAACAATCACTCTCTAACAATTTTCTCATAAAAAAAATCTTGATTATCTGTACGTCTGTACAGAGAAAAAATGAACACACTTCTAGATGATAAAACAACATATACAAAGATCAAAAAAGACATGACATTAACATTAGAAAAAGAAAACAACAAAATTGTTAAAAAATGGCAAGAGAGGGGATACATATCAACAAAGGACGCGAAAACTTTATCAACGCACAACAGTAAAACCTCGAAAATTTATGGCCTACCAAAAATACACAAAGAAGAAATGCCACTACGCCCTATTGTCTCTTGCGTTCAATCACCATTGTGTAAACTTTCAAAATACTTAGCACAAATATTGTCAAATATAGTTAATAAAAACAAATATTATATAAAAAACTCGTTACAGCTGAAAGAACAATTAGACCAAATTAGAACGAACAACCAAGACAAACTGTACTCACTTGACGTTATTTCATTATACACAAACATACCAGGAGAATTAGTACAGACAACACTAAAAGAACGATGGAACGACCTAAAAGAACACACCGACATTCCAGAAAAAGAATTCAATGAAACAATAGCGTTCATTCTGAATAACAACTATTTCCAGTTTGAAGAGTGCTACTACAAGCAGATAAAAGGAGTGGCAATGGGCAACCCTATATCTAGTGTGATCGCACAAATGGTGATGGAACATATAGAAGAGAAAATAATGAATAAATACGACGAAACAGTATTTTTTAGACGATATGTGGATGACTGTTTGGTAATCACGACACCTGACATAATTCAGGATATCCTTCATGACTTTAATAACACTCACACACTACTTAAATTCACAATAGAAAAACAAAGAAATAATACACTAGACTTTTTAGATATGACATTACTAAAACAACAAGACAAAATACTAACACAATGGCATAAAAGAAAACAAAACACAGACCGCATATTAGATTTCCACTCTAACCATCACATCACACAAAAAAAAGGTACAGTCATCGGTTATATAGACAGAGCAATAAAATTGACTTCGCCTGCATTAAGACCACAAATACTGACAGACTTGACTGAACAATTAAAACTAAACAACTACCCCATGACGATGATAAAAGGAATAATAAAACAAAGAGTGGACAGACTATACAACACAATGACAAAACAAAAAGCAAATGAATCTATAATACCGGTCGCCATACCATATATAAACAAATTGTCCCATAAGATTAAAAACATTTTAACACCATACAACATCAAAATTATAAACAAACCTCGAAACCAAATTAAACAAATATATAGCAAGTTAAAAGTAGCAACACCCACAAACAAAAAGTCCAATGTGATATACAGTATACCATGTAAGGATTGTGATAAGAGATACATCGGACAGACCTCACAGAGACTACAGGATAGACTAAACGCACATAAATACACTAAAAACGCAAGTACCGCTCTCAACAAACATCATACTACAACAGGGCACACATTTGACTATGAACAAACGGTTATATTAGGAGTGGAAGCAAAACAAAAACAAAGGGAGTTTTTGGAAATGATTCATATACAATTAAACTTAGAAAACACGGTAAATGACAGACAAGACATTAAACAACTAAGTCAGACATACCTTCCACTATTGACAAGACCAGATACACGAACATAAAGAAGAAAATAAATGACAAGACAAATGACATGACATACCATATGACAGACGGTTTGTTTTAAATGTGTTTATATTAGTTGATTAAGTTTGATTTTATTGTGGATGTTCTTGACGAAATTATTGTATTAATTGATTCTATATGTATGTATGTTATATTTAAGGTTGTGTACCCTATCGTCTGATATATCGGCATCACTGATGATAATACGTTTTACAGGTTGTTTGTGATTTATATAACGAGTGCTGAAGAAGGTGGATGTACCACCGAAACGTACAATTTTATACCTTTATTCGTTTATAATAATTAATTAAATTAACCTGTCAGAGCTAAACTTTCATTGTTCCCATATAAAATAAACAGGTAACAAATTCATATATATATATATATATATATATATATATATATACATATATATATATATATATATATATATATATACAGGGTGCTGATATGTATGGAAACGGTCGATTATTTACTAAAGTAATATAGCTAGCGAAAAATGTGAAGATAGAAAAGTTATAGGGTTTTTTAAAAATCTATCACACTAAATAAAAATTAAGTATACAGGGTCAGTCAAAAACTACTGAAGAAATAAAAATGCTTTTTCTTTAATATAACACCCTATATATTATACTATATTTCAATTCTGCTCGAAATTCTGAACAAAATTTACATAGCACATCATTTCCTAAATTCAAACGTTTTCGAGATATCGAACTTTGAAAATAACCTTTTAATACTCTCTAATTTATTGAAGAAAAAGCACGAAATGATGGATATTCATTATGGAAGTCTCACAAAGTGGACTATGTGGATATGATTACAATTTAATTATATTTTTACACGAAATAAAAAAGCATAATTGTTCAGAGTTGTTAAAAATGCAGGAAACAAGTTGTAATAAACAACAAATTCTATTTAATAAGGTGCTCAAAGTGTTTACCATTTACCTCCCGACGGTAAATGTAGTCTACAAAAATAGGCCGACAAATATCTAAGAGTTGAAAGAAAGAATAAGGCATGAAATTGCTATCATTCCTCCTCACATGATTTTAAATTCACTACAAAACTTTGTTCAGTAGGTAAACACTTTGAGCACCTTATTAAATACATTTTGTTGTTTATTACAACTTTTTTCCTGCATTTTTATCAGCCCTGAACAATTATGTGTTTTTATTTCGTGTAAAAATATAATTAAATTGTAATGACATCCACATAGTCCACTTTGTGTGACTTCCATAATGAATATCCATCATTTCGTGCTTTTTCTTCAATAAATTAGAGAGTAGTTAAAGGTTATTTTCAAAATTCGATATCTCGAAAACGGTCTCATCGTTAATCAGCCACACTTTGACAGTAACTTGTTGCTTCATTGTACAAATAAATCTGATCACCACTCTATCAGTGGATGTAGGGTCAATCTTCTGGTCTTTCGAATGTTCGACATTTACATAAATTTTTTAAAACCATTCAATGAAGTATTCCACTTTTGGAATATTCTGAAGCTTCTCGTCGAATGTCGTCGTAGCTGTCGAACGCTGATGTTCCGCTGTTTCAGCTACGTTCATTTTTTTCGTAACAATAAGTTTAATACCACAAATTTGTCATTGTAACGTTTAACTGCGATTGCGATTTTGATCACTGGATTATGATCCATTAAGTACCATGACTAGAGTAACCTTTCGCAGAGAACTGTTATAACGGCGATTTGTCATATAAAACATGGTGTAAGGAAAACTGTTTTAATAATGATAATTATCAGGCTGTAACGACGGATTCCATCAACTATTTGAAAAACACAATGCAACTAATGCGTCTAGAGGATAATAAAATTTGGATGTCGAAAGATTTCGGCTGATCTATACCGAATGTTTCGATAAACCTACAGAACAGATGGTCCTTTTAGTTGTATATCGAACAAATAGACCTAAAGGGTGTTTTTTTTTTAGAGTTTCACAACTTTGAATTAAAATAAAATTGAGAAATATATTTTTAATATCAATAGAACTGGCTTTATTGAATAGATAATTTTATGGCATTAATGTTTAAATATTATTTCGGCCATGTATCCTCCACGGCTGGCGCGTACTAGGGGCAATCTGGAACTCCAATTCTCACACACTTTTCGCAGCATTTGTGGCCGTATTTCGCTAATAACTCATCCAATATTGATTTCCAGGTATCCAATTATTTCTGGTTTATCGGCGTAGACAAGTGACTTTACATAACCCCAAAGAAAATAATCTAATGGGATTAAATCACACTATCTTGGTGGGGCAATTGTTGACCATTACGTGAAATTTTTCTTTCATCAAAACTTTCTTTGAGTAAATCAATTGTAGCGCACGCTGTGTGACACGTAGCTCCGTCCTGTTGGAACCACATGTCAGCAATATTAATGCCAGATAGTTGAGGTACGAAATAATGATGTCTGTATGCCGTTCACCGTTGACAGTAACATTCCGACCATCATCGTTTTTGAAGAAATATGGACCAATGAATCCGCCGGCCCATAAAGCGCACCAAACAAAAATTTTCTGGGGATGTAATGGCGTTACAACAAAAACTTGTGCATTATCTTCACCCCAAATGCGTCAATTTTGCTTATTTACGTACCCATTCAACCAAAAATGAGCTTCATCGGAGATCAAAATTATGTATGGAAAATCAATATCAATATCAATTTGCGCTTCAGCCCATTGGCCGAATTGACGGCGCATACGATGGACGTTTGGCTTTAATTCCTGCAGAAGTTGAACCAAGATTCTTTCGTAAAATCTTCCATAAAGTGGATGGACACAATTCCATTTGCTGAGAACGGTGACGAATTGATTGATTTGGGTCTTCTTCAATGCTTTCCTGTACGGCGGCTACAGCTTGTACGGTGCGCACTGTTCGGCGTCTTAACGGGATGCATATGATCATTCAGAGTAAACGATCTATAGTTATTCGAATTAGCCGCTCTGATGGACGATTATGACAGCCATAAAATGGACGAAGTGCACGACAAATTCGACGAACAGAACCATTATTTTGATGAAAAATTCCAATAATTCGCAAGTGTTGCTCTGGCGTAAGTCTATCCATAATGAAATGCCAAACCAAACTAAACAAAAATCACCTATCACCTGTTGAATCGGTTATCAAATAAAGCAGTACAGCTGAATCAAAGTTGTGAACCTCTAAAAAAACACCGTTTATAATACCGACATTAAGTTGTACGACTCACTCAATTTTGATTGTAGGCATAACTAATCGATGATAACGTATCTTAACTGTCTCCTGATTTTCAATCGACAAATTATTGTTGTTTTTTTCTCTCTCGAAGGTCAGCAGTGGTCTTATAATGTCATTCTCGAATTTCAGATGAGTGCGGTGGCGTTGGCGTCGGCTGCGAGCTCGATAGCGACGAGGACGTCGTGACGGAGTACCAGGTGGCGATCGGCGGCATGCAGGGCACCCACCACGGCCCGCTGCCCACCATCAGCGTGACGCCGCACTCGCCGGCAAACAAGACCTGCTACCCCGTCCTGGAGTACACGCTACGCCAGGTGCGAGAATTGTCCGAAACTGTGCACAATATGCGCCACCAGAAGTCGTTGGATGGTGAGTCTTCCGTGAAACGTTTCCATACTTTCGTCAAATCGGCCGCGAGGGTCTGCCATACCTAGTTGTTCCTTCCTTGTATGAAACATCAGTTTTTTTTTATGAGTAAAGCCACGATGTCGTAATTTGTTCGGAGCATTTAATAATAAATAATCGATATGCATCAAAACTTTTTGAACAGAACCATAAGCCGAAAAAGTTGTTCATATTCTGCTACAAATCGTATGCGGATCAAATATAGTGAACATTTCACTCATCTTTGTATTAAATTAGTTAATTAAATTACGTTTGCTGAATGTTTTTTCTAAAGAGTTATCAATGACAAAATTACTGGTAAGATAATTTCTTTTAAACTTGATTATTTTGAATGTTCTTGATAGATTTAAAAATTATAATATCCGAATATATTGATGTCGAAAAATATAAAGAGAGTAGTATTCAAATTAAATTTTAATTAGTAAGATTGATAGTTAATTGATCGTTTATTTATCCTGAAATACCGGAAATGGTTGCATAACCGACATTACTGATCTTCAATGCTGGTACTTACGAATATACCTATATATAATTATGTGCAATGGAATACCTACGTTTATAACTATTCTCTTCCTGGTAATCCTGTGTCTTGTTTATTTTATTCATAACAAACTTTGCTTGTATTTTATTTTTTGAATGTATCAGTATATCCGTTTCAAGTTGGATCTAATAATATCTATACTGGTCCATTCTTCTTTGCTATGTAACTAATTTATACTTCAAGCATATTTCATTTAATTGGTTGAAAATACAGTGAGAAGTAGAATACTTGTGTGAATAATTGTATATTATACATTCAGAAAAATTCATTGAATAACAGTAACTTTTTCAGATACAACGATTAGTTCTGAGAATTTTTCACCATCATTGACTGACACGACGAAATTATTGTTTGCTTCTCGTTCAGTCAGAGTGGCTTACTATTATGATAACGTTTATTAAAAAGTTACAATTATTTATTGAAAAATAAGTAACGCGTTAACAAACAAATATTTTTGTATTATATTTAGTGTATAATTTCGTATTCAGATACCCAGTCACTTGCCTGATCGAATTACCAAGTAATAATGACAGAGAGAAAAATAGCTTTATTGTCATATAAAATTACAACTTTCGTAGACAAATCACATATAAAGAATTGAAAATAAAATTTAACAATAATAACTAACCAAACAAAACACACTTTCAATAGTTGAACAAAACAAGTATCTATTAAAATAAAATGAGAAAACAAAAACATTCGTGTGTCAATGTTAAGATATATAGAATCAACATATTTGTCAAATACTCAATGAATCTGATTCAGCTTGTCTCAAAGTTTCGAAGGAACAGTGAGTTCAATGAACAAGGTTTAGTTAATTTAATGAACAAAATGTTTGGTTAACTAACCGAAACAAAGCGATTCAATAATGGCGACGACAATTAGATTCGCCGTAACATTTGACGAGAGAGCACATTTTCCCCGATGTTATTTCTCGTTTCTGTCGCGATCGAAAAGGCAAAAGCAAATAACGATCGGTAATTTGGATCGAAGTCGTCTAAATTGTGTATCGCTTTTCAGGCACCGGCATAGCCGCCCTCAGGCAAGTGCCAGCCTCGGCACTGAACCCTTTCGTGGCTCAAGTGGCCAGATTGAGCGCCAGCTGCCCCGCACTGAACGAAGTCATCGCGGAGTTGGACACGTTGGGAGGATCTCTGGGTTCGTCTCCCATGCACGCGCCACCCAGCAGGAAGAACAGCGGTAAGTCGCGTCAAAGTAACGTAATCGACCGAGACGTTGAGCGGCGACGGCATCGCCATGGCGTCTAACTAATCAACTGGACGAAAGTCTAATTCGAAGCTAACTAAGTAGAGTGCCTTTCCTTCTACGTTTATTGTTCATTTCGAATTGGTTGATTGATACTACTGTCAACTATGAAGACAGTAGAATATTGCTGGTTATCTCGCTTTTCTCTCGATGAAAATGTTTGTTCTAGAAGATTAGGAGTCTTATTGACCAAATGCACACTTTTTCATTGGACGATTTTAAGGTATTCCAAAGCTTTTATCGCGGGCTTTGAGCGCGGCGACCGAATCAAAAAATTCCGTAACGAAAATAAAATCTAACACCCCCACTCCGGCTACCATGTAGCTCGGCCGAGCGTTCGCTTAACGTGTATGTATATGGTACGAGTGTACGAAGCTCGCACGGATCGAGACGAGCTGCTCCGAAATCGGACGAATACGTAAGCAGCTGTTTGTGCGAAAGTATATAGGTGTATTGGTATCTATCATATCCAGACAGCAGAGACAGATCAGACGAGACATTCATTGAATTGATACCAGAAACGAACGAAGAAATTATAATGGCTACTCAAGAAGAAGCACGCAAACACGCTGAACAAATCAAGGAATCCTTGATTGTACTGACGAGGAACGGATACGATTTAGACGTTCTAATCAAAGAAATCAGCAATCTGAAACCGAGGAAAGAAGCAACTTCGAGAACCGAAGCGGCGGAATTGACAAGACCCGGAGAATACCGGGCGACAAAAACAATTGGAGTTGAATCAACTTCAGGAGGAAAACGAGTTATCGAAGCTGCGACTACGGAGACAGAGTTCAAGAAACCGAAGAAGGCTTCGAAAATCCAACGAAGAGAAAATGATGCGAATTCTCAGATCGAAACGGAAACGAAAAATAAATTCGACGTGCTGAGCGACATAGAAGAAGTCGAGGACGACAACATGTCAATTGGCGAACATACCGACAAAGAGGCGGAAGACGACGAAGTTTTACCTCCTTCGAGAAATTCACGAGTCAACAGAGTCAAAAAAGAAAACATCGCACCGATTGTTATCAGGGAAAAGAGTAAATGGAACAGCGTAACATCGCAAATGAAAGTGAGGAAAATCAACTACAAAAGGGCAAGACTGATAGCGCAAGGAGTACAAGTCGAACCGTCGACAGAGGATGACTATCGCAAATTGTTCAAACTGCTCAAGGAAATGAAAGTAGAATTCTACATGTACGAACTGAGAAGCGACAAAAAACTAAAAGTGGTTCTCAGAGGAGTGATGACGGAAACTACGGAAGAAGAAATCGAAAACGACCTGAAAGAACAAGGATACCCGATAACTAAAATAACGAGGATGAAAGGAAAAAGAGGATTCCCTGCTCCGTTAGTCCTAATTGAACTAGGAAAGGAGTACAAATCAATATACTCCAAATTGGAAAAATGCTGTGGACTCAACGTCCAGGTAGAAAGCCTCAGAATAAAAACGGAAGTGATACAATGTCACAAATGCCAACTTTACGGACACGCGCAAAAGAACTGCCATGCCACGGCAAAATGTATGAAGTGTGGCGAAGACCATAGCACGCACGAATGTAAGAAGCCGAAGACAACTGCACCGAAATGTGCCAACTGTGAAGGGGAACATCTCTCGACACATATAAGATGTCCAAAAAATCCGAACAATCCAGCAAACAGACCGAACATAGAAGGAAAACTAAGGCCGGCACCGCAGCCGACGGAGAACTACTGGAAAAAGAAAGCTGAGGAGAAGAAAACGAGCGAAAATCACGGCTCAAGCAGCGAACGGAAAACAACGGTGATAAAAGAAAAAGAACAAGAAAGAGCACTTAACCAAGAAGAAGAACTAGCACTGTCATTGGGAAAAATGGCACTTGCGTTCAGCAGAACAAATGCAACGAAAGAGCAAAAACTGGAATTTTTGAATGAACAGGAAAAACTCATATCACTGTTCAGGAGACGATAAGAACAAAAAACCAAAGGAAAAAATCAAGGAAAACGGAAACTCAATAAATAATACACTCATGTATAAAAACCTCAAGATAGGATACTGGAATGCAGACTCGGTACTACCGAAAAAAGGCGAACTAACAATTTTTCTGGAAGAACACAAAATTGACGTGATGCTGATCAACGAAACTCACCTGAAGCCATCGAAAAACTTTACAATAAGGAACTACCAGGTATACAGGACAGATAGAACGGAAGGAGGAAGTGGAGGAACGGCAATCCTGGTCAAGACTAGTGTTAAACACGAGGAAATGCCGCAGTTAACGCAAACTCACATGGAATCTACAGGCGTCAAGCTACAAACGAAAAAGGGGGAAATAATTCTCTATGCAGTATACAATCCCCCGAAAAAGGAGATACTAGAAGAAGACGTTATGCCGATGTTCAAAACAAAAGCAGCAACAATATCAGCTGGCGACCTGAACTCTAAACATACAGATTGGAAAAGTAGAAAAACCAACAGCAACGGAAGAAAACTTCAAAAAATAATATCAGGAAAAAACCTCGTCGTCGCAAGCCCCGACGAAGATACACACATATGCAGGAGGACCGGAACAACCGACCTACTGGATATCGCAATTATGAAAAATGTAAAATGGAACTACGAAATAGAAGCTACAATGGACTTATCATCTGATCACTCGCCTGTGATAATCGAGTTAGAAACTTCGGCGGAGGGAAAAGAACGACAAAGAAAAGTAACAAACTGGAGAACCTTCAGAGAAATAATGAAAACAAGAAAAACCAAAATCGAAAATGAAGAGCAATTGGAAGAATCAATAAAAGATCTAGAGAGCAGAATAAAGCTTGCGGAAGAAAGTGCAACAAGAATAATCGATGAAAAGAAGAAACAAATATCGCCCGAAACTAAGGCACTGCTGGAAAAGAAGAAAAGAGCAAAGAAAATTTACATGAGAACATTGCATCCAGAAGACAAAAGAATTCTGAACAAACTAACAAATGACGTCAAAAACGCGATCAGAAAAATAAACAACGATGAATGGGACCGGAAATTAGAACTTCTCGAAACCGAAGATCGGTCTCTATGGCAGATGGCAAAGGCTATTTCCGGAAGGATGAAAAGCCGGAACTTACCTCAGATCAAAAGCGGACAGGACATAGCGGTGACCGACAGAGATAAAGCGGAGTTGTTTGCTGAGTCGCTGGAAAAACAGTTCCAATTAAACAAGGGGAACGAAAACGAGCAATTCAACACAAATGTTGACAGAATCGGTAAAAGGAGGGAAGAACAAACTGCAGACGAAGAAGATATAGAAGAAATCACACAACAAGAAATAGAAGAATACATTAAGAACTTAAAAATCAGAAAAGCACCAGGAGAAGATGGTGTGAGAAACGTAGCCCTCAAAAATCTTCCCGATGAATGTATGGAAGAGATTAAAAACATAGGGAACGCTATACTTCGCTTGGAGTACTATCCCAGAATATGGAAAAAAGCTGAAACAATAATGATACAAAAAACAGGAAAACCAAAAGGAGAAGCAGGCAGCTACAGGCCAATCAGCTTACTACCAGCGATCAGCAAAATAATAGAGAAATCAATATACAGGAGATTGAAAAATTTCGCAGATCAACACGAAATAATACCAAGCTTCCAGTTTGGATTTAGAACTGAACACACAACAGTATACCAGCTAACTAGGATAACAGAGGATATAAAGGAAAAACAGAACATCTCAACAGCTACAGGTGCATTGTTTTTGGACATCGAGAAAGCTTTCGACAGATTATGGCACCAAGGCCTAATCTACAAAATGAAAAAAGAAAAATTCCCGAGAAAACTGACCTCAATAATACAATCGTATCTAGATGGAAGGACCTTCACTGTTAAAGTTGGAGAAAACAAGTCAACAGAAAAAACCGTGAAAGCAGGTGTACCACAAGGCTCCGTACTAGGGCCACTGCTGTTCAACATATTCACCTCGGATATGCCTAAACTGAGCAAGTGCAAAATAGCCCAATTCGCTGATGACACAGCCATATACTTGTCAAGCAGATTCCAAACAACAATAAACAAAGGACTTCAAGAAGACATGAAGACACTGGAAAATTATTATAGAAAATGGAAAATTAAAATAAATGGAGGTAAAACAGTAGCAGTTTACTTCGACTACAAGAAACGGAGACAGAAAGGAAAACCCAAAGAAATCGAAATAGAAGGACAGAAAGTAGAGTGGAAAACTGAATCTAAATACCTTGGAGTAATACTCGACGAAGAACTAAACTACCGAAGACATACAGAGGAACTAAGGAAAAAAGCGATGCAGTTATATGGAAGGCTATACCCCCTGATGAACAAGGAGAGCAAGCTGTCCATTGCGAATAAGGCAAAGATAATTAAAACAATAATAATGCCAGCAGTAACTTACGCTGGTGAAGTCTGGTACAGAAAGGAGAACACCAAGAAGGAAGCACTTCAGAGCACTCTGAGCAGAATTATCAGAACATCGATAGGTGCCCCTTGGTATGTTTCAAACAAACAAATAAGAGATGAAATAAATTTTGAAAGCATTGAAGAGAGAATAGAGAAACAAATTCCAAAAACCATACAAAAAATGAAACAACATCCAAACGAGGAAGTCAGAAGAGTCACAGAAATTTTACCACGGAAAACGAACAAAAAACTCACGCTGATGCAATGGAAAAGAAAGAGAACAGACGAAGATGAAACATCTACAAAGAGGCGGAAGCTCCAAAACCATCTCCCTGCGAGAGAACAGCCAGAAGAAGGCTTAATAGTGAATGAAGTGGAATAGGCTCTAGCCAAACACCACAAAACATAGCAGAAAAACGAGTTAAAATAAGACGAAGAGGCGTAAGGAAAAACATTCCGGATCTCATCAAAATTAAAAGGATCACATGATCATATCCAGACCAAGCTAGTTAGTCGAGTATGTTAGGTACGCTGGCTAGTATTTGGGAGGTCTCGGGTTCAAACCCCGGGGCCGACTGATCTGCCATGAGTTTTTTTCAGAGGTTTCCTCATGGTAATGTAAGTCACTGCTTGCAAACTTATAAGGCGAATGCTGCTGGGCCAGTATAATCCTCTGAACCCTACCCAAACTTCCTATGTTCCATAAATATCCCGTCTCTCCTATCCTTAATGCACTTGTACATACAAGTGTATCCTCTGATCTGGCTGAAGAAGTTAATCCCAAACTCAACGTGTGTTTCCTTTTTTTTTTTATCATATCTCATATCTTTATAATGCCACACTCACCGCATGTGCGCCCCGTAAGTATACATGTAGGTATATATGTATACATAGGTGTACCTATGTACAACAGTGAATAGCTATACATATTACTAATATTATGACTCCGAATATTGATATAAATATTGCACACGTTAGCGATGTTAATGTTAGGCGCTAATTTTTTGGAGATATTTGTGCGTGCTTATGCAAACTGGCCTACACATAGTCATGGTAGCAATTTACATTTCTCCGAATCCAAAATTGGACGAGAATATATGATATGTTCTTATTTCAGTTAACATAAACCTATAGTTTCAATAATGAAAATTCCTGAATAACCTACATGTATTGTAAGATAATAAAAATAATTTCAACGATATTAACTTCTCATTTATTCGATAAAAGAAGAAAATTTGTTTTCTTATCGGTCACCACGCTCAAAAAGTGTAACTTGAATTAATATAAAAAAAACTTGAATTAATATCAAAGAAAAAAAAATTCTGCATAAATGAAAAATAAATAAATAATTATAATTGCATCAGAGTGCCACACGTTTCTTTTTTTAATCGTGAATAATTCTGAGGGAGTTGTCTATAGTTAGCACCGCCTAGGGTTCAATTTCATTTTTTTTTATTATAGTAGGGGAGCCCAAGAGGGGATTTCGGGATTTACTCAAACGCGGCAGAATAAAATATTGGGGGAAACCTTGCACCCTGTTAAGTATCCCCGCCATACATGAACCCTCGATATGGGGGCGGTCGTCTAGGGCAGCCGATCAGATTAGTAAAAAAAAATCGATCGATCGAAAAACTCAAGCGCGTCAGATTAACACAAGATGAGTTGATTACATGCAGAAGAGTATGCATTTCACTAATCTGACGATTTGCACGTGGCATAAGGAAATAGGAGACTCACAAAGTTGCAAAATGAAATCGTCACCTTGATATTATCGAGCAGGGATAAATTTTTATTTTTATTTTGAAGAAAATGTCACAGTTTTTTTTTGCATTTTCGAATATCGGCGATGAGTTTTGATGTTCTCGTGCGGCCATCCCCACCGTGCAAAACGGCAGATTAACTTACCTTCGTTATCAGAGACGATGTGGGGTGTATAAAATATTAATATCTGACGCGCTTGTTGGCTCGAAAACGAACCTCTATCGAAATTTACGAAATGCCACTAATTTATTCAAGAAAAGCATTCAGAGTATAAGTGACGTAATGGGGTGAATGGCGTCACATCGTATTATTTGTAAACAAAGTGTATAAATTTCAGGCATCTCCAGTGCCCCAGAGTACTTGCGATACGACCGAGCTGATTTGACTTGTTAATTTATTTTAATCGTTCAGTATAATTCATTTGTTTTAGTTTCGCTAAGGTTGATCTTGTGATCTTATTGTTATTTTATATTGTTCGTGTAGTGTTATAACTTCGTTTAACTTTCAAAATATACATCGCCAATATCCATTTATTCAGCCTTTCATTATATTTTCTCCAACATGCTCGAGTATTTCTACATACTTTTTTTTAACAATTTAATAATAAAATCTGCCCACGTTTTTCCCTCCCTAGTGAAATGGCATAAATCATTTAACCTTTTTTCGTTTTATCATCTAATCTTCACAATCCAAAAGGTCCCCACAATGCTCGAGTAAATCCCCATTTAGCATCTCGGGCTCCCCTACTATTAAGTCATAGCCAGCATTGCAACAGGTTGTATACAATTTCTGAACTGCGTGTTTTGCCGTTGAAGAACATTCCTCAGTTTCTCGTGCAATTCATCAAACGGTCAACTGACATACGAAAATATTTAAAAAACTTTCGGACATCACTTGTCAGGTCTTCGAATAGAATGTAAAACGTGCCAACTTCCTCACGTATCTTATTAATTAGATGAACGCACTGAATACGATTGCGTCTTTTTTTTTTCCGATGACGATAAATTACCCATAATAACATCTACGACTGGTTTCCTTTCAACAGAACAGATGAAAATCTTGATTTTGAGCGATTTAACATCGTCCAATGTAAAAACCAACAGATCACGATAAAAACTCGCGGAATTTTTTCACCCACGGTCGAAATCGTATAATGTGCAACTAGTGTTAGACTGAACCAACAATAAAATATATTCACCTCTATAAAGTTAGCACTATCACATGCGAGATGAATGGTGGCATAATGTAATTAATTTGTCGTGATTTTGTCGTGCAAAAAAAAAATTTACCAACCATCTTCTGATACCCTGATGAAAGTCTCGCGCATAATTTTTCGTTTTTTTGTCGTGACTTCGTCGTGCAAAAATTAAACAACCATCTTCTGATACTCTGATGAAAGTCTCGTCTCGCGCATAATTTTTCGTTTTTTTGTCGTGATTTCGTCGTGCAAAAATTAAATATGTCGTGAATTTCTTTTTTTATAAAAACCAATGGTAGTGCTAACTTGATATCAAGTTAGCACTACCACCTCTGGAAAACGGTCTTCCAATGATCGGACAAATGTCGCATCTGGTGCATAATTTGTCTCTTTTTTGTAGTGATTTTGTCGTGCAAAAAAAATTTCTCCCAAATTTTTTTTCCTTAAGTCGATGATAGTGCTAATCCGGTATCAAGTTAGCACTACCAACCATCTTCAGATATTCTGATGAAAGTCAGAGTTATGATTAAAGATGCAAAAAAATTTTTAAGAACAATAAAAAAGCATGACAAAATCACGACAAATTATGCACCAGATGCGACATTTGTCCTATCATTGAAAAATCGCTTTCCAGAGGTGGTAGTGCTAACTTAATATCAAGTTAGCACTACCACTGATTTAAAAAAAAATTTGCGACAAAATTTTCCTTTGCACGATAAAATCACGACAAAAAGGCGACAAATTAATCAGATTATGCCACCTTTCATCTCGCATGCGGTAGTGCTAACTTTATAGAGGTAATATATTGAAAACGTTTAGAACAAAGCGGATGATTTATTCGAATTTTGCGTATTCTACAAATACGAAAATTCGATCATTACTCGACGACGAAAATCCAGGTACTCTCAATTTTGATTCGATCTTATCGGCGATTTCGAAACAGTCGGAGAACGTCGTTGCAATAATGTCGAGCCGATTCGTAACGAATTTAAATAAGTAAACAATCGTTGCGTCGAAGGTTCGCGACGGCGGAACGATTCGAGATTCATTACCGCAATTGTGTCGATACTGTTGCGGTTTCCGTTTCGGCTCGGCGTTTTTTCTACGTTTCAACGGTTTCGCGTCGTCTTATCTCGCCGAATTGCGAAACGACCGAGTAACAGCCACGAATTAATCTCGGTTCGAAATGGAAAATTCTTACCAAACGGCAAGCTGTACAACTGATTGTTTGTTATTTGATGTCATCTCGAGGGCGTGGCTTAATAATTATCGTAGATCAGCTGTTCTCAAACATAAAAAAATTAGTTCGAAATGTTCTTATTTGGCGTGATAATAAAATGAACATAAATAACTGCGAAATCTATTGTATTAATAGGCTCTTGCACCGTTTTATCATAAAACGTCGTTTAACTAAACTTGGTTTAATTTTTAAACTACGTTTATTTTTCTGGTCGTTGCACCAAGGAATTATAACCGACCCATTGCTAAACTGCGTTTTTGTAGTATTTCGGATGAAACAGCGATGTACATGAAGTAAAAAGAAGAAACAGAATTTATTTTTCTACTTTTCTAACCTAGTTTCAATAGTAAAGACGTTGTTTTTTGTGATTTGTATTAAATATGCATAAAATGGAAGATAATAATAAAAGGAAAAGGGGACCACACTGATACTTTCCAGATAGAGCGGTAAACTGTGGATGTATGAACTCCAAAAAATGGGCAATACTGTGCAAATGTTCTCCATGGGCATACAATTTTAATGCTTAAAAGTAGGTGATCCATGGGGATGGGGGACAAGCTGTCATTCCTACAAAGTTAGATAGGTTAATGGGCACTCTACCTGTGATATCATATAAATAAATTTTTGTGTGTGTATTTTTAATTATAGAGAGCAAATTTTCATTTATGAGTTAAATGAGTGCATTGTTCATTAGTATAGATAGACTATAAATCCACGCCTTCAGTTCTGGTAGCCATATTTTTCACCACCTAGAGAGAATAACTGGCAAAATACCTATAAGATGATTATTGTTGATTGAACAAAAAATCTATAACAATAATACAATATAATAGGATACCATATTTTTTGCATAGCTTGACGATTGCCAAGCAAACATTTTTTTAATAAATATGTGTCCACTAATGGAATTCTAGTTGTCGTTATAGATATCAAACTCTTCATAAAACATTTTAAACAAAAATTCGAGTTTCCGCCTGTATAAATCAAATTTTCAAGGAAAAAATATACTGTTTCTTCAACAAATAACCTCAAAATGTACTTAAACTTCAAATTAAACGCCGAAAATTGGGCATTTAATTTATGCGTGGTTTAGGGCGTCTTAAACGCCGTTCATATTTTGGTGCAAGCGAAAATGTCAAATTAAACTCGGTTTACCATTAAACTTAGTTTAATAATATACGGTGCAAGAGCCGATAAATCTCTTTGGAACACTCGCAATAGAAACCACCTTTCAAAAAAACATAGCGTATTTATAGGTCACTTGTTCATTGATGTCTTTTAATTTTGTTCACAATCGAAACAAGGAGTCATTTTCTGTATCTATAATAGGCCAGTCAGTTTAGACATTGAAAATCGAAAATTTAACAATAATTCCAAGAGTTTTTAACTTTGCATTATGCAACCTTTTCCGAAGTCCGGAACATTGTTAAAATTGCGATAACATTGAATTTTGTCGTATGCTTGTGAAATAAATTCCAAACGTTCTACAAACTTGGAGTCGTGTTGAATATATTATTTTTTCTAATTTTGACGTATAAAGTGATACTTTTTAAAACTGATTGACATTATGAAACGTCTTACTTTTTGTAACTAGTTGCATAAAGTAAAATTTTATGCAATTGGTGACAAAAAGAATTATTCTATTCATTAAACTGTTATAATACGAGTTAAAAACATAAATTATAAATTAATTAATTATTATAAATATTGATAACACAATTATTGCAATTATTCAAATTAATTCCCGACGACATATCTTTTACATTGCTCGAACTTGATGGTATTTGGGAAGCGGCGCACATTGCATTAGATGTTTCACCAAATATTTCTTGCGCTATAAGTTTCTTATTATTCGTGGAATTTTCAACATATCCCTCCGCAACAGAGGTAGATTTCCAACCTCCATGCCTCTTTAATCTTAAAATATCAGCGCCACTGTCTGCTAGGAAAGTGGCAGAGCTTCTTCTGAAGCAGTGGCCAGTATATAGAACAGGATTTGAAAGACCAAGAAATTGTGCAATAACTTTTGGCAGACTGCTAAATGTGTTAATTCCCACAGGATTTCTGGTACATTTTCCATTCGCATATTTTACAAAAAATCTGTTGTGTTTAAGAACCTGGGGACGCAACTTAATATATTTTATTAATATTTCAACAAGATTCGTATTTTCAATGTCTCCAGTGGTAATTGCAAACTGCCGTATAACTTTTGTTTTTGAAGGTGGGATATCAACACGAAAATGGCTTCCTTCGTCTATAACATTTTCAACTGGAAGAAATGTTAATTCTGCTTTTCTGCATGCTCCTGCCATTCCAATCATCATTGCAACCTTAGCCATTAAGTATTCTTTGTCATCAGCTTCCACTAAAAATTTGGCAAAATCTTCTTTAATAAAAACTTTTGACTTTTTAGCACTGTACCCGTCCGCTTGCCTTTTAATATATGCTACCAACTTTGTATATTTTTCAATATCAATATTCCTTTTCAGATTTAGTTCAGACCTTAACATTGAGTAAAGTGTCCATAATGTGTTAACTTTTAGATCTTTCTTACCCTCAAAATATGCAAGTAAAACTTTCTCATTAACATGTTTAATTTTCTTCTCATCACACCACGTCAGAAATTTTTCGTATGCCAAATCATAAACTGCCTTTGACTTTTTGGGAATTACTGATAATAGAGCATTACCTGCTGCCTCTTCAATATCGCTTGGTAGCTCTTCGGAACTTGAATCACTCATTTTTTAAAAATAAAACTGAAAATAAATCAATCTCGCTAAAAACCTTCCGTCTAGACTTTTTTACAAAATGTCAAACTGACAACTAACATGAAGTAACAGCAACAATAGTTATTTATTATACAAGGGAAAAAAGTATTAGATTTTAGCTCGAGGTTGTGTTGTCTCCCGACGCGAAGCGGAGGGAGACAAAAAAGCGAGAGCTAAAATCTAATATTTTTTCCCGTGTATAATACATCATTTTTTTCTGTGACGACGAAAACGACGATTAAATATTGACAATACATATTGTTATAATATATTAAAGTCAGAAAATTATAGATGCGAAATTTGAATTTTTAAAATGGTAGGCTGTTGTACTTTCAGCGACAATTAGACCTGCGTTGCTAAGGAATCCTTTGAAGTAAACAAATATCTGTCAATTTAATTCTATTGATTTGATTTAAAAATTGCGAAGTTAGTAGTTGTTTAGTAGTTATTTTGAATAATATAAAGTGAAAAAAATGTCTGATTCCGAGTTATCTCTGACTGCACCGTCATCAAACTAACATTTCTGAAACAAAATGGGAAAGGTTACACGCCCAAGAAAGCTGCGATTTTTACGAGTACATAAATTAGTGATTTTTCAAATAATGCTCCCGATGAAGTTTATTTAATGGCCAAGGTTGTTGTTGTATTTGGAATTGCAGGAGCTTGTCGAATTTATGAAATCAGCCAGGTAACATTAGATGATATTGAAGATTCGGAAACGTTATTAATTGTGAAACTCAAGCAAACAAAGAATGAAGTAAGCAGGAGATTTGTACTTTTCATATAAAGGAAATGTAACTTTTGTATAGTAAAATATTTTAAAATTGAATATCTACCTTTACTTATGTGTATATATATCCGGGAAAAAAGTACTCACTTTTTTCCCGGGGAAAAAAGTACTCACTTTTTTCCCGGGGAAAAAAGTAATTTCAAAAAGTAATATTTCTTTACCTGTCATTAGAGATAAAATGTCAAACTTTTTTCCCGTCACAGAAAAAACTAAATTTATGTTTTCCAAATTTTTATCAATTATATTAAATTTAATTTTTTTTTTCTGTGACGGGAAAAAAGTTTGGCATTTTGTCTCTGATGACAGGTAAAGAAATATCACTTTTTGAAATAACTTTTTTCCCCGGGAAAAAAGTGAGTACTTTTTTCCCGGATATATATACACATACACAAGTAAAGGTAGATATTTAATTTTAGAATATTTTACTATACAAAAGTTACATTTCCTTTATATGTAATAATAGTTCCTTGAACTATTCGGTACAACAATGGAATTTTCTTGTGTCGAAATTATATTCTTCAGTAGGTAACTACAAATCTCCTGCTTACTTCATTCTTTGTTTGCTTGAGTTTCACAATTAATAACGTTTCCGAATCTTCAATATCATCTAATGTTACCTGGCTGATTTCATAAATTCGACAAGCTCCTGCAATTCCAAATACAACAACAACCTTGGCCATTAAATAAAATTCATCGGGAGCATTATTTAAAAAATCACTAATTTATGTACTCGTAAAAATTGCAGCTTTCTTGGTCGTGTAACCTTTCCCATTTTGTTTCAGAAATGTAGTTAGTTTGATGACGGTGCAGTCAGAGATAACTCGGAATCAGACTTTTTTTCACTTCATATTATTCAAAATAACTATTAAACAACTACTAAGTTCGCAATTTTTAAATCAAATCAATAGAATTAAATTGACAGATATTTGTTTACTTCAAAGGATTCCTTAGCAACGCAGGTCTAATTGTCGCTGAAAGTACAACAGCCTACCATTTTAAAAATTCAAATTTCGCATCTATAATTTTCTGACTTTAATATATTATAACAATATGTATTGTCAATATTTAATCGTCGTTTTCCTCGTCACAGAAAAAAATGATGTATTATACACGGGAAAAAATATTAAATTTTAGCTCTCGCTTTTAAACCTCGAGCTAAAATCTAATACTTTTTTCCCTTGTATAATAAATAACTATTATTACTTTCTTCAAAATTAGAAAAAAAATCTTGTATGCAATACGTAACGAAATGAAATTTTGTGTAACTTGTGAGTTTTTGCGGAACGAACGAAGTGAGTTTCGCACGCGTTACACAAAATTAGGCATTTCGTAACTGATATATAGCATAAATAGCTATTATATCACGTATCAAATTTGCAAGCAATTGACGGATACGGAACATTTTTTAAATTCAAAATTAACGTTTTTCTTTGAAAAACTGACCTAAAAAATTCCAAAAGTACTGCAAACTTGATAGATATTTCGGAAAAATATACCGAACAGTTGTATAAATTAGCAACCTTTTACGTTGACCGGAACATGTTTATTTATAATTTTTTTAATTCGTGGTCAATTTTTCGGGCAAGATGGTCTCGAAATAATTACAAAAGTTTTGAAACTTGGTTGAAAACTTAGAAAACATCTATTCTGATGCATTTGCGAATTTGCAACCTTGTACGCGGTCCGGAACTTCATGCAATTTGCAAAAATATAAAATTCCAAAAATTATATTTTTGCAAATTGCGTAAAGTTCCGGACCGCGTACAAGTTTGCAAATTTGCAAACGTATCAGAATAGATATTTTCTAAATTTACTAATAAGTTTCGAAATTTTTGTTATTATTTCGAGACCATCTTGCTCGAAAAAATTACCACGAATTAAAAAAATTATAAATAAACATGTTCCGGTCAACGTAATAGCTTGCAAATTCATACATCTGTTCGGTATATTTTTCCGAAATATCTATCAAGTTTGCAGTATTTTTGGAAGTTTTTTCACAAGCATACAGTAAAATTCAATGTCATTGCAATTTTAACAATGTTCCGGACTTCGGAATAGGTTGCAAAATTTCATCGTTTGTTTTTTTATATCTTACCCTACATCAAAGTTTGAAAACTTTTGGAATTTTGTCAATTGATTATCTCAACCGACTGGCCTACTAATGATAATTCTCTGTCCTTGCTTTTCCTCACTCAGCTTCTTGTATTCTGGTTCAATAGATGATTGTTTCTGTAATTATTTCTTATGAATGCGTCCAAGGAGAACTTTCTTTGTACCAAGACAGTCGATGGAAACGAAAACTCAGACAGACTCTGGTGTTCAGTGATGATATCAGACCACTTAACTTCTTACTTTTAAAATCGGATTTCATTGTATTGTCAGTAGAAATATCAGTGATTGTTTCTTTTCCTGCAATAATCAATTTTGCAGATTGAACATTCTGTTCAGATAATGGATATTGAATCCAGTGAACCTCATCGTCTAGTTTGGGAAAGTATTTTGCGAAATACGACTCCAACGCTTTCAAGTGTTCAGATATTCGCAGTTTGACATCACCAGAGAGTTGCAACTCACTCTCTGCATGACTGGAAGTTTTCGTCAGTATAGACGGTGCTTAATTGAAATAAATATTTTATTTATTAAGTTCCGTCATTTCCCTTTATCTTTTCGCGAACCCCTTAACATGGCCGGCCTAAGGGGTGTGCGAAGTATGCAGCCGCACACTCAAGCCTTCTGGAGGGGCATTGAATTGGCCAATTTGTATGGAAAAAAAATTATAAAATTGGAAAATTTTTAGAAACTGATTTAAATATTGGGCAGAAATATTTAAACTATACTCGCCGGCATATCATTGGAAGCTTGGACACTAAACAGTACACTCCCCTCTACACCCCTCGCCCAGTGTCGTTGCCAGTTTGTGGATTGAAAAATTAATTCACACAACTAAAAATCCCAAGCTTCCAATGATATGCCGCCGACTATAGGAGGAATTGTGTCTTAAAACTATTACAGTTCAAATTCAATGTAAAACCGAAGATCTACCCGGCTACCCCAATGAGTTCTGAAATACAGTAAGTCTGATACCCTTAATAACCAAGGTTCAAGGTCAGTAGAACAGTCGTCTCGTGGCGGGACGCGGAAAGTGTTGTGACTTATTTTCCTGCCTTCCTCCCCCGGCTTTGATTTTCTAGCCAATTGGCGTCTGAAATTAAGATCGTGGCGCCGGAACGGCTAATATCGGTACTAGAGCATGGGCCATTAACGGATTGTTTACATTGTTTGTAATGATATTTACGTTCATTTCATTTTGAGTTTTCGAAGGTTTAGCTTCGTAATTTGTGTTTTTTTGGACTTCGTATTTTCCAGTGGTTCATTGTGTTTCTATTGAGGACAATATTATCTCTGTTCAACAGTAGATAACCTACCAACATCAAGTTGAAATTTACACTGAGTTTTTATCATTGAACATGAAAATCAATAATAAAATAAAGGAGAGGACGAATAAATTAATTGGTTAGAGGAACTATGTATACATCATGAAAATGCAAAATAATAAAACACCTATTTATTTAAAAAGTAAAAAAACTTTCAAAAGTTTCAAGAAAACATCTCTGACATGTCTACTTTCATTATCAACTGAAGAGGTTTTGAGTATAATGGACAAAACTAAGTACTTACCAGCAAAACTGAAAGAAACAACATGAAATAAAAGAAGAATTAACATGAATACTCTGCTTGAATGATTTGAAAGTAATGAGTTATTATATTTTTTGAATTTTCCTGACGTATAACAGCTCTCCTAAAAGTACGGTGGACTTCTGAGAGTCTGGTTTTTTTGATAGAATCTCTGTTTTTCCTGGTTATATAATTGAATATTTTAGTTTTTACCTAGCTATAGAGTCAAGTTTTATTTCATATTCTTGATGTTATGATAAACTGTTATTTTGGTTGTGCAAATAAACATTATTTATTAATATTATTATAATAGTATCTCTGGTTGTTACATGAAAGAAAATACAATTATCTAGAATCTCTGGATGATGGCTAAGGTTAAGATTCCGCTAAAAGTGGAAGATTTTTCGTTGGAATAGCATTGGACTTCAAAAACCCTAAGTTTTCGGTTAGCTGAAAATTGCACATTATCAGTTGGTATAATTCAATATGGAAAAATCCACAAACTTACTGCTGGAAAAATAATTATTCTAAGTAAACTGTAAAGAACAACTCTCTTATGTTCACAAGAACGATGAAGAGTTAAGCTTTCATTAGTTTATTTGACATAATAGTGGTTATAGTACAAGGAAGAGTACTGAACATATCAAGTCAATCAATAATGAATCAAATTGTCATACATAAATTTAATGTTCTACAAGGCGCAAAAAAGCACAAAAACTGTGTTTCTGGACCTTAAATTTCAAAAAATTTCATACCCCCAGACCTCCCGGCAGGGGCATAAAATTTGAGTCTAGCACACTTGCAATTTTCGCCTTAGGCCGGCCCTGCCCCTTGACGACACTTGGAGAACCCCCAGGAGTTCGCGTTCCCACTTTGAGAACCACTAGATTAAGGCGCCTCCGCCAAAATCAATAGCTCTAATTACCCAAAAAAAAAAACACGACCGATCTGGAAGTTAATTTGCATCTACCCCAACTTGATTAACAATTCGATCCGGCCTGGGCGCAATTCGATTCGGATTAAATCAACACGTATCCATCGCGATCCGAATTAGTTGGAAATGAGCGAACGGAGGACGCCGATCGAACGGCGGTTCCGAATTCCCATCGGGTCGCGGAATTTGAACCGGCACCTCCCGCGTCGTTTCGACGTTGACAATAACTTGTACCTTGTCTAACGATGCCTTTAATTCCGTAGGTGCTCAAGATTGGCTGTGCCAACCGGAAACGATGAGGCAGAGACGGCGGTCGTGGACGGCCCTGGAAGATTTGAGGGAAGGCGGGGAAAAAGTGAGGCAGATACGTCAGAGAAGGTAATGGTCGTGTTAAGAACTTATTTATATATAAAATATCATCTACTTATACGGAATATTTCCCTCCTGTCGAAAATTCCATGTAGATGAAATGCAATTATCGAAAATTACAGCGAATATTTCCCTCCTGTCAAAAATCCCTTGTAAATGGAATACAATTATCGAAAATTACAGCGATAATTGCATTGTAGAAAGCGAAAGAGCCCTGCGATAATTGCATTGTAGACCGATAATTGCATAGTAGCATAGTTCACAATACCGAAAGAGCCCTGCGATAATTGCATTGTAGACCGATAATTGCATAGTAGCATAGTTCATATCACGGTTATTGATGACAAGCTGACAATTTATGAGTTTCTAACGTCAGTTTGACAAGTTGAAAGTTTATTCGGGAAATATTTCCCAAAATTACACTCGTGCATCAAAATAACCGGATAATTTCGCATTCCAGCGTGTTGTCTTTAAAAAACTGCATTCGGTCATTTTCATATTTTGGAGAAAGAGCCCTCCACCTTCGGTGTCGGGCTCTTTCTCCAAAAATGAAAATGAACTCATGCAGTTTTTTGACAACACGCTGTCATGCAAAATTATCGGTAATTTTGATGCACTTGTGCAATTACTTACGATAATTGCATTGTAGAAAGCGAAAGAGCCCTGCGATAATTGCATTGTAGACCGATAATTGCATAGTAGCATTGTTCATATCACGGTTATTGATGACAAGCTGACAATTTATAAATTACTAACGTCAGTTTGACAAGTTGAAAGTTTATTCGGGAAATATTCCTCCAAATTACACTCTTGCATCAAAATAACCGGATAATTTCGCATTCCAGCGTGTTGTCTTTAAAAAACTGCATTCGGTCATTTTCATATTTTGGAGGAAGAGCCCTCCACCTTCGGTGTCGGGCTCTTTCTCCAAAAATGAAAATGAACTCATGCAGTTTTTTGACAACACGCTGTCATGCAAAATTACCGGTTATTTTGATGCACTTGTGCAATTACTTACGAAAATTTTTTACTAACTATAGTAACCAATCAAATTACTTAATTTAGAGTCATGTGTCAAATTTCATCCAATCACCTATGGATTACAGCGATAATACTCTACATGTGGTGTTTTCAGTTTGGTGTTTTCGACAAAGATAAAAATGAATAAATATTAAACGTCAGATTGACAATCAATTTTTCGAAATCTACAAAGTAAAAAATTATCTTATCGAATACCCCTCGGGCTTTGATAAATCCTCAAAATGTCATAGAGAATCCTTTAAGCGTGTTGGTTAAGGATAATAGCAAGCAACACGCTTTCAGCATTCTCTATGACAAAATTATCTCGGTATTATCAAGGCCCTGGGGGTATTACTTCTGAAAATTTTTTGAGAGTTCTAACAACTAATCAAATTTTGTCATTTTTTGATAACAGGTTACCAAGAAACGAGCTTTCGATTATCATAAAATTATGTCGTCTATTATCAATGTCCTAGGGATATTACACTAATGTATCAACTGCATTCGGTCATTTTCATATTTTGGACAGTTTTTTGACAACACGCTCTCGTGCAAGATTATCGGTAATTTTGATGCACTTACGATAGCATCGTTCACTAAAATATCTTCGAAGGATTGGTATTTATGTGTTGTATATGTTTCAACAAAATTAATTTCCCAAATTTACGTCCTAGGGTAACATTTCGTATTTTGTCAAATAATATACCAGTCGGACATTGGACATAAAAAAATTATGTGGCATTACTCGAGTTATCGAATAATGTTTTGAAAGTTATATATATTCCAAGATAGTGTGAATTTTATGTTTTTTCACAGGCCCTAGCGGCCACTAGTAGCGGCTGAATTATGAAGTTCAAAATAATTTCCATCTATTCTGGAGACCCATTATGCCACCCACATTATCTGCGTGAAGAGACAAATTTGTGAAATCGACGAAACACGTCAACAAATTTAATGAGTGGGAACGTTTTTCACGTAAAACTGGACTCCGCCCCTTCAACCCCCTAACCCCCAGCTACCATCCCAAAATTAATTTTCAAATGAGACAAGGGCTCGAGTAATACATCATTTTAAAGGGCTGTTTAACCTCTACATTTTGCCGTCCTACTTTTTGAATTTGACTTCACTGTCGCAGAATATCACCCATTTCAATGTTTACAAATGCATTTTTATCACTTAACACACCTGCTTGCTCACCTACCTTTTTATGACATTCCAAAACTAATTTGATTGTCACTTTTTAGGACAAATACTAGTCGTTCAGGAGTCATTGTTAGAAAACAATAGTTTCGTCTTTTTATTTAATTCCAGTCTGTTAACTCTTGAAACAATTCCCAATTTTTCTTATGAATAATTTTCATAGAGGTCTTTCTGCACTTTCAGTATATCTCTTAGCAGTATGGAATCCGAAGCGGACGAATCGTTGTTATGGGACGCAGTAGATGGCAGCACTGTCCGTCTTCTCGGACCCGACAGGCCGATCGTGGTACGACACCGCGTGAATCGGAGCTCCGGAGGCGGGGCCAGCACTCATTCGTTGAACGAGGCCGACTTGCAAGTAAGTCTACCATCGGCGACGATTGATATTTTATTGTATTTCATGTCGGGACGGTGTCATTTTTGGTATATTATGATTTTGTTCCCTCGTAGCTCAGTTGGAAATTGTGAAAATTCAAATTGTTTTAAGTACTCACCGGTTTTGTTGCTGAGATATTTGTCCGTGGTCCTATATTTCTTCACTTGGTAAAATTGAGTGTTTGGGAAGAGAAAATAGGATTGAAATGATGAGTGATTTTCACTGATTTTATTACTCCAGGACCAGCTAGCCGAAATCTAGCAAGTTTACGTCTTTTTAATTTAACGTATTTAAGTTCAAAACCGCGCTAAAGACACACCGATGTGTCCGATCATAAATTAATTAAATTCGTACAATTATATCTTGTGACGGGCAGCGAACTGCAACGTTGCCGGAATTCGGGCTCTCTTTTACATAAAATTCTTATTATAGAAATGGCGCGAACAGATTTAATGAAAAATCATAAAATTACTATATAATATATTCAAACTGAAATATTCGAAATACGAGATAGATATTCGTGACAAAATGGTGAGAGTATGCGTGAAATTAATACTTAAAATCACTAGTGGGGTGTGATAGCTAAAAAAAGTTTCACATCTGGCAACCACTGCGCTCTTTTGGATTCTGATAGTACATGAGTGGACGCGTTAAAAAAGATCGGGACACAAATTTTTCTGGTCCTCTAGTGGCGTTGATGATGTAATCAATATGGCCGCCATAGTTTTGTAACACGCTTTTCAATTACCCTGTATAACTCGGATGTTTGTTGAATTACGAACCAATATTGTTGATTATTAATGAGGAAAAAACGCGCTTTTCAACGGTATAACTGACATTATTGTCAGGTTTGCAATTATAAAAATAATTGTAACATAATTATTTTTTTCAATTAAATTTTGGTTTTCGTCGAAACATTTTGCTAAATATTTCGAAACCTGTTGCATATAGCTGAAAATTGGTAAAATATTTTTTGTTTGTCAATAAATTAGCTTTCAAACGGTGTATCTGACTTCTATTTTATAACAAACAGTTACTGAAAATGTGCCAAAACAGTGTAGCATTGCACAGTTATAGTAGCAATGTAAGATTTCAAATACTGTCTTGGAATGTCAGATATGTCCTTATTAAGTCAGATAATGTATGAGAAACGTCATTGTATGAAAAAGCTACCTATTACTTATAGACTGGGAGATGGTGACACAAAATATTAGGTCATTTGTACCAGTATGGCGGTTCTTCAGGGGTCTAACTACGTAAAGACAAAAAGGAAGATGATGGTCATAGTGCTGGTACCGGCGGCCCAATCGCGTGGGCGTTAATCGAACGCATTGGATAAATAACGATTGTCGAACGATTTGTTTCACAAAAATGCTTGTATTTTCAGATAGTCAAAAAAAAAGAAGTAGGCGGTAGCGTAATGCCATACTTCTCGGGTGTGACTTACAGCCCGCCATACCGACGCGAATATATTAATTTAAATAAAACAATTCAACCATTCATACCAGGTTAATTTTTGCATAGCTAATCATCGTCGAGTAGCCATTCACGAAAATCACCTTGCCATACTTTTCCGACAGTTCCCAATGGCCGCCATACCACTGCAAAGGAGTAATTTTTTTTTCGCCAAACGATTTGTACCACCCTGAAACTTTTTTTAAAAGTACTCTGTATGATCATAAATAGAAGTCTAATAATGCCATACCTGTGGGAGGTGGCGAATGTGAACAATATTCTTTCAAAATTCTAAGATTTTATTCGTAATTCGAACGATTTGTACCAGTATGGCGCCACTTTCTCCCTCTACTAGAAATGGGGCAAATATAATAATGTTCACATTGTATCGTATAATTTCCAAAATTTCAAATGCCAAACTGGTACAAATCGTCAACATTTTATTTTCATTTTTTAGCTCAAGTCCGACAGCCTTCCGCCACATGGTTACAATCTATAATAATTTTTTTTAGGTACAATTGCATCCAAACGAAGAGAATACAATGATGTAAAAAATTATTTTACAGTCGTATTTTTAAAACGTGTCAAATAAATAAGTATTTCAAGTATGGCAGCACTTTTTCCCCCTACTAGAAGTATGGGAAAAATAATAACGGTCACATTTCGTCAAATACTTTCCAAAAATTCAAATGAAATACTGGTACAAATCGTTTGGCAAAAAAAAAATTACTCCTTTGCAGTGGTATGGCGGCCATTGGGAACTGTCGGAAAAGTATGGCAAGGTGATTTTCGTGAATGGCTACTCGACGATGATTAGATATGCAAAAATTATTATCCGACGCGTTCGATTAACGCCCACGCGATTGGGCCGCCGGTACTAGCACTATGTCCATCATTTTCCTTTTTGCCTTTACGTAATTACACCCCTGAAGAACCGCCATACTGGTACAAATGACCTAATATTTTATGTCATCTCCCGGTCTATTAAGTTGACTATATCGAAAAAAATTACCCAATCATGTCAACTAAGAGGAATCATTAGTTGGTTGATGCTACAACTATACCAGTGTTAGGTCCGCTTGTATGGGACCTGTGTGTTAATTCCGAAGTATGAAGCTTATTTAACAACAGCGAAGAATCGTATAGTTTTTGCAGAACATGGTGAGCTTCCAAGTGCTATTAGAAACTTGAATCAGTTGGACGATGGAAATGGTATTTTACAGACACTTGTAGCCCGTGAAGCAAAATATCACAAATCTTGAAAGAACAAATATGACAGTCAAAAGGCCGAAAGACTGTCTCGCGAGAAGAAACAGAAGAGATGCACATCTTGTAAATGTGTTAAAATGGGAATACGATGTACAAAACTTTGTGTATGTGAAGGACAGTGGTCGTTAATCACAAGAAGAATTTTTAGTTTTCCTTCGCATTAAATATTATTGCATATTATTATTTTCTTTGAATTTCAGTGTATTTTACAATATATATATATATATATATATATATATATATATATATATATATACTTATATATACTTAATTTGCATATTAAGTTATAATAATATTGTATTATAGATTCTCTTATTTCTCATTCTTGTACCTAATTATTGAAGCGTATTATCCGCTTAGATGTCTTCATGTCACTGATTTTAAAACGAAAAAGAAAGTGCCAATTGCTTTGAACAAGATGCAATTTATTTGATATATACCAAAAATTAAAATAATTACATTCCCTACCTAAACAGTCATAAAGCCGCTCACTTTACTGAACCCATATAAATTACATTGATGCCATAACTGTGCAATGCTACACTGTTTTGGCACATTTTCAGTAACTGTTTATTATAAAATAGAAGTCAGATACACCGTTTGAAAGCTAATTTATTGACAAACAAAAAGTATTTTACCAATCTATAGCTATATGCAACAGATTTCGAGATATTTAGCAAAATGTTTCGACAAAAACAAAAACCAAAATTTAATCAAAAAAAATAATTATGTTACAATTATTTCTATAATTACAAAGTTGTCAATAATGTCACTTATACCGTTGAAAAGCGCATTTTTTCCCCATTAATAATCACTGATAATATCGGTTGATATTCTAACAAAATCCGAGTTATACAGGAAATTTAAAAGAGTGTTACAAAACTATGGCGGCCCTATTGATTACATCATAAACGCCACTAGAGGGCCAGAAAAATTTGTGTCCCGGTCTTTTTTAACGCGTCTACCCATGTACTATCAGAATCCAAAAGAGCGCAGTGGTTGCCAGATGTGAAATATTTTGATAGAATTTTTAGTTAACCGACCCCACTACACTGGTCCCCGCGTATCAGTCCGACGACTAGATTTTACTGAAGCTGTAAAGTCATTTGTAGAGTTTGACAACCGTTTTTTTATATTTTTGGTAAACAGCATTTATATTGACGTGAAATACATCATGTTCTATGATCGTATGATCAATTTCAATAATTCTGAATCGCTGAAATATTGGTCAAGCAGCACGCTTTGTCCAATATGTGATACGATGGTTGCGGAGATGGACAGATGGTCAAGTGACAGTAGCTCATCAATAAGAGCAAGACTCATGGCATTGTTTTCTGTGCTAATAAACCTAAAACTAGTGGCCCATCATCTTTTTGTATCAATGGTGACTACAATATCCTTCTGGGATAAATGGTCAATTTCCTAGGTATTACACTAGACATGCACCTAGGATGGTCTTCACATGTTAATGAAACTAAAAAAAAAAAAAAATTAAACTCTGTACTGTACACCCTTGTGGTCATCAAAAACAGGATAAACTCTGATTGTGTTCGCACGTTATATTTTTCTAATTTTCAGTCTGTTATGTCATATGGTGTTATCTTCTGGGGTAATTCGCCTTCCGCAAAAGATATTTTTTTCACTCAGAAGAGAGCTATGAGAATTATGTTTGGTTTAGTTTACAGGTGTATATTGTCGGGGTGTTTTTAAAGCTAATAATGTCTTAACGTTTCATTATATATATATATATATATATATATATATATATATATATATATATATATATATATATATATTTATATATTTATATTTATATTTATATATATTTATATATATATATATATTTATATTTATATATTTATATATATATATATATATATATATATATATATATATGTATATATGTATATATTGATTTATGATCTTTTTAAAACTGCATCCGCATTATTTTAACAAATATACAAATAAAAATGCAACCCGGCGAATATTTACATTTCATGTACCTATTCAATATAGCTCTAGGTTATTGTCAATTTCCCTTTATATATGGCTATACAAATTTTTAACCTGTAACCTAGGTGTCTGCAGTTAACTGATATTGAGGTCTTCAAAAAGCATCTTTATAAACATTTTATCGATTGTGGACCATATACTATTGATGAATTCATAAGTTCCGGTAATATTTAAAGCTATTTCTCTTTGTTTCGAATTATCAAACCTTTTTCTTTATATTAGTTTTATTTTGACTTATTTCGTTTGTATTGTGAGTACTTATCGTGATGAATAAATTGTATTGTAATACATAATTTCTACATTTGGAAAAATTGTTATCGATTCGAGTGAAAATGACGATTTTTATAACGTTTTCAGAACGATTTCAAGAAGGTGAAGGCGAAACGTGAGGCGGAACAGCTGAGGCTGCTGCCGCAGCGTCTGCCGCTGCAGAAGTCCATCTCGACGCCGTCGATTATCGCTGCGGGAGACCTGGCCGTCGAACCGGCGCTCGAGGGGGCCAAACCGACTCTGCCGATGTAAGTTGTGGATTTGTTTTCCCCGTTCGCTTGGTTGATTTTGCATCTCGAAACGAGCGCCATTTGCAGTCGATACATCGCTTGCTACAGTTTTTCTTTCTGCGCTCGACGAATATTTCGTTTTTTAGTTCTATTCCATATTCTCACATTTGCATATGTCGAACTTATTATTGTCCTATACGTTTCGAAAATAAGTTGTAGATGAGCTTCCTCAAGTTCGTTCAATGTAACCGTACATAAAAAACTGAATATATATATATATATATATATATATATATATATATATATCGGGTGTAAATGAGTGATGGGCCAACCATATAACTTTTTAATGGGTTCTTTTTTTCGATTTTATTGAAATTTAGGTGTTTTATCTTAAACATAATTTTGAATTTTTTCACATACGAAATAATATGGCCGACTTCCGGTTTCATAAACCGGTCTCAGGAGCAAAGGGTAATGATAAAAATAAGATTAATCATAATAACATCCTTATTTAGGAATTGAGAAAAATTATATGTGAATCGTTTTAAAGAAATTTGAAGGAGCTGAATTATATACAGGGTGGTCCATATATGTTTCAATTTGAGTTTTGGTTCGAAAAAGAATTTAATCGTTAACAAACTTCACGAAAATAAATTTTTAGAAAAATTATTATTATAGGGGATATTTCAAGTCAATTATCGATGATTTAGATGACGTCGCAGCCATCTACGATTAAAAAAAAACAGAATTGAAACAACGTTAAAATTGACATTTGACACATGGAATGCATTCGAAGCCTCTGATTTAAAATATGTAAAAATATATACGGTGTTCCTTTTAAATTTTATATCGTTTTGAGTGAAACCGGAAGTAAGACATATTGACTTCGTTTGTCAAAAAATTCAAAATTATGTCTGAGATAAACCATCCAAATTTCAATAAAATCGAAGAACCCATTAAAAAACTATACACTCATTTACACCCGGTATATATATATATATATATATATATATATATATATATATATATATATATATATATATATATATATATATATATATATATGTGTGTATATATATATATATATATATATGTATATATATATATATATATATATATATATATATATATATATATATATATATATATATATATATATATTCATATATATATATACTGCCCGACTTATTGTTGTAATTAATTGATTATTCAGTTAAACGGTTAACAAGAGTACTTCGTTTCAACATAATCATGTTCCGCCAACACTTTCGATTTATTTAGTGAATAAAGTGAACATTTCGTTATCATTCGAAAACATTGAACAGGTGAAGTTCTCGAAGTTGTAATAAGAAACGTCGGACCTGATCAAACAGCCCCGCTTATCACATCCAGATGCAACCATAAAGATAAGACACCGAACCGTAATTTACTACGATGAAAATCACGGCACTGAGTTGCAGCTAGTGAAGAGGAGTATGTTATTTTTTCTCAATCTATCACATCTCCTTTTCGTGTCAAATGCTAGTTCACAACCAAAATTTCGTGAACAAGCTCACAAAATACGCGTTCGTTTTGAGGCTCGTTTCAATCGATATTGACATTTGATTGAAATTAAACCTTGCTTATTCTGAAGGTTCCCATAAAATGGACGAAATACGATAACTACTTAATTGGATGTTGTGCTAGAAGCTAGAGTGTTGAGGGATTCCGTTATTTTCCACGGTTACTTGGGTTTCATAGAAATTTCTTTTTGTAACAAAATTAAATAATTTAAAGACTGAAATACTATTCCTTGGAAAAGTTTGGAATTAATACATTTGTGAATCATAATTTTCAAGTTTTATTAAACTATACTCTTACTACATCATCTCTTTTATTATATAAAGCCGTATTCGTGGTTAAATAGTTTGAAATAAATTATTTTATATATATTATATGGGTTCAACAACGAATACCAATTCCACGAATAGATTAGCTAGTTTTTTTAATATTCATGTTAGAATTGTTTTTTGATATAGATTTTATTTTACTTGTTTCAGTCTAAAAACATCTGTGCAATCCTAATACACACAAATTTGAATTTGTAACTCTAAAATTCAAAATTATTTTCTATGATATTGCTAAAGAATAATTTCAGAGCAAGTAAAATGAATAACATAAAATCTTTCAGATAAATTCAGTTTTATTCTTGTGACTTGGATTAAACAATGCACCTTAATATGAATTCGTTCAGTGCAACACTGATCTAAGTCCATTTTTTTTCTTACTTGATTGATTAGTTAGGTGTTTTTGAATTTATCATTCATGAAGTATAAGAGAAATAAAGTTTAATATATCACCGAAAAGAATCTACTGAATCCAATTTGAAATAAATAACAAGAAATTACCTATAAACAAACGCAAATATCTTAATTAAACAAAAATTTGTAAAATGAACTTGGACCACTGTTGTTCTGATACACCCATATATATATATATATATATATATATATATATATATATATATATAGGGTTCTCGTTTTTGGAAAATATGAAAAACTCAGGAACACTCGTCCAAATATCGACAATATCGGTAACATATTCTCGACGTGTACCTTAAGAGCGTATTCCCCGAAATTGACGATATCTCCTTTATTGTGTTCAATATTGTACTTTATTGAAGTGAAACTTATTCGCGCGCATGAGGGAAACATTCTTACGGATTAAACGGATGTGTGTCCAAGAAGAGGGAGAGAGCGATTGAGACCGATTGGGAGAAAGGGCGAACGTAGCATGAAGCACGTAACCATGGGGCGAGAGAGAGGGAGATCGTGTTACTATGTGTTTAAGGAAGTGACCGCCGTCTTGTGTCTCGCGTTCTTCTCGTACTCAACGACCAGACGACGAAATTTTCATCTCGGACACAATCAATTTGTATTAATTTTCGACACTTTTATTATTTAAATTACAATTAAATTCATTAAATTCCCAACATACCTTCCTTTTTCCTCCGGCCTCTAAGTCTCGGAAATCTAAAGCTTTAGATTAGTATAAACGAGATTTAAAAATTAGTTTCTCAAAGAACTTTCACTTCTGACATGTTGTGTACTTTGTACGAACGCACTCATTTTGCGTTGTATTTCTGTTTTCCTGCTTCCACGCTTTGCAAGCGATACCTTCTTCGCGACATTATCAATTGCGGAACGATTATGAACCCTGGATTGCCAACTGGGATGCACACAAAGCTGTATAGAAATTACAATCGAACACTTCTGTGACTTTCAGATTCTAAGCCTGCCTCGATTAACTCTTCGTTTACTACGTAACAATTGACAATAATTATATGTCTCGATTTGTAACGTTCTCTCAATAGTATTCAGAAATATTCACGAATGTGTGCGTATTTTATCGCTGTTGCACTGTTTAATTTACGCACGAATTAGATATTTATCTTATCTTCATTGTTGAATCTCAGTGATTAGCGACTGCCGGATGAGGCTGCACGTTTCTTGTTATTTTTGACCGAGATCTTTCGTGGTTAATTCGTTTCAAAAATTCGTGGAAATATCTCATTCGTTCTGTTTTCGTTTGGAATCGATTCATCGATATTAATCGTAGTGGGACAACTGTTCGTGGATTGTTCACCTAAGTAATATGTTCATTATTATAAATTAGATATCTCGCGGCACGGAACTCGATGAATTCGTTGATAAACCAAAAAGAGGTTCATTCTTTCAATTAATTATTTAGATAATTTCTTAGACGAGCAAATCTGAATCATAATTCACAACATTCCATTTAAAGAATACATGAGAGGTGAGTTGAAAAAAATTTCGTCTTCTTTCATCGAGTATTTAATTATAATAACTCGTTCAAAAGTTTTTTAACTCACAATAATGATGGTATTCGCAAAGAAATACATTATTTCTATTAAAGAACGTTTTTCTTTTGATCTGTATCATTATTTTCAATCTCGAAGTACCCTATTATATTCAGATGATAAATATGTCTCATTGATTTTTATTTTTCGTTTTTTGAATTGATCACGAAATTCATTTTATGAAATGGAATAACAATAAAGTGAAAAAATGATAATAGTATTGGTAGTATTAAATAATAAATTTTTTATATTTCTTCAAATTCGTAAGTATCTTTCTAAGTGCTTTTTCGGATATATATATATATATATATATATATATATATATATATATATATATATATATATATATATATATATATATATATATATATTATATATATATATATATATATATATATATATATATATATATATATATATATATATATATATATATATATATATATATATATATATATATATATATAACTGAGATTAAATTCTCACACATCTCTTGGTGAAACATCATAAAGAATAAAGTTTAAATAAAAACACACTTAGCTTAAGTTTCACTATATAGTGAAACTTAGTGAGAATATATATATATATATATATATATATATATATATATATATATATATATATATATATATATATATATATATATACATACATACATTAATGATGATGAATAATAAAATCACAAATTACGCTTTTGTCCAAAATGAAAGAAAATGTTTCCCAGCACTTTTTGCTTTCTGTAAAATGCAAAATGGATGTTGCTATGTTTTATTTAGGCAGAAAATTATTCCACAATCGATCGAAGAATTCATTGCCTTTACCGATTTTGGAACAATTATTCCGCAGATTATACATTTATTTTGAATGAAATTGTGCGTATGGAGCATTCCATTTCACGAATAATAAATACTAAATCGGCACCTATTGTTTTTACGAATTTATTTCAAATTCTTCAACTAATGGTAATATTTGCAGAATCTCTTTGTTACTGCTGCGTATTAAGAAACGTTTGCTTCCTCAAACGATATTACTCCATGCGCACAAAATCTAGTTGAACTTTGTTTTTGCGAATGTAACACGGTGTAGTGCATGTGCTTAGCTTGATGTGTAGGGCTCGACCGTGCTGTACAGAGAGCGAGACAGAGGAGGAGAACGTCCCGTTGGTGAGGGCACTGTACAACGCGCACATCACTTATCCCCACCAGTAAGTAACACCACGCCACAGCGCACCACTGTTTTATATGCACCACACTTTGCTGCACCAGTTTTATGCACCTCTCGAATCATTTTGTACATAGCCAACGTTGATTAAGGTCTCTGAAGTCAAGTATCGAACTGTGGGAGGGAGCACAAAGGCTTATTAACGGCGAATAAAATATTTCGATGGCTTGAGGGTCCATCTCAAATCAAAAAAGTTGAACCAGTTTCATCATTTCATTTCAGGAACTTAAAAATTCCGTATTCTACTGTTCGAAATTACGGTTGGAATATATGGACTATAATTAGCGGGGAGTATAGTCAAACTGTAAAAATTTAGAAATGTAACTCGAAAACGTTGAAAAATAAATAAAGCTGTTGAAATAACTTCTTCTCCCCTTATCCCCCTGCAATCAATGCTTGATTTTTGATATAATCCACTAGCTCTTGGCGTTTTGTATCCCTGTATATGTTGAATGCTTTTTTTTTCAAAAAAATTATGGTTAAAGTTGTAAAGGTTTTTGAGTACCCCCAATTCCTGTTTTTCAAACGTACGAATTTAGATAGTCATTTTATTATGTTCAATGCTCAATTAAAAATATGTTCTTTTACATTGAAGATGTATTATATTCCAATTTTGAATATTACTAGAATTTGATATTTTTTTTCATTTGTTCTAGATAAGTAAAATAGATGATAAATGAATCATTTGAACAACTAAACATTAAAAGAAAACTAAAATTGAATTCTAGTTCATCATCTACTGCCTTTCAGTACATCAGAGACTAAGTCTATTTCAATAATCGAAAAATATTCCTCTAAACCAATTTTTTACTTTTAATGGTGAATGGATTTAGTGAACAATATTTCCATATCTGTATCAAAATTTTCCGTAGCATTTTTCCAAAATAATTCCAAAGATCTTTTCGGGTGTTATAATCCAACATGTTTCCTAACAAATCTGATCCAGTGATTCTGTTGATATTTCCAGTAACCTCTTCTCTCGTTTTTTAGTGTTGTATATGATAGACTGACTGAAAAGGGCAGAAAAAGGGGTAGCCTATTCTTCAGGAAGAAGAAGGTACGTGACGAAATCGAGGTCTGATTGCATTTCGATTAAAATATTTTTTTGCCCGCAGAATAAAAGCAAGAAACTGCACCAGTGGGTTTCAGCTTGTTACGGATCTTCCCATGTATGCGATTCCTGCAATAAACCATTGAGCAATAAACCTGCATTATATTGCGAATGTAAGTTTTAATTTAGAAAATTCCTTTTTATTTCGTTTTTTTTAAATTTTATTTGATTATTACCCTAATTTTTTTTCTCAAGTCATTGTTTAGTGTACGTACTAGTGAGAGGCTCCATCGCCTATTAAATAGAACTCCGAAAATAAAGATGCATGTAAATTATAGATCCATGAAGAATATAGAACCTTCTATAATATAGATCCATGTAAAATTAGAATCTACACCCCTACCCCGACCCGTGTTACGCCTATGGTTTATTGAATGCATGAAATTCCATGTTTTCTATTAAGCCTATGTTCAATTTTCAGTGAATTATCTATATGTATCCGGAATCTTTATGGTTTCTTTGCACAAACAAGAATATATAATTATATCAAAACAATGGTTAATAATAACAATTTACACATTTATTAAAAGAAATAACACATGACGCACGTTCGATGGAACATCACCTTATTCAGATGCTAATGGCAAACTATAGTTTGCCTTTAATTTACACCAAGTATCGGCCCAATCAATCCAATATATATATATATATATATATATATATATATATATATATATATATATATATATATATATATATATATATATACACAGGGTCCGGCAGAGAGGACGGACAGTTTTAAAAAAATCATAAAATAGTTAATTTTTACTCAAAAACAAATTTATTGATGGAATCATGTTCGCAAGGAAATAGCATTTGAGACAGTCAAGTGTGGAAAATCACATCAGGCATGTGGTGGCCGAAACCGTTGATGCAGTGCTGGAGGCGTTCTTGGAAGTTCGCGTAGACTCTCTCCAACATCGCTCTCTCAACTTGGGCGACTTCCACGCGAATTGTGTCCTTCAATTCGTCCAGAGTTCGGGGCTTGTTCTCGTATACTCTAGCCTTGAGGTGTCCCCATAAGAAAAAATCGCATATGGATAAATCTGGGGACCGAGGAGGCCAATGAACATCGCCAAACCTGGAAATAAAGCGACCAGGGAACAGAGGGCGAATAACGTCCATTGATGCTCTGGCTGTGTGGGCGGTCGTCCCATCCTGCTGGAACCACACACGTCGGATTGGAACACGTCGCCGTCGTAATTCAGGGAAAAAGAAGTTGATGATCATTTCGACGTAGCGCTCTGAGTTCACGGTAACAGAACGACCATTACCGTCTTCGAAGAAGTAAGTTTGCGATACAGCGCACCAAACCGTTACTTTTGGGCTATGCAGCGGTCTTTCGTGTAACTGTTGCGGACTTTCATTAGCCCAATAACGGCAATTCTGCTGGTTAACCATGCTGTTTAGGTGAAGGTGGGCTTCGTCAATCATGAACAAAATGAGGTTCTCATTTTGATCGATCAGTGCTTCCATCTCACGTGCGAAGTTCATTCGTTGTGCATAATCTCCGGGCTGTAACTCTTGCACAATGGCCAATTTGTAGGGGTGAAAGCGGAGATCCATACGCAAAATTCGTCTTACCGAACGATCATTGAGGCGAAGTGCAGCAGCATGTTTCTGGGCTGATCGAGTCGGACTGCGAAGAAAGGCTTGTCCAGCGCGTTCAACATTTTCAGGAGTTCGAACTGTTCGCGGAGCTCCTCTTGGTCTTCTGTTGATCAGTTCACCACGCCTGCGAAGTGATTCAACCCAACGAAGGATGGTGTTTCGAGAGGAAACAGCTCTATTCCGATGAATGTTGAAGTGGCGACGAAACTCACGCTGTACAACGGTGACCGACTCATTATTATGGACGAAACAATCATAAGCGAAAACGCGGTGCTCCATGACGACAACTGGTTAAACAATGCTAGGAACTCACGAGTCAAATGCCACCCTCCCCACCTCTCTCGTAGACGGAGGGGGAGAGTACTACCCATCTCAAAAACGTCCGTCCTCTCTGCCGGACCCTGTATATATATATATATATATATATATATATATATATATATATACATATATATATATATATATATAATATATATATATAATATATATATTTATATATATATATATTATATATATTATATATATATATATATATATAGGTGCATGAACTTAAACGTTTTCATTACTTTATTGTTCCTGACCTTATAGTTTAGTATTATATAGTTCTTTCATGCGATTGTTTCTTGTGTTTACTTATATTAATTGCCTGAATTTGTGTTGGTAATGATAATAATTGTATAAGTTGTGTAAGATATAAATAGAATAAATAATATATATATATATATATATATTATATATATCTTATATATATATATATTATATATATATATATATATATAATATATAATATATATATATATTATTTATATATATATATATATATATATATATATATATATATTTATATATAGCAACTACTGATCACTGATCATATATAAGTCTCATCAATATCTGAAATTATATTTTGATATAATCTATACATTTAAGAAGAAAAACATTTGAAATATAATCAACATCATTCTTCTGCACATCATTCCGAATATAGGTATTAGGTGGAAAGGGAGGTAAACAGCGCATTCTTCTCTTCTCTGGGTCTGTTAATGTAATGTAATCATCCCAAGTAATATCATAAAAATTCAGTATTAGGTTCTCTTAGTCAAATGTTCTACCATCTCTCCTAAATGAGACCTACAAAAATTACATAATGAACTTCTCACATGTTCCACTTTCACAAACTGCGAAACTTCACCGAATATTCAATTTGACCATTAATAAGTCTATACTCTATAGGATGTAAATCATTTATCAACGAATGTATTCTATTTCGAGCACTTTAAACGCCTTTTATTTTGAAAAGGAAAATTCTTATTCTTTAAATTGTCGGAAAATCTCAGTGAGAGAATTTGGCATCTAGCAACTTGAAAAGTCGACCTGTTGCGGTTCTCTAGGCGTGGCCAAATTCTCACCTGTTTTCGTGAAAGTAAATTTTAACGAACTGATGTACCGATATTTCTCAGGTTGTGGAACGACTGTACATCAAAACACCTGCAAGGATAATATAGAACAATGCTCGAAGCCGAAGGGGATGAAAGTAAGTTACGTTGTGTTTTGTACGATATGTATGCGAGCTATTATGTTTAGTCCACAGGCAAGTTGGGTGGATTCACGGTGCCTTTGACCAACTCTAAGAATTCCATTTCCAAACGAGGATCCGCTTCTCTGCCGGGAACTATACACAACAGTCACTCGACCAGGTGAGTCCGCGATTGTTCATTCGAAGGTAGACATGTCTACCGAAGGAAATAATATCACCGACAAAATCGGCAATTATCATGATTCATCAGACATAGATACCAACGAACGAAATTCATCATTCCATTATTTCCACGTGGAGGTGGATATTCTTTATTAACACTGGGTTGCGGAGAATGCTATTTATTAATTCGCATTAATATTATAAAGAGGTATAATTCGGATGTAGGAATTAATCCCCGAAACTACTCATTCGATTTAAAAAAGCTTTGACCTATATTAAGAATGGACTTCGGGGGTAGACATAGACTTTATATCGTCCTGGTAAAATAAAAGGGCTTTTAGTGGCGCTCAATTTTGCAACTGAAGTCAACGAAAAAATGGTCTTCCTTAACCGTCGGATAACTTCTAAATACTTTCTTTAGAACAGTTGTAGAATTCAAGAAGAAATACTAGCATGCCATCACTTTGAATTCAATTAGCGTATTAATATTAACATGTAGAAATATGTTGTCTCGGACTATTATATAGAACTTTTCCATAGAAAACAATTTCTCTTACCGTTGAAGCAGCTTTTTCGAAAAACGGACTGGCTGGACGATTTTTTCGTAGAGGTAAGTTACAAAAAAAACTCCCCAACAAATTCGAACCAAAACCAATCTCATCTTGGATGGTTTCATGCGAAACTACCTACTCGCAAACTTTCAATCTTGTTGCTCCAAAATTGCGACCTTTATCGTGTAAACAAGATTCTATCTATTCAAGATATCATACAAAACTACCTAGATATAAACTATTGCTACAAAATTGCGCCTTCTGTCGTGTAAATACGATTTATTTTTCCCCCTGGGGGGCACCCCCAACCAATTCGAACCAAATCCAATCCCATCCAAGATATCACAAGAAACTACTTATTTATAAACTTTCAGCCCTATTGCTTCAAAATTGCGCCTTTTATCGTGTAAACAACGTGAAAATACATAAGCACATACATACATATGAACATATGTATGTATGTGCATATATATATATATATATATATATATATATATATATATATATATATATATATATATATATATATATAATATATACAGTGTGTCGCATTTAAGATGAAGACACCCCCATATTTCAGTTATTCAAAGGAATATGGATTTGAATTTTCTCATAGTCATAAACGGTGGTGGGACATATTCTTAAGATACTTAACTGAATTCTGAATTGTAAACTCGGCCTACTACGAATTGACAAATAGGGCCGATTCTCAATATTTTGTTTCGCGTTAGAGATATCGAAAAAAGTTGTGAGAAAAAGTTGATCAGAAATTTTTTTTAGGCCCGCCCATATACCAATTTTCATGACAAAATTCGCATTTTTATTTTTTCTATATTTTTGTATCCCAAAATTATTAAGTTTCCTTTTTTTAATTTTATACTTAGTGTGCCATGGAAAATAATAAAATTGACAGAAGTGTCAAATACTAGTTAGTTTGAAGTATTGCGTTAAGTTAAAATTAGTGAATTAATGATCAGAGAATCAAAATGCCATTAACTTTACGTGAAAAAATCGAAATAATTCGGTTATTTGGTGATAATTCTCGTAACAGCAGACAAGTTGCTGCAGAGTTCAACTTGAGACACCCCGAACGTGCTTTTGTTAATCATGGAAAAGCAGCCGCTGTAAATGCTCTTTTCATTGAAACTGGCAGTGTTGTTAAAATGTATCAGAATGGTCAACCTCGTCGAATATGCCCGCATCTTGAGGATAACCTTATATTGGCGGCAAATCGAGCAAATCCATGCATGAGCCTCCGAGATTTATCCTCTCAACTTAATATTGGAAAGGATAAAATTAGAAGATGTTTCATTCGTCACAAAATTAAGCTCTTAGTTTTTGCATTCATTGAAAGAAGGCGATAATAATAAAAGATTAGACTATTGTTATTGAGCTCAAGGTAATTTTTTAAAATCAGAAAAATTCTTGTTTTATAAATCTTCTCTAAATTTAATCAGTTATAAGAATTAAATAATTATTATACAATAAAATTCTCCTTCCTTTGTGTTAATTATTTTATTGAAATATTCGAATACATAACACTATTAAATTATCAAGTAGTCAAGGTCTTAGTTTCCATAGCGTTCTAGTTATAAAATTGAGAAATAAACTAAATAATTTTGAATTGTAACCAAAATATTGAAAAAATTCAAAATGCGAATTTAGTCATGAAAATTGGTATACGGGCCTAAAAAAAATTTCTGAACAACTTTTTCTCATAACTTTTTTCGATATCTCTAACGCGAAACAAAATATTGAGAATCGGCCCTGTTTGTCAATTCGTAGTAGGCCGAGTTTACAATTCAGAATTCAGTTAAGTATCTTAAAAAATATGTCCCACCACCGTTTATGACTATGAGAAAATTCAAATCCATATTCCTTTGAATAACTGAAATATGGGGGTGTCTTCATCTTAAATGCGACACACTGTATAACAAAAACTATCTTGGTCTTGGCTCGAAATTTGCTAATCGAACCTATTTTAATAAGCAGGTTTTCAAAGTGAGAAGCTGCTAAAAAGCTCTATGTCAACCCTGCAAGTCTATTCTCAATATACCTCCTACATCAAAACATACAAACTTAACAATCAATTTATGTAAAATATACTACTTGACCGTAGTCAATTTCATATATCACTTAAAGTGAACAAGGAAAATTCTTCAGTAATTTAAAACTTATCAACCCATCTTCCAAAGGAGCTGGTTCTGGTTAGTATTCCACTATTCCACGTCGCGAAATTTGCATTCACAACGCAACAGGGACTTATAGAAAATGTCAAGTAATCCCGACTCAAGCAAGATCTGCATACAGCTGTTCCTTCAGTGCAGCATAATTTACTCGGACTGAATTAACATTGTTCTAATTGTTCCCCAATACAAATTGCGGCCGGACTACTGGATAGATAACAACCCATAGCGCCCTCTGACAAATATATTAGAAACTTAAAATTTACTAGTCAGACCGAAAATGCAAAATCACGTCCAGAGAACAAATATTTCCTGACATTAATATGTCTACTGTGCGACAGTTGCGTATGGAGGATCGATTGATTATTTTCAATTATTGTACGATTTTCCTTGTTCACTTTGTGATATATACCGACTTTGCCACTATAATATTAGTATAGAAAACAAATAACTAAATTGAACATTCCTTTCTTTCAAACTTGAACGGTTTATTAACACGGGCTCGCGGAGAATGCTAGTAGAGCTTTTATATTTCGATGTAGTTTGATGAAATTCGAATGATGAAATGTTTGCGTAATTTCAGAACGTTTTCAAATATTTAGTCTGAATCTAAATATTTTCGTTATCACCGAGGCGAAGCGATCTCTGGAATTTGTCTGAATTTGCTCAAAAATACATTTACGCGATTCATTTCGAATCTGAACGAATTATTTTCGCACGACGATCATTATCCCGAATATAAAATACATTCGGAAACGTAAATAGTAACGGCATTGTTTGTGGCAAGAGAGTTGTTAAAATAAAGCTTAACCTACATAGCGATAAAAAGTTAATCGAACAAATACAACAAAAGTATTTTTAACTTGCATGTTAGTAAATAATTGAGAGTTCTTATGTTCAATGATGTCATGCCAAGAGCACGTGTTGACGCATGTTCTACTAGCATTTTTTTATGAAACGAATTTATATAAATCGCTCACATAGCTCGTATTTTCAATTTTCGAAAGCGTCGAACGCGTTAACTAGAAATATATTTTTATTTCTTCGATTCGTCGATAATTCAAGATCCAGTCATAACCACTAAAAAATCTCTTGTACATAGCTGTAGATATGCATCATTTTTGACAATAAATCGATAATTTGATTATTTTATTTTCGCTTTGCTAATCAATGATATTTCTATGCTTTGGGCTTGCACAAATTTCCGTTAACACTGTAAAAGATATTTTTTAAAACTACTCGTTTATGTCCGATTCCCAATTACTCATTATACATTATTTTCAGTGGATTAATTTCTATTTTATAATCAAGACGTTGACTGAAGAACGGTGACGTATGGAAACGACAAGGCGGTCGTCAATAAAAAAAGTCTTTCAGATATAAAACACGTGTTGTTGTGTTGCTATTTCTCTATATTCTACCACGTCAAAGGATGGCCAAAAAGTATCATTAAATTGAAATGGTTTTAATCTATTTCACTCAATTAAATTAAATACGTTAGTAATGTTGTAGAATAACATGCTAATAACTTTTTAATGCTCGGTTATTAATTGAATTTTTTCGTATTCATTAATGCCTAACAGCCGGACAACCAATAGATTCCTTATTACTTGCAATATCAACTTTAGTTGTTACGACATTTGTAGATTTTATTCTTGGGCATTCAAGAAGTATTGACATTTATTTATTTAACAACAAGGAATACAAACAGGCTATGTTGCCCAAAACAGTATTCGCTAAATTACAATTAAAAAGATAAATACTGTATGTAATTGACTTTGAATTTAAAATTTATAATTTTTTTTTCTTTTTTATACAATTTTACAAAAGATAAGATAAGATAAATCCCTATTCCAAAATTTGACATGTTTAGGTAGGGCTATATTGTTGTGTGATTGTAATTGCACTTTAAAACTATTGACCGTATAAAAAAATTATCCGATTCATATGATGTGTAATGTATAACTTAGGATCTGCCATCAAATATTTACGATGGAGTTTAGAAACACTTCAAAAATGAGCAATAGGGCAATTCCTTTCGTGGCGGTCAGTCGCTTTTCATAATCTGTTAACATTTTAGTTATTAAATTGTAATATGATTTATTTATTCTACCATTATTTACGGTCATAATATTTTCAGTATTTTTCGTGGTTGTAGATTAGTTATCTGAGTATATTTCATATTTTGGGAAGCGGTTCTCATTTTTAAACATCAATACCTGTATCATAGTTTACAATTAATTTTTGTCATTTATTTTCGATGCTCTTTGGAAAGAACGTTATTGTAATTACTGGCTGTCATGAAAGATGCGGAGGCTCTTTATCGAAACGAAAAGAAAAAGTCTCGAAATGAACCTCAAAAAACCCTCACTTTCCAATAGAGTAATCATTGCTGTAAATTCATTTTGCGGTGCAAAAAAAAAACAGAGCGGTTTAATGCGAACACAATTGGAGAAAATATAATTTTCCCTAGAAACTCTGTACCGGTTGTAAATTAAGGGACAAAATATTCCTTGGATGGTTGTAATTTTGAATAATCAAATCGATTGGCTAACACGATTACCTTTTCCCGCCCCTCCACTCCAGGAGGAATCAACCGTGCTATTCACCATGGCGACGAGTTGCCACTAAACTGGGTGTGAAGTAAGTTCCTCCCCTTTACCTTGTAGTCCCATGTTTTCTGGCATCAACTGTTTCTTACACGACGCTAACTTTTCCATTTACTATCTTGCGCTCTCTTATTGGCTGGACCAATATCAGACTTTCATTGTACTTACTTTTTCGTTTCCGCTTCAGTATTTATGTCTGTTCGAACTTATCATCGCTTACTATTGCACGACACTGTTTCTTTTGTAAATATAGTTGAGCTAAAGCGCTCCGTTTCGCTGTCACCAGTCCGCCTGTGTCTAGCGACAAACGTATTTGTAATTGTTGAACTTCGTACTGGGGTAGAAATCGAAGTTTACGGACGGGATGTTGATTCTTTCTGTGTTTTTTTACAGTCAAATTTTGATGGGCGACGACAAGGATAGCGACCACCACGGTCACCATGACTCCACAAAGTAAGTTGAGTTTTCTCTATTGAACCAGATGTATAGCGTATATTCGTTTCAGCTTTCCCGATGACGTACCCTTAGTTCCGCTGGAATTTCTATCTGATTCTCCACTGACGGCCGCCGACTTATGTTCCGACTACAGTTTAGGGCTGAACGATAATGAATCGGAATCGTGGAGCCCGAACGTTGGCAAAGAAGTGACGAAGAAACTCAAGGAAAAGGAAGTCAAACGCCAGGAACACATATACGAATTCATCCTGACTGAAAAACATCACTGCATGACGCTGTTGGTCATGCAAAAGGTGACGCGCGAAATGTTTCCGACAAATTGTCAATTTATCTAATCCATGTATTGCAGATATTCGTTGACGGGCTCCAGAAACACTTTCAGCTTGGCCCGAGTTTGGAGAGGATGTTTCCCCGTCTGTCGGACCTGATCGAGATACATTTAGGATTTCTGTCGAGGTTGCGGCAGAGACAGAAAGAAGGACCCGTGGTCGGTTCAATCGCCGATATTCTTTTGGATGAGTTTTCGAGCGTGCGCGCGGCCAAACTCAAGTCGGCTTATGGTGAGTTAATTGGGTGATAATAAAGCCTTTACACTTTTGAGGAATAAGTGGGTTTCAAATATGAGGGTACGAACAGAACAAGTAAGTCGCGGTGGATTCCACTAGATAGGTCGCGGTCGATGTCGACCGCACATAGCAAGGAGGTTACCAGAGATGCTCAGTCGAGCCAGTGTTGCCAATTTATGCACGAAATGTCAGACGTCACACGTCTTCTATGCGAGCTGCTGTTGAGGGTGATGACAACACTAACTGAATCACAGCGAATCATCCTTGTGAACCGCGCGGTAAGCATCCATGTAAAACAAATTGATTTGATTTTCAAAAGCATCGATGTAAACCTCCTGGATGGCATCGCGCTAAGCCTCCACCGCGACTTACTTGCTCTGTTCGCTCCCATTAGTCAATGTGTTTGTTTTACATAGACGTCGACATCGTCCGCGTCCGCCACCTACACCGCGACTTACTTGTTATGTTCGTAACCTAACATATTCATCTAACGTTTACTGTTATATTTACTCTATAATTGTACATGTGAAATAAAAATCAAATTATTTCAAGGTATTACTTATGTTGTTGCTTCTACAGAAGTTGGATTTTGTATCAGATTATTGATGAAGATACTGCCATTCTCTATTCAGGTAACTGCATAATTGCTTCAAGAGCAATGCAGAAGAATATTTGTAGAGTCATGTGATCTATATCCAAAATGTTAATTCATGTGAATTTCACTCATTATGACAGAATAGATCGAACTATACTTGTATGGTTCATCCAAAATGCGTAAGGATGTCGTCGATTTATTCAATCAATAATTGAATGAATTGTTTGTAATTCTAGAAAAATATTTGTGCCCTTAGATTCTTGGCCGAATCTAATGTGAAGAGGTAAGCTACTTCTGATCTAAACTATACGACATGTGAATCGTTTCAGGTGAATTTTGTAGCAGACATAGATATGCCTTAGAAATATACAAGTACTATCTGCAGAACGACGCTAGATTTGGTCAGTTCGTGAGACATTGTCAACAGAACCCGCTGTTAAAGAAGAAGGGCATACCCGAATGCATATTATTCGTAACTCAACGGTTGACGAAGTATCCCCTTTTGATCGAGCCGTTGATCAAAACAAGCAAAGACAATAAATTAGAACAGGAAACGCTGCAGAAGGCGCTGGTTCTGGTCAAGGAAATTCTAGTCGAAGTGGACGCCCAGGTGGCGGAAAAGGAGAAGGAGGATAGAAAATTGGAGATTTATAACAGGATCGACGCCAAGTCGTATACCATTCACCGCGAGCACAAGTTCAAGAAGTCCGACATACTACAGGGCAATCGCTCGCTCCGCTTCGAGGGCGTGGCCATGCTGATGCAAGGCAGGGGAAAGATGCAGCTCGTGCTGGTCATTGTGCTGTCGGACGTCCTCTTCTTTCTTCAGGAAAATTCTCATAAATACACTTTTTTCACGCCGGACAACAAGGTAACAAATTATTTATTACCTTATAGAACTGTTTGGCGTTTTGACACATAACCGCTATTCATCCCATTACGGTCGTTTTTGAAATCATGCTTTTTTTAGGCCGGTGTTGTTTCACTACAAAAATTATTGGTCCGTGAAAAGGCGGGACAAGATTCCAGAGGCATATATCTCATTTCGTCGAATCCTGCTGATCCGGAGATGTTCGAGCTGAAAATTCACAAACCCAAGGATAAACAGACGTGGATTCAAGCAATAAGGTGACCGTCAGCTTCATACATTTTCTTACGTGTAATATTTTAGCTCTCGGATGGGGTATTGGGAAATGTGTAACAGAGAGAAGCGCGCGCTATTTAATTTATTTAAAATCTCTTTCTCCAATTTAATATATGTGAAGATTCAAGGCTTAGTTTTTCATTATTATTTTATTGAGAGGGCGAAGAAGGGCCACTTATCATCAGATCAGATCAACGACGATTGTTGACTCGTTCAATGGTTATTTCCATTCACATAGCGCATCTACCATTGATGATATGGTGTATTTCATAAACAACTTGAATCCATTATTGATTTTGAATTCCTTCCAGAAAAGCAGTGCAAGGTTGTCCGGAAGATGAAGACGAAGAGTTGGCCCTGAGTTCGGACGAGAAGATGGTGTTGCTCTATAAGCAAAATCAAATAAAACACATCGTAGGTGAGTGAACTTTCTAGTCCCTCCGATTCTGCACGAACTGGGATATTCGGATCAATTAGCACCGTCCTGGATCATTTATTTTAATTTTCCTGCCTTTAAAATTCGTTAATGTCAAATTTATGTTGTCTTCTCAACAGAGTCGGAATTGGATATCGAAGGTAATTCACGATCGATGTTGTGGCATGCTTCTTGACTTTATCTGCAGAAAGTTTAGTTATTAATTAGTTTGTTTAACTGAGGAGAGAATGTTTGTTTGTCTAATAGCATGTTGTTTCGCTGTTTTGCATCTGCGAGGCAAAAAGTTTTGATGTATGTTTGTAAGATCCATCACTTCAATGAATTTGTTGTTGTTGGACCTTTCTTTCAACCTTACTTGAATTTGCATTCAGGATCTTTCTCGGTAACATTATAATTATATGGAAATAATAAACCTGAAATTGAAATTTTTAAGTATGACCAAACCTTCGGCTACTTCAATGTTTTGAAACAGGTAATTTCGTAAATTTTATATGCCTTCAAAGTTACTAGTCTATCGATCAGGTAGACAATCAAATCAAGCTTCCATACTCTTCTAGTGGAGAAATGCTTTTATGCTATGTCGTTTATATTGCAATGTATGACATGATTAATGAACAATGAATTTATAAATTTATTGATACATATTTTTTGGTACTTATCATCCGCTATTATAATATTGAATGAAAAATTCTTTTATCGATTTTGAAATAATCAAAAAATGATTTGTGTGTGTGTGTGTGTGTGTGTGTAAAAAACTGATGTCGTTGTTTTTTGAATTAAATGAATATTTTGCAATCAATTATAGTTAATTTTCAATTATATTGACGATTATAACTGCATATATTGTGAAAAATTCCATTTAATCAGGAGTTTATCGACATAAATAAAACTCAAATAGAAAATTTGTTCAATTTTCCTTAGAAGAGTTGATTAGAAAATATGTACTGACAGTAAACAACTAACTCTGAATTGCTAATGACTTTGTGAAATAATAATATTGATATTGAAAATAAGTGCCAACATATTTCGAGGACAAACCTTTCATGATACAATTTGTGAATGTGTCTACAATTCATACTATTTGATATATTTATGAAACGTTGATAAAATATATGATATTTCATAGAAGTGGCGAATTGAACGGTCGAGCCAGAATTATTTGAGCTGTTATCAAACTTGGCTGAATTGAAAAAGTATAAACCACGACGTCCAATTACTTTTTTTCAATATATAAACGTTTGTTCAAAAATTTAAGATCGCATGATTGGATCACTCGATGTAATTTTATGTTAGGTGCTTAGCGCCCACACACTCTCATTTTCCTTGTGAATATTTCCTGATTAGAAATCTGCATCCATCGTAGGTCTACTGAGACAAAAAGACGTGGAGCAGGCGCTTCTACTCGAGGAGAAAATGTCTCTGCAACTGAGGCTGATGGCGGTGTCGGGCCTGGATCCACCGTCGCCCCCATCGTATCGACGTTTAGTGAGCGAGAACGCAAACGCGGAGAAGATGTGGAAGGAGGTTCTCATGGCAGTCCAGGTTAGTCGCGCTAGTCCTATTTATTTATATTTATTCACTCGAAATTATTAGATATATAGTGTGTATTCGATTTCCTAAAGTAGAAAACAACTGGCCGCGACTTCGCTTCATTAGATCGCAACATCCAGTTGTCATTAATTAAATAAGTTGATGAGGTTTCTTCGAGCTACTAGGGTTCTTAATCAAGATTATTTCAGCCAGCTCGCTGCTGACGTTCGATAATTTTTCTGAATTGCTAGTATGAAAGCTTCAGCGAAATGAGAGATCTAATTTAATTCAAAAACTGTCTTCCTCTCAAACGGTATCATCAACAATCTTCAACTCGAGTTTAAGTATACCCCTGCGCACTTTCAGGAAGTGACCCACCTGGCCAGTTCGCTGTACACAACCGGCACCAACCTATCAAGAAGCGTTAGTTCGGCTGGTGAGCACCAGAGCGACGCTTACGTGTCACCCGCTCTCCCCAAGAGGGCCGAAACATTTGGCGGTTTCGACAATTCCGGCCAGGGACCCTTCAGGTTGTTCCACCGAAAGTCGCACTCGCCGGAAGACAATTCGCTCAAGGCCGCCCAAGAAGCCGGAAGAGGCGACTTCGACAATCTGAAGCCTAACGATTCGAAAATTTTCGTGAGTGTTTTTCTCTCCTTCTATATTCACTACATCTTTTAAGAGGATATCAATGTTTGAACAACTTACACAGCCATGTAATTTGGTAATTTCTTCAGATGATAAGATAAACATGGATTTTTATTCAATACTTCATTTTCTTCCGCGAGCTACAGTTCAAACTGAATATTTTTCTTTTAAGATTTGAACAAATAACTTAATTTTAATAAGTTTTCTATTCTTAGGAGAGTTTGCCGTTCAGGAAGTGCGCGATAACCGTACATCCGCCAGTCACCACGAACGGCAACGCGAACAACAATGAGACGGAGACGGCAACGCAGCACGAGGCCAACCTGCAGTCGCTGGGCAGGGAGCAGCAGTACGCGGCCATCCAACTCTCCCACTACGTGTATACGCTGCTGTGCATCATCTCGCAGCTGATGACGACCAACGAGTGTCTGCAGGCGGAGGTGACCGCCATGCGGAGTACCGACGGCTCGAAGCAGTACAAGCACAACCAGCAGCTGGAGGAGCTCAGAAATCTGCAGGACAAGCTGAGCAGAGAGAAGGCGGAGTGGGCGGCGCAACGTGAGCAGGAAACTCGCGAGCTCGAGGACAAAATGAAGGAACTACAAAGGGTGCAGGTGAGTGGGACAGTTTATGCTTTAAATAGTTTACGAAGAAAGGTGACATTTTGATTTGAGATTTTTTGTTTTTCATTTATGTAAGATGCACACAATTTAATTCGCTGAAGTTTCATTTTATCTATATTTGTAATGTAAAAAAACACTCGCACAGTGAAACCACAGTACTTCTAGGAGTGATTTAATTATTACGTCATTTTAATATATTCCGTGGAGGAATTAGTTTATTCTTCCAAATCAGAATAATAAATACAACTTTTTGTGATGGCACTCTGAAGAAGCTGAAGTTTCACTGAAACGCGTGTCATGCGTATTTTATCTCATAAACGTGTTAATTGTTTAAATTAACCATGTTTTTAATATAAATACTTTGACTGAATGCTATTTAGAAAAAAGAATGGTGTGAATATTTTCCAGTAGTCATCCTGAAATTTCTTATCTGTTAAGCAATGCATGCTCAAATTCCTTCTTAATTTCAATAGCTGATGAGTAGACCCTGAGTCAAATCAACTGTGAAAATAAGAGTAAACATTACATTCTGATATTGATTTGGTTCAGGAACAAATCAGAACCGAACAGAACGATATAAAGCAGCAGCGAGATCAGCTCTACAGGAAAATGGAGATTCTGACGAGTCAGGGATTGTTGATATCGCCGAACATCGCGTTGCCCGTGACCGGCGGCGGCGGCGGCGTGGGGGGAGGGTGTGCGTTAGACGACAGCAGCAAGGAGACGTCGGAAGAGAACAGCCCCCAGTCGGACAGCTCGACTTCCAATTCGTTGTCGAGCAATGCAATTTTGCACGGCATGTCGACGATGGAGAGAAGGAAAGATTCCAAGTGGAGTAAAGGTTAGTATTTCATAAGATTTTCATTCATTGAATTGATTGAATCATTACTTTCAAATTCAAATTTTTTCAAGTTCACTATATATATTATAAAAGTTATAATATATATAGTGAGTTATAAAAAATATTGGGGGGGGGGGTCTTGTCCCTGGAAATTTTCTAAATTTTAGAAGAAAAATAGTGAGTTTTAAAGTTTTTTTAAGCATTTTAGAGTCATATGACCAACATTAGAACCCCGAAAACTCGACTCTCGATAACTCGACACTCTGGGAAACTCCAAACGAAACATAAACAAGCACGGTATTTTCGTAAAAAAAAATAATTCAATTTACGGTAATAATTATGCTTATAGACTATTACAGCGCAGTGAATATATAGCTCTGAAGAGACTGAAATTATATTTTAATAAATCCTAAACTATCATTAAAAGAATAAAACATATTGCTGTCGCACAGTAATAGCACTTTGATTAACTGGTTCATTAAACAAAAACAATATCTCAAAGTTAATGCTTTGAAAATATTTAAGTATTATAAAATAATGAATATTTAACTATTTGAAAATAACTAATACAGTATTATAGTAATATGGTAATACAGTACTAAACTAGTCTAATATTTCGAAACTGAAATTTTAACATTCGTATGTATTTAATTCTCTATTTCAAAAAGATTTTTAATATAACTCTGAATTATTAAATGATTAAAATTAAAAATTTCAACATAATTTATTGATTTTACAAAGTATAATATAACTAATAATTGTCTTTAATTATTGTGGGTGGGAGTACCCCTAACGAGGGGACTCGGTGTTATTTTCGGAGAATTTACAAGTAATGATCTGTCGGCATTATGCACTTGATTATCCCAGTGAAAAGGGTAAACTATATAAAATATAATACAACAATAACGAAATTTTTGTATGGTAAGAAAAAATAATTTCTGTTGTTTCATAGGTTATTATATTAGCCCAAGGAATCCTTTGTAATAACAGCTTGAATTATATTGCAGGGAGCCAGTCTAAATCGCATCTTCCCATCAACTTGATCAGTACCACGAATCAGTACAAGGTGTCTCAGAGTTCCGTGAAGCAACAGTTACCGCTGAAACTGGCCTCCCGACTCAGCATGGGCGGTGCGTCGTCGCCCGGAGGCGGTTCCTCGGGCGGCGTTCAACAGGTGCTGCCGCTGAAACTCAGCCAGCAGGATGAGAAAGAACGGAGAAGCAGCACTTCCGGGTATCATCGGCTGGGTTCGGAAAGTTTCAGCCCGACATCCGGGGAAACGGTAAGCGGATTTTTTCCTTATGAACGGGTTGGATGATTTTTTTGAAACAAAAGATTACATATATACAGGTCTATTCAGATTCGAGTCTGTGCATGGGGATTTCAATAACGGTAAGAGATAGAGAAATGGTTGAATGGGGGCAAAGTAGCGTATTTCAAAGGTTAATTATATGAATTTAAAATATCTTACCTAGCTTCTTCAGTTCTGGAGTTAAACAGGAAAAATCGAAAATTTCGAAATTCTTCTTTTGCCTATATCTTTTTATTATACAAATTTTTTTTTCAAAATATTGCCACTTTTCCATGGCTATATATATATATATATATATATATATATATATATATATATATATATATATATATATATATATATATATATATATATATATATATATATATATATATAATATATATAATATATATATAATATATATATATATATATATATATATATATATATATATATATATATATATATATATTTATGTTTTTGTGAACACTGAAATTCTTTTTAAAAACAATCTTTATTTCTACAACTTATAAGATACAATTATGCTAGTAAACTTAAACTTCTAATGCCTCTACATGGTCTTATATAAACTCGGTACCACTGCTGAGTCGGCATAGGCGTGATGCGCATGATGCAATCTTGCGTCATCTTCTTTAGAATGGCTGAAGGTCCATCCCATGTAAATCCTCCCCTTTTTCAGTAACCGTGGCTGAGGGTATAATAAATTTCTTAGAAGGTAATAAATACTTCTTAAATACATATAGGAGTACTGCAATAAATGCAACAGTACATATTAGTAGCAACATCACTGTAGATAGTGCTATCGTCGTTGGATGTGGTGCCCATTGGTATAGGTCTTCTAATGGTGGAATTTCTTCTTCCTTCATTTCATTTTCTTTATTTTCCTTAATAAGTGGAAAATCGATTGGTTGTAGGTCGATGCTCTGTTTGAGTTCGATGGTCATCTTGGGATAAATGTTTTTCATTTTATTGGATATCATGCAGGAACTTTTCACTCTGCTTAATAATGGTACTTTAATTCTTCTTGTAGTTTCTTCACAATGTTCGAAGATCCATGTGTTAATTTGACTAATTATGGAGTTATCCTCTAACTGGTATAAATCTGGAAGCATTGTGGTCTGCATTCGTGTGCAATTTTCTTCTAAATTCTTCATTAGTAATTCAAGACATTTGGTACTGGGCTTCAAGTCTTCTTGTTTCGTAATAAAGAAATCTTCTATAGGGTATATTTCTTGTGTTTCCCATTTCATGGTTTCGTTAAATACAAGTGCATAAGGTTGTATTAATGGAATATAGGTATTTTGGAATGGTAGATTGTGTAAATGATAGAGGTCATATTCTGTGAATTCTATTATTGGTACAGATACTAAAAATATTATCTGATCATTTTTGATTATTACTTTGGTAGGACAGACTGTATAGTAATCAGTCATGTGCTTGAAAGGTTTCCAATTACTTTTTTCTAATATTTGTGTGAAATTACGTAATGGAATTATATTTTCATGTAGAAGATGAAGTCTTCCAAAACTAATAGCGTTTTCTAATTTTGTTAAAATCATTTCGATTTCTTGTGATTGCAGAATAATTAAATGCAAACTTATAAGTTTGTGGTTATTTTTTATTGATTCTTGCATTTTTTCTATTAGGTGATTTATTGTGTCAACATACCGTTTCTGCATGTTGCTTACAATGTGCAATACTTTGTTTTGATTAATTTGAATAATTTTTTCATTTGTTTGTAAAGCTTTAAAATAATTTTGATATGTTTCTTCATCGTCCGCATCTAATGTGCCGAATAGAAATTTGGAAATTGTTCCGCCCATATTTATAAGTCCTCTTTTATACCTATTTTGATATATCACACTATTATAAGTGTCGTTATTTCTCTTAATGGCTCTCAATACTAATTTATTATAGTGTTTGACAGCCGCGGTTATTCCATCTTCATTAATTTGAGTATACGAATCATTTAGCAATTGTAATAATTCTGGGATTCTTGAAATATCATAATGAAATATTAAATGTTTAGCGTGCGTCGTAACGTAAGTCTTTCCTAGATGTATTGGTATCAAATTGTGTCTCACTTCATTTACTTCTAGAGATAATAGATATGGTAGGTAAAGTACGATTATCCACTTCAACATTGTTGTCTGAAATAATAATTAAAGATTAGCATTTGCGTTGCTTTATTCTCGATTTGTGATACATATGCTTAGTTTGCGGGTTTGTAACTTTGATGTCGCTTATTATATTAATTGGCGTCTTCCTAAACAAAGGATCCATTTTAGATTGTGTTGGTAATTTCAAATAAACACTTTTATCTTCGTCAATGTGCTTATCGGGTTCTCTATTCATGTTAAGTTTCTGATTACGTTTGATAGCTTTGTCTTTCGAGTTAGTTACGAGTTGGGTTATCTCTAACATGTTTTGCTGATAATCTTTTATGAAGTCCGCAATATTTTCTTCTCGCGTCTTCTCTAATGGTAAAGAGTAATGCAAATCTCCTTTGATTATTTGCATAGGCGTATAATTTAAAGATGAATGAATAGAATTATTATACGATAAAATAGCTCGTGTTATTCTCATTGTCAAGGGTAATTTTTCTTTCGATAAACAACGTAATTGTTCGATGAGAGTTGAATGGAATCTTTCAATTAAGGCGTTCGAATTTGGATTATAATTTGTAATATAATGCATTGAAATTTTATGAGTTTCCGCGAATTCTTGCAAAATTTTATTTTTGAATTCGGTTCCGTTGTCGCATGTCATTTTTTCGGGTATTCCATGGTCACTCATGAAATGTATTAATTTATTCATGATTTCAATTGCTGTTTTATGAATTAATGAATGGTTTTTCACCTATAGGATTATTTTTTAATATTAACTTGTTAGGGGTACGCTCATATTTATTAATTTGGCAAATTTCGCATGAATTAATATAATGTTGTACTGACTCTTCTAATTTTGGCCAATAGAATTTTTTCTTGATCGCTTGAACGTTTTCATTCATTCCTCTATGTCCTGATTTAGAAACATGATATAATTCTAATTTTTCTTGCTGTTTAGCTTCTTCGTACACGTCTTCCAAAAATGTGTTAGTTATCTTCAAATTAAAACTTTTCGCTTTGAAATTTGTTTGTAATACTTGAATAAATGCTTTTTCTAAATTTTGATGTTTAAAATGAATGCAATACTTCGTTCGTGGCTTTAAATATTCTTTAATGAATTTAATAAAGTCGTCTCCGTTTGAAATTGCTACGGTATATCGTGTTCGATTATTGAACGGTTTGCTCCTTATAGTATAATATTGTTTTGTGGTTGGCGTGAAAATAATTTAATTAATGGCGCAATTTAAAGAACGCTCTGTATAAGGGATCTCTAAAATTGGATTTTCTTGGTTACTATGAATTGTTGGTGTATCCGCTTCATTCGTGTCACTTTCTGATTGATTTTCATCCGAGGTTAATTTTTCGAATTCTTCTAATTGCTTTTTATTGTTTTCTAAGTCTTCACCGTCAACTTGAGGTATTATAGAATAAATGTCGTCATCTATCATATTTAGTTCATTTTCTTGGATTCTAATACGTGATAAGGCATCTGCATTATTACTAGCACCTTTTTTGAATTTTATTTCGTAATTATATTCTTCTAATTTTAATTTCCAACGCATTAAGCGCGAATTTGGTTCTTTGAGTGAATTGAGCCAAATGAGGGGTTTATGATCCGAATAAATCGTGAATTTACTACCGTATAAGTAAGGTCTGAAATGTCGCGTTGCCCATACAATAGCCAGGAGTTCTTTTTCTATAGTTGAGTAACGTGTTTCTGCGTCGTTGAGAGTTCTACTAGCGTATGCTATTGGTAAATCACTCGGCGGTGTTCCTTGATAAAATGTGTGATAAAATGGCACCTATTGCATATCCGGATGCATCTGTTGTTAGACAAAAGGGTTTGTCAAAATCTGGATATATTAAAATCGGATGGTTTATTAACAAATTTTTACTGGTCTGAAAGGATTCTACGTATTCCTTGTCATCTAAATTAATTTTCATATCTTTGCGTAAATATTTGGTCATTGGCTTCGTGAATTTTGCGAAATTAGGTATGAATTTTCGATAATATCCTAACATTCCTAAAAAAGATTTTATCTCTTTAGCTTTAGTTGGTAATGGAAATTTTTTTATAATTTCAATTTTCTTTGGGTTAGGCTTAATTCCTTCAGGGGTTACTATATGTCCTAAAAATTCAATTTTTGTCTTGAAAAATTCGCATTTATCTAATTGAACTTTTAAATTTTCTTCTGCGATTTTTGTTAATATTATTTGTATATCGGCTAAATGCTGTTCTTCCGTTTTCGAAAATATTATTACGTCGTCCATATAAACATAACAATTTTTACCAATATACTTTTGCAATATACTGTTCATAAGCCTTTGGCAAGTCGCACTAGCACACTTTAAACCGAATGGCATTCTCAGGAACTCATAGTGTCCGTTATCTACTGTAAATGCTGTTTTTTCAATAGATTCATTATCTAACTGAATTTGATGAAATCCACTTGCTAAGTCAAGTGTTGTATAATATTTCGCACCTTTTAATTTATCTAATATCGAATCAATTTGGGGTAACGGGTATTTATCATCAATTGTTTTTTCGTTCAAAAGTCTATAGTCGATAGCCATTCTCCATTTTTGTAAACCGGACTGGTCGACTTTTTTTTTAACCATAACGACAGGAAAGGACCAAGGAGATATACTAGGTCTAATAATTTTTTTCTCTAACATTTCTTTAATTTGTTTTTGAATTTCTTGTCTGTGTTTTTCTGGGTATCTATAAATTTTAGCATGAACCGGTATTTCGTCCGTTGTTCTTATACTATGTTTAATTCTATTCGTGAATTCTAGAGGTTGATTTGGTAGCTGTAGAGCCTTTTCAGTTATATTGAAAATTTTCATTAATTGATTACGTATTTTAGGTGTTACATGTTTTAAATCTATCGGATATTCATTACGACATTTTATTACTTTCTGGAAATATATAGGGTGTCTGCAGTGTTTTCCTATCAAAAGACGTTTCTTTAAATCAATAATAAAATCATGTTCTTCTAAAAATTCAGCTCCTATTAATCCATCATACAATGTATGGAATTTGTATAAAACAAAGGGATGTTCTTTATTTATTCCGAAATCATTTAAAGGCATGCTTACTTTTTCATTACTGGTGTCTGAACCATGTACTGTATTAAGACATGTGTCTTCTGAATAAATTTTGTTTGGAAAATATTCATATGCTATGCTTGGATCGATCAGACAGACTGAACAACCGCTATCAATTAAGATTTTGCGTTTGGGATTTTCTAACATTATATAGGGTAAACTTGTTAATCTATTATTAATGCTATTTAGGTCAACGTTTCGTCTGAGGCTGGTGTTATAAAATTTTCGTCATTTTGTTCATTATCTGATTGTTCATAAATTTCGTTAGTCTCGTCATCTGAAAATTCTGGCGTTTCATCTACCTGATGTATGTCTTGAATATTAGTTAATTCTTCCGATACGAAATTTGGTGGATGTCTACTAGATTGAAAATAATTATGTGATTTTTTCATTCTTGCATTTGGGTTTTGGTTAGTTTGGGATGACATGGCAAATTCTCGTTTTTCTGGGTAGTTTCGATGTGTCTGTGTGGACATCGGGGTTGGTTGATACGATGGTTTTTCGTTTCGTGGTCTAAAAACATTATGTTGATTTGGAGTATTTCCAAATGTTTGTTTATTTGTGTAATATTTTGTTTGTGGTAAATTTTCTTTTCTTACGATATTTACTGGTTGTGAAGGAAAATTTCTATTAAAAACTCTAGTATTATTCTGAGCTTGAATTTTACTTTGATTTTTACATTGGTGACTGATCATATCTAATTGATCTTTCTGTATGGTATAATTTTCTACCATTTGAACAGCTAAGTCAAAATTAAGATTATTTGTGGTCAACATAGAAGTTTGTAAGTCTATGGGAATATTATTCATTAAAACATTTTTAGCTAGTCCATCGACTAATTGTTTGTGTAACAACTTGAGATGTGGGTCTAAAGTTACTTCAGAGTCTATTCTGTAATTAATGCGTATTTTGTAGGTTTTAATCCTATCAATAAAATTGAATATGGTTTCATTATATAATTTTCTTAAAAATTGTAATTCGTTCTTAAGTACGTCTAGGTTTACTCTGTCTCCGAATTTCGTGATTAGAAAATCTTTTAAAGAATTCCAATTATCTGGTATGTCAGATGAATATAATTCATCTGCAGCTTTGTGGGTCAATTTGTTTCTGATAATTGCTAAACAATATGTTTTGACAATATTATCACCTGATTCAAATTGCGCTAAGAATTGCTGACAACTCTTAATGAATGAATTTAACTTTTTGCAATCTCCATCAAATTGTGGTAAGAGAGCTCCAAACTTTGATGCTAAATCTATTGGATTTACACCTGTTGCGGCTTGTGGCGTTGTCATTTTTGATTTCCTTTTCTTTTCTAATTCTAAATTGGAAAATGCTTTTGCTAAAGGATCAATTTTGCTTTGCCTTGTTTGCCTGTTTGTTTGTTTTTTGTTTGTTTTGTGACCTGCTATCACCTATTTGGTGTAGGGAGTCTTTGGTTCTGGGTAACTAGGGAACTTTGAAAAACTAGGAAGTTTAGCACTTGTACTTACAGTTGCTAGATTGCTCCAGACAGGATCGGGTTTGCTAGGCCTCAATATGCTGCGTGTTCGAATTTCTCCTCAGTGGGTGGTTGCTAAGATACGGGGTAGTACTTCTTTTTCTGTTCGCACCGCTGTGTATGCAGAGCAAGCTTATGTGTTCTGTTCGGATATTCTTCCAAGAATTGAAATTCACTTAGTTTGGTTGCCCAAATATCACCGATAATATTTCACGTGTTTTAGGACTTAATCGCCGCACTAATAAGAATATCCCATCCTCGTCGCCATTTATGTTTTTGTGAACACTGAAATTCTTTTTAAAAACAATCTTTATTTCTACAACTTATAAGATACAAATATGCTAGTAAACTTAAACTTCTAATGCCTCTACATGGTCTTATATAAACTCGGTACCACTGCTGAGTCGGCATAGGCGTGATGCGCATGATGCAATCTTGCGTCATCTTCTTTAGAATGGCTGAAGGTCCATCCCATGTAAATATATATATACACATATATATATATATATATATATATATATATATATATATATATATATATTTATATATATATATATATATATATATATATATATATATATATTTATATATATATATATATATATATATATATATATCAGTGGCGGCTCGTGAGGTTTTGGTTGGAGGAGGCTACAAGAGGTGTTAAAAAATACACCATAGGCGAAAATGTTTAGGATTTCAAAGTCAACCGCCTTATATTTAAAGAAAATCAAAGTAAAACAAGCACCCTAAGCTATTAATTTGTTTTCACTTTCGAGTGTCTACCTTGAAACCTACAACTCCTATTCACAATATTCACAAAAACTCTTCTCAGCCAATTAATCAATTCATCTATTAATCAAATTTTTTTTTCTTTCACAAAATAGGTACCTACCTACCTACTTAACGAATTTGTTAACAGTTGGTGAGAGCAAATAAAAAGTTATTATATATTTTTGAAGATTAGCGGGATTCAGCGATCTTTAACCTTAGCAAAATGATCTATAATATCCTCATAAAATTTTTTGTCTTTCGCCAAAAGTTTTACCAATTCCTTTTCAATACACAACAAACTAATATTTTTCAAACGATCCTGGCTCATTCAATTTCGTAAATAAGTTTTAATTCTCTTAAGAGTGGAAAACGAGCGCTCTACGGAAGCCGATGTCACCGGGATAGAAACAATTAGACATAAGAGTTTATAAACTTGGGGTAAATCTTGATTCAAATGATTATCAAAAAGGTATTTAATAGTCATCACATGATTTTCATTTTTCCCCAAAATTTCAGTTTCATTATAAACAACACACAGTTCACTTTTTATGGCCACCGTATCAACAAACGTGTATTTTTGACATAAATTTTCCAAAAGTTTATCTGGAAAATTAGCCGAAAATCCTGTTAACAAATTTTTATTGAGTAAGTCGAAGAAATGCAGTTCTTTCAAATCAGAGAACCTTATTTCTATTTGACCCCTAATAGTATCCAAAATTTCATAAAATATTTGCTTATAGTGAAGCTCCATATCTGCGTAACTGAATTTCTTTCGTTTTAGGCTAAATTGAGTCGTATCATCAGTAGTTTGAAATACAGAAAATAGTTTTTTAAACTAAACTTCTGCACGAAATTCTGAAATTTTTTCCAAATGAAACTTGAGCCGATTTCGTGAGTAAATTACATCTGAAAACTTGTGCTGTAAGATTTGAAAAACTATTTCTGTTTGTTCAAAAATTAATCTAAAGATGTTTAAAAAATATATAAATTCCTTATCTTGTAAGTAAGATATTAATCCGCGTGCTGTATTATTTACTTTATTGGTGAAAAATTCCTCACTTTCAACTAGGTATAGAATTAAATCCTCAAATAGTAAGTGGCCCCAAACAGAGACATTTTCACTAGTAAAAAGTAAACACTGCCAACGAAATAATTTATTTTTTACCTGTGATCCGGTTAGGCAAGGATGTCTCTCATTATTCCTTGTATTGAAACCGCGGTTTTGTTGTCTGTTACGCTGCACCAAATTGTTTAATTCAGGGGTAGGTCGCAATGTTTTTATCAAAACTTAATCCTCATAACTTAGTGCACTAAAGTTATGGGATAACAAATATTCCACTAAGTCACCATTGAAATTTTTGAAACTTCAGTAACCAAACTCATTTTAAAACAATACGCGAGCAATATAAGTAAACACGCTTCCATTAGTAACTACGATCACACTACGATTCAATTCCAACGAATTCACTCGATGTCACGCGAAATTCTATAGTTGTGATTGGTCGCCATTGTATTAGACTGATTTCCTATCCGTGTTGCCATTTACATGTGTTTTGCTTTTCTATTGCAATGAAGTATTCATTCGGAGTATTTGCACCGTTGTTTGCTTTTCTGTGGCAGGCATAATGAACGTTGAGAATATACCTTTCTAAGCCTCCGCAGCGTTGCCACAAATCTTGAAATGAATGAAATGCAGTAAATGTAAATACCTTCTCTCTTAGTTAATAAATTATATTATATAATGTAGGTTGAAAGGAAGGTACGTGCATAAAATAATATGATTTTGATTAATATGAATATGCTGAATGCTGACTATTCAATATAATATATTAGTGATACACGGAATATTATTGAGGAGGCTTAGCCTCCTTTGACTAGCCGCCCCTGATATATATACAGGGTGTCCCGTAAATAACACGCCAGAGTGACACTGGAGGTAGATTGCCTTCAGGTCAATCAGATAACATCAACATGACCTCAGTAAAAGTTTTCTGGTTTTCGAGATATTGCAATTCTTATGTTTTTTTCAAAAACCTATAATTTTTGGTCATTTTCTCGCCTGTTTTGAATATAAATAAGTTCTAACTCATGGTTTTTTTTTCTTGTGCTATCATCAATATATGGTTGAGACAATCGACCTATCATTCCATCAAAAACTATCTCGCTAACCTCAAAAAGAATCAAATTGTTTCAATTCAATTTAAATCCGAAAACCTAAGTAAAGTTTGACTATTTACTGTGAAAGAATATTGTACCAGACAAAATCATCAAATGATCTTAAAAACTAGCCTATTCAATGCTCTTTCGAAAGCGGTATAACATTTGTGGTTTTTTTCTTTCAAAAGTCTAAAATTCCAATTTTTGTCATTGAAGTCGTGCTACTTGCGAAATACACTGCGCCGCAAATTTAACGCATACATTAAATATTTCCAAAGTGTTGACTGAATATTTTCTCTAGCGGTGATCCGATTTGAATAAATTTTTCACCAAATAGTAGCTCCGTTTCTTGAGAAAATGTGATAGTTATAAGATGATCAAAAAAAAAATGAATAAACTTATTGTACAGGGTGTTTGAATAGCGACATGTTTTTTCGTCCAAGTTTGCATCCTTCTGCGGGCAATATCGGGTAGCTCAGGCAAAAAAAATAGACGGTGTTATAATCGCATGTCTTCAGTAATTTTTTTTTTTCAATCGTCTGTTTATCTTCTTTTTTTTTTTTAACTCGAGGGACCTACAGTTTAACACAGTTTAACGCCGAACGGCCAATGGGCTTGTAAACTATGTACATTACCCAACAATATTTCATCTTATATAACCACTAAATTCCGGACATACACAACACCCAAGAGCGAGGTGGGACTCGAACCCACAATCCTCGGTTTACAAACGGTATAAGGCGGTTCACCTTACTGCTGGTCTACCGAGGCCTCATCGGCCACTTGAAAGATATTCATGTTTTTATAACCACTCACACTTTTCAAACAAAAAAGTTTTAAAAAATTTCGTTTGAAAAGTGTGAGCGTTTATAAAAACATGAATATCTTTCGAGTGTCTCGAGATAAACAGACGATTGAAAAAAACAAATTACTCAGAAGACATGCGATTATAACACCGTCTATTTTGTTTCTGCCTGAGCTACCTGATATTGCCCGCAGAAGGATGGAAACTTGGACGAAGAAAACATGTCGCTATTCAAACACCCTGTACAATAAGTTTATTCATTTGTTTTATCATCTTTAAATATTGCATTTTCTCAAAGAACGTAGCTACAATTTGGTGAAAAATTTATTCAAATCGGATCACCGCCTAAGAAAATATTCAGACAAATCTTAGGAAATATTTAATGTATACAATAAATTTGCGGCGCAGTGTATTTCGCAAGTAGCACGACTTCAATGACAAAAATTGGAATTTTTAGACTTTTGAAAGAAAATAACCACAAATGTTATACCGTTTTCGAGAGAGAATTTAATAGGCTAGTTTTTAAGATCATTTGCTGATTCTGTCTGGTTCAATATTTTTTCACAGTAGATAGTTAAACTTTACTTAAGGTTTTCGGATTTAAATTAAATTGAAACAACTTGATTTTTTTTTGAGTTTAGCGAGCTAGTTTTTAATAAAATGATAGGTCGATTGTCTCTACCATATATTGATGATAGCACAAGAAAAAAAAACATGAGTTAGAACTTATTTATATTCAAAACAGGCGAGAAAAGGACCAAAAAGTATGGATTTTAAAAAAAAACATAAGACTGTCAATATCTCGAAAACCAGAAAACTTTTACTAAGGTCATGTTGATGTTATCTGATTGACCTGAAGCCAATCTACCTCCAGTGTCACTCTGGCGTGTTAAAATTTGGGTCAATTTCAAAGTTAATTTTCTCGCGAACTGCTAAATCGATTTAGATTAAAAAAATTTCAATGTAGCTTAAATCTTGAGAAATGACGTTATGAAAAGAGAAAATTTAAATTTGAGTTTTAGGCATATACTGGGTGTTTGAAGAAAAACTAGTTTAATGCACAATTTTTGTCATATTCTGTGGGAATTCCCATCAACATTATTAGGTGTCTCTCTAAGTCAAAATATAGCCCCAAGCATTTTGTTTTTTTATTCAATTTTTTATCTTGCTTATTAAATGAAATACGGAATTCAATGTAAAACGTAAGAACTAAAATTTATTTAAAAAAAATTTGAAATAAAATCTTATACATTGAAATAAAAAGTCAGCATCGGGTGTTTTCTCCCCTATTCCTTATAACTAATTGACATCGACGACCCATATTTTGAACCAGACGTCTAATTTTTGCTTGACCTATATTTGTCCATATTTCCCTCGTAATGTTTTCTTCATTATCCAAGGAGGCAGGTGGGGGTTGATGATCTCTAAGCTGCCTTTCATTAGATCCCATAAATGTTCTGTAGCGTTAAGGTCTGGACTACCTGGAGGCCAATGTAGGACCTCAATATTCACCTGATTTAGATAATTTTGTTCCATTTTCGCAGTATTGGTGTGGCATTATCTTGCATTAGTATGAAATTATCTCCAATATAACCAGCCATAGAGACCACATGCTCTGAAAAAATTTCGTCAATGTACTTTTCGCTATTTAAAGGTGCTCCATGCAAGGACATGATGTCTGTACGAGCTGCCAAAGAAAGTCTTTTTTCGACATTAAATTCTGTATTTCATTTAATATGTGAGATAAAAACGTGAATAAAACAACAAAATGCTTGTAAAAGATGGGGCTATATTTTGACTTAGAGAGACACCTAATACTGTTGATGGGAATTCCCACAGAATATGACAAAAGTTGTGCATTAAACTAGTTTTTCTTCGAACACCCAGTATATGCCTAAAACTAAAATTTAAATTTTCTCTCTTTTCATAACGTAATTTCTGAAGATTTAAGCTACATTGAAAAATTTTTTTATCTAAATCGATTCAGCAGTTCGCGAGAAAATTAACTTTGACATTGACCCAAATTTTAGTGGTGCGTTAATTTTGCTGGCCAGTGTATAATCATATAATGGTAGACCTGGAAACTTTCAGATAGCGTCCCCAGACTCGATAGATTACATAATAGTATAGATGTTCGTCTGTAACCTTCTAAAGTGTGTTTTATACTATTGTATATCCTGTATTGTATTGTATTCTGTAATCTTTTGCGTTTTGGGAATTATTTTTTTAATGTGTCAAATAGCCGTACGATAAATAAATAAATATTCATTACCAGACTCCGACGATGCCGCACGTCCACAGCCGCACCGGCTCCAGCCCCGCCCTCATGCAACAGCAGCAGCATCACGGCTCGCCGTCCTCGACCGGTCCGAACTCGCCGCAAAGCCCGCCCGGGGGGCAGAAGGCGGCGCGCACCAACACGTATCCCAAGTTTCCGGAAAAGTTCAGGGTGAAGAGCGGACATCAGCAACAGCAGCAGCACTCCACGGAGGAGGAGGTGATATATTTCTGACGAACGACCCGGACCGCAGATTACCGTCTTCCGGTGCGCGTCGACACCGGATGAAAATGATTTCGAAAAAGTGCAATAACCGAATTTTTTCCGCACAGGGATATGCTTGTTGAGGAATTTTTTTTCCTGAAGATATATCTCGTATTAAAATGTCTTTCCATGAAGAACCCAGGGCAGAAAAATTAATGGAAAAATTTGAATTTCTTACTCATAATTAGGAATTCAAAAAATTATTGTAGTATTATGGTTGGAATTTTAACCGTTTTAAACACTTTTTCTATTATTTTTTCAGAGGTCTTGCGATTTTCTATGTAAATTATCCATTGAGTTATTTTCAAATTAAAAAGTGCCAAGACGTTCTTGAAAATATTTGCTTTTCATTATGCAATTGTCAAATAACGTATTTGGGGTTAAGTTGTTCTGTTTGCGAATTAAATAAATTGTTACTGATTCACTTAAAATAATTTAATTGCGAAGGCTGACATTTAATACAAATGTCATAACTTTGGTTGATAAAACTAAAACTGTATTTTGTCACATCCATCTTTTTTTTATTATTTTCATCAAGACAACCATTCCAAATGATTTTATAATATTCGATAATTTTTGTCTTATAATTCTGAAATATGAAATTTTTAATCTGCGTGTATTGAAACTTACTTTTACATGCTTTCCGTATTATTTGAAATACTTTGACTACTTTTTAAATTGATTTTAATAAATTATATGCGTTGACTAAAAGACACTTCGTCTTTTTTTAAAGCTATCATTCAATCTATTAATCTCTAACTTTTGAAAATTTAAATTTCGAATTGAACCAAAAATGCACTTTTTGAAGACTGAAAAACTTACAGGATGCAATTCATATTGAAAATTCGCAATATCCTCTTGTGAAATCACTTTTCAATATCTGAAATTTACAAATCATTCCTTTCGACAAAAATTAATTTACGACATTGTGATTTATTTCTTGAATTGTTTCGATTGTATTTTAAAAACTTCAATTTGAGTTCTACTTACTTTTTATGTATCACATTTTTACGAATTTATTTATTTTTATTTATTTGTACTATCGATTAAGTTGTAAATAATTATACATATGCATTTTAATCAACTTGTTGAATAATGAATTTTGCCTTATCAAACGATCACGTTTTGGATCCGTGTTGAATTTGAACTAGGGTGCAAATTTCAAAGATATCTTACATTTCATGATTTTAAACTAACACTGTCCTTTTCGACTATTCAATCTGAATATTAATCTTTTAATCTAACTTTGATGTACTATTCTTCTTCGAATGAAGTATGAGTTTTGTTCTCATATTGACAAAGTTACACCTTGCTCGTTTTTGAAAAATGACGTTTTGTTAAATCAATGGAGGGCATAGTCGGACATTCTCTACCCAACTAAAATATTTTCGGTAATGCGGTGTTGCCACTTCTATTAGAAAGTAGTAGCAACTTTGATTTTTCAAATGGAACCACCTGTATATTATATTATTTTCAGAATCTACAACAATTTCCTAACAACTTTCTAAAATATTTCCCTATACCTATCTGTTACCGTTTTCGAAATAAAAATTATTTTCGTTTTTTTTCGTCGGAAATCAAGACCTCTAAAAACTCTGATATCTTTGAGCTAAGAAATACAATGATATCGAAATTTCGGATTAAGTTTGTTAATACCTAGGGGCTTCCTACTTTTTCGCCTAATGTTCGTTATTTCAATACAGGGTGGTCAAAAAATACAGTTATTTCGTTAGCTTGAAAAGTGACTATTAGTTGGCTATTTCAAATGGAATACCCTGTATACTATTGAAAATTCGAAAAGCTGCTAGAATTTCCATTTTATCTATGCATATCATACCTATACCTAACAAGTCAAGTTTAGGACTTCTGAGGACTTATTTGTGAAAATGTTCCTTGAACATGGTATCCCCTTGATATTTGCTGAGCATGTCATGATTACCTACTATTTGACAGTAACGTTGTGACAATCTACTAATAATATCGAAACTTTCATCACTTCAGAAGTTGGAAATACCTTCAGAAACAATGGAAATAATTTATTCAAATGAAGTTCTTATGAATTTGTTTGTTATTTTTGGACAGTGCGATAAAATTATCAGCAGGACATGTAGAAAGTTCAATGAAATGTATCCGAATCTACCGCCAATGAACCTCAAGAAATTTATACTTATACATTAGATTTTTATTTTTGGGGAATGTTTAAAAAAAAAGTTCGATTAGAACATATTTTGAAATATTCCACATAATTGTTTTCCTTTTGTATAATTATTTATGTCAATTTTTCTACTATCAAGTTATTTGGTAGTTTTTCAAAGTTGATCCAAACGTATTGAAATTGTTCTGAATTCGTATAAATTTCTTGAGGTTCATTGGCGGTAGATTCGGATACATTTCATTGAACTTTCTACATGTCCTGCTGATAATTTTATCGCACTGTCCAAAAATAATAAACAAATTCATAAGAACTTCATTTGAATAAATTTTTTCCATCGTTTCTGAAGGTATTTCCAACTTCTGAAGTGATGAAAGTGTTGATATTATTAGTAGATTGTCACAACGTTACTGTCAAATAGTAGGTAATCATGACATGCTTAGCAAATACCAACATTTTCACAAATAAGTCCTCATAAGTCCTAAACTTGACTAGTTAGGTATAGGTATGATATACATAGATAAAATGAAAATTTTAGCAGCTTTTCGAATTTTCAATAGTATACAGGGTATTCCATTTGAAATAGCCAACTTATAGTCACTTTTCCAAGCTAACGAAATAACTGTATTTTTTGACCACCCTGTATTGAAATAACGGAGATTAGGCTGAAGTGTAGGAAGCCTCCAAGTATCAACAAACTTAAACCGAAATTTCGATAACATTGTATTTCTTAGCTCAAAGATATCAGAGTTTTTAGAGGTCTCTATTTCCGACGAAAAAAAATGAAAATAATTTTTATTTCGAAAACGGCAATAGATAGGTATAGGGAAATATCATGAAAAGTTGTTGGGAAATTGTTGGAGATTCTAAAAATAATATAATATACAGGTGTTTCCATTTGAAAAATCAAAGTTGCTACTACTTTCTAATAGAAGTGGCAACACCGCATTACCGAAAATATTTTAGTTGGGTAGAGAATGTCCGACTATGCCCTCCATTGAATTTTCAAAGTGATCCGTTGTTTGGTTCACCTAATGTGCCATCCACCGTGAATCACCCTGTATACATTGCGCCGCAAATTTAACGCATAGCTTAAATATTTCCTAAGTTTTGACTGAATATTTTTTCTCAGGCGGTGATCCGATTTGAATAAATTTTTCACCAAATTTTAGCTCCGTTCTTTGAAAAAATGCAATAGTTATAAGATGACCAAAAAAAATGAATAAACTTATTGTACAGGGTGTTTGAATTGCGACATGTTTTCTTCGTCCTTCTGCGGGCAATATCGGGTAGCTCAGGCAGAAAAAAATACACGGTGTTATAATCGCATGCCCTCTGAGTAATTATTTGTTTTCTCAATCGTCTGTTTACCTTGAGCCACTGGAAAGATTTTCATGTTTTTATAACCGCTCACACTTTTCCAACGAAATTTTTCAAAACTTTTTTGTTAATGTTAACTTGTGTAGAAGACTGTGCAAACGAAATTTCATTGAAAGTTGATAACTTTGTTTATTTATTTATTTCGAATTGATTGGGCCGATACATGATGTAAATTAATAAAGATATCAAAACAATGGTTTATAAAAACAATATACATATTTATTTATATACACAAAGTAAAATAACGCATGACCCTCGTTTCCGTGAAACTTCATCTTCTTCAGATGCTTGATGCTAACTAATAAATAGGTTTCTCCGTTATATCGAATACAAGAAATAAATAAATGACAAATTGCATAGAAAGGGTAAATAGAAGGATGTTTACAAATTAGTAAAGTAGGAAAAACCCATTCTAAACTGGTAGTCCGGTAATTTTGAAAAGATTCGAAAGGGGCTTGTAGTATGGAGAGACATACAAAACCAAATAAACACAGTTTCTACTTGTAAAGAAATTTTGTATACACAGCCTTCTTCGCAAATTAACAAAAAAGTTTTAAAAAATTTCCTTTGAAAAGTGTGAGCGGTTATAAAAACATGAATATCTTTCGAGTGGCTCAAGATAAACAGACGATTGAAAAAACGAATTACTCAGAGGGCATGCGATTATAACACCGTGTATTTTTTTTCTGCCTGAGCTACCCGATATTGCCCGCAGAAGGACGTAAACTTGGACGAAGAAAACATGTCGCTATTCAAACACCCTGTACAATATGTTTATTCATTTTTTTGGTCATCTTATAACTATTGCATATTCTCAAAGAACGGAGCTACAATTTGGTGGAAAATTTATTCAAATCGGATCACCACCGCCTGAGAAAATATTCACAGTCAAAACTTTGGAAATATTCAAGTTATGCGTTAAATTTGCGGCGCAGTGTATGTGAAAGGTGATGTTTTTGTACCGGGATTGAAACAACTGTTGACAAGCAAATTTTAATAGCTTTTTTATAGTTGAAAAGCAATCCGTGTAAGTTTGTTGAAAACTTAATTTTGGAAACCCATTTCTGTAAGCATTGCTTAAACTTTCAAAATAATTATAAGCTTTCCTCAGATCGATTTTATTTTCATGTTTAGTAATAACCAAAGGACTGTGTTGTATAAACTTGCTGCTCTCATTTTAAGGATTAGCCAAGTCCATAGTTTCTGTTAGATGGAAGGTGAATTAATATATTAAAATTGTATTTATCTTATTCCTATAGTAATCTTCCATTATTCCAAGTATATATGTTATGGTCTTCCTTAACCTTCAGTATTGATGTTATTTATATAATAACATACTCAAATCTTGTGACAATACATTATTCTAAGATATTTTTAACTTTCAGTTTTAGGAACTATGTACACATTTCACGGTTTTTATCACTTGTACCTATATTAGAGTGAAATTTGTATAGATATAGACTGAAATAAGGTAATAAAAATCTATCGAAGTTAGTTTATTTTCTAACTGAATTGTACCTATATCCACCAAACTCGAAGAACTGCTTAGGAACTTTGATACATTTTGTGCGATACGTTCATATAGAGGGTGTTCTACACATAGAGATATTACAGATAGAGGCGACAAGCCATAGGCCGCTCTGTAAGTGGCAACGTCAGTCTCGAAACTCAGTGGGAGCGAAAGAGAGAGACGATCGCAGGGTTTTTCTGTCCTTATCAGACGTAAACATAGACAGACGTAACTGTCAGAGTCTAACCTAACCTTCAGATTCTCTCTCTCCCTCACCCGAGCTGACAAGTTTCAGGCTGGCTTGTCGCCTCTATCTGTAATATCTCTATGGTTCTACAAGCTCTATGACAAACTTTGACAGAAGGTAGGTTGCTTGATTTTGAACATATTTTTTTTAATAAACATGTGTCCGATTCGTTTTTGTTTAGAAGTTACAAGCATTTAAACTTTATTAACAATTAATAATAAAAATGCAAATTAAATGATAATCACTAAACTAGACTATAAAAAATGTCCACCCTCAGGTTGAATGCAAGCCTCACATCGACGAACTGAAGATTCGGTCATTCGAAGAATGAGATTTGGATCATTTCTTATTTGGCTAGCTGCATACCCATATACAAACACAATATCTGCATATTCCTCACTGGAGAATAAATGCCTACGTTTTTATTGAAGCAGGTGTATATTTTATAAGTGTGCATTGTTTAACATGCTAAGTGACTTTCTGTCACTTCCTGGTTGACTGAAAAAATTACGATTCTTCAAATGCTTGTAACTTCTAAACAAAAACGAATCGGACCCATGTTTATTAAAAAAAATGTTTAAAATCAAGTGACCTACCATCAGTCAAAGTTTGTCATAGAGCTTGTAGAACACCCTGTATATGGACCAACAATGATTTTGAGAAAATCCCCTTTGATGTAAGGATTTTATATTGTGTCTCAAAATATTCACAATATTATTATATGTATGTTTATATACCGTGAGTTTCAAAAAGTTTGCACCATATGGGAAACTTTTTTATTATCCATTTGTCAAAAAATTTTATTCTTGATAAAAAATGTACATTGGGAAAACTTCGATTTGAGATGTCAAAATTCTAAATTTCTGAAAGGTGTATAGGGGATAACTAAAAATAGAAATTTCGCTCAAGAGTAAAGTACTCTTATTTTCGACAATATTGAAAGAGTAAAAAAAATTGTTTAGATATATACGCAGGTGCCTCCCCAATGTGAAATTTAGTCGAATTTATTATTCCAACTATCGATGTTTGTTGAAAATGGTTTAGCTTTTGGTGCAAATTTGATATTTCACTCTATATGTATGTCCATAGTAAATATTAGTATGATTTAATGACAAGAAATATATTAAATTAATTAGAGTAATTTAAGGGAGGCGCCTAAGGTATATGACATTCCTAGTAGTCTTTATGAGGCTGAAACCATAAAAAATGTTTTTTCCTTTTTGTTGCGTAGGTGGATGTGATTTGAAATCTAAATTTTGTTTTCAAACTCAAACAACTTTTCTAAATGAACTTTTTTAATAATGTCGAAAATAAGTGTAGAATTCGTTCAAAAGGTACGGTTCACAATTTACAATGAAGCTATATAAATCTATCCTAATACTAGAGAGAACATTTTTATTCCCGAGCTTTTTAGGCAGACTGTTATAAAGTTTGATAACCATATATAAAACAGCTTTTTCTGTTAGAGCTGAATTATATGCCTTGGGTAGTTGTATGGCAAGACTTTACGAGTATTATTCACATTCCTATATTCCTCAAAGTAGTTAGCAAGAAGAAAACCAAAACTTTATAAATATATAAACCAGTAAAAGTCATAAAATCATTTGTCCTAAAAACTTGACGACAAGACTCCTTAAACCTCATTCCGAGAATTTCCCTCACTGCATACTTTTGTAGAACGAAAATTCTTTTAGCTTCCGATGCAATTCCCCAAAATATCAGGCCATAACTCAAAATCAATTGAAAATTGGAAAAAATACATTGCTCTGAGAACTCCCAATGAAACTTGGGACCTTAGTACTTTTATTGCATATATAGTATATGTTAATTTCTTGGACACAGGTTTGCTATATGAGTGTTGAATGTAAGATGTGTGCAAAAAAACACTTAAGAACCTAGAAACTTTATTTTATTTTCGTTATTATATTATATATATATATATATATATATATATATATATATATATATATATATATATATATATATATATATATATATATATATATATTTTTTATATATATATATATATATATATATATATATATATATATATATATATATATAATAAAGTATAAACTTTAAAATAAAAACACTTGGCTTATGTTTCACAATATAAAAAATCTTTAGATACTCTACTTAGCAGTAATAAAAAGTCGACATGTTTCGAGCCATGAACTCATTTTATTACTGCTAAGTACAGTATCTAAAGATTTTTTATATTGTGAAACATAAGCCAAGTGTTTTTATTTTAAAGTTTATACTTTATTCTTTATGATGTTTCACCAAGTGATGTGCGAGAATTCAATCTCAGTTATATATATATATATATATATATATATATATATATATATATATATATATATATATATATATATATATATATATATATATATATATATATATATATATATATATATATATATATATATATATATATATATATATACCGGGTGTCCACGGAAGGTGGCTCGCCCCAATAACTTTTTTGTTTTCAGAGATAATGATATGAAATGTTGAGGATCTGTTCAATTCATAATACTGCATTTTTGACAAGTAACTCAACTTCATGCAACTTCCGGTTTCACCGAAAGTGACATAAACTTTCGATTTTGAAATGGGTCACCTGGTATATTTTCAGTTTTTTCGTCTCCATATGACATTTAGAATACAACCATGTATCATTTGTTACTTTGTGTAACTGTTGTTTTAACACTAACTGTAATAGTTACCGCAATAATATGGGTGTGTAAAAACATAATTTACGCACGGTTGTAAATAAAAAATGTTTCTCCACTGAAATATAGCTAAATCATTCATGACAATATTTGTCGTGGTTTAATTATGCACCGATGGAAGAATTTATTAACTATAAATAAATTGGTAAAATCATTTTAACGCACTAGTGTGTTAAACTGATTTTTACCGCACTAGTGCGTTAAACTGATTTCTACCGCACTAGTGCGTTAAACTGATTTTTACCGCACTAGTGTGTTAAACTGATTTTTACCGCCCCAGAGCGTTAAAATGATTTTACCGCCCTAGTGCGCAAAATGATTTTGACTACCCTAGTGCGTTAAAATGATTTTTACAGCCCTAGAGCGTTAAAATGATTTTACCGCCCTAGGGCGTATATAAATATGTAAATATATAAATATGTAAATATATATATTTAAACGCACTAGTGCGTTAATGTAACAGTTACCGCAATAATATGGGTGTGTAAAAACATAATTTACCGCACGGTTGTAGATAAAAAATGTTTCTCCACTGAAATATAGCTAAATCATTCATGAAAATATTTGTCGTGGTTTAATTATGCACCGATGGAAGAATTTATCAACTATAAATAAATTGGTAAAATGATTTTAACGCCCTAGGGCGGTAGAAATCATTTAAACGCCCATGGGCGGTAATAATCACTTTAACGCACTAGTGCGGTAAAAATCATTTTAACGCCCAAGGGCGGTAATAATCATTTTAACGCCCAAGGGCGGTAATTATCATTTTAACGCCCTAGGGCGTTAAAATGATAATTACCGCCCTTGGGCATTAAAATGATTTTAACTGCACTAGTGCGTTAATGCAACAGTTACCGCAATAATATGGGTGTGTAAAAACATAATTTACGCACGGTTGTAGATAAAAAATGTTTCTCCACTGAAATATAGCTAAATCATTCATGAAAATATTCATCGTGGTTTAATTATGCACCGATGGAAGAGTTTATCAACTATAAATAAATTGGTAAAATCATTTTAACGCACTTGTGCGGTAAAAATCAGTTTAACGCACTAGTGCGGAAAAATGATTTTACCAATTTATTTATAGTTAATGAATTCTTCCATCGGTGCATCATTAAACCACGACGAATATTTTCATGAATGATTTAGCTATATTTCAGTAGAGAAACATTTTTTATCTAAAACCGTGCGTAAATTATGTTTTTACACACCCATATTAGTTCGGTAACTGTTACATTAACGCACTAGTGCGGTAAAATCATTTCAACGCACTAGTGCGGTAAAATGAGTTTTACCGCACTAGTGCGTTAAACTGATTTTTGCCGAACTTGTGCGTTGAAATGATTTTTACCGCACTAGTGCGTTAAATGATTTTTACCGCACTAGTGCGTTGAACTGATTTTTACCGCACTTGTGCGTCGAACTGATTTTTACCGCACTAGTGCGTTAATGTAACAGTTACCGCACTAATATGGGTGTGTAAAAACATAATTTACGCACGGTTGTGGATAAAAAAATGTTTCTCCATTTTTAACGCACTAGTGCGGTAAAATAATTTGAACGCACTAGTGCGGTAAAAATGGAGAAACATTTTTTATCTACAACCGTGCGTGAATTATGTTTTTACACATCCATATTAGTGCGGTAACGCACTAGTGTGGTAAAAATCAGTTAGACGCACAAGTGCGGTAAAAATCAGTTTAACGCACTAGTGCGGTAAAAAGCATTTTAACGCACTAGTGCGGTAAAAATCATTTTAATGCACTAGTGCGGTAAAAATCATTTTAACGCGCTAGTGCGTAAAAATCATTTTAACGCACTAGTGCGGTGAAAATCATTTTAACGCAAAAGTGGATTACATTAATGAAGTTGTATTAATTGCCTATTTTGAAGAACTTCTTTAATAATTTTTCACCGCACTAGTGCGTTAAAATGATTTTCACCGATCTAGGGCGTTAAAATGATTATTACCGCCCTAGGGCGTTAAAATGATTATTACCGCCCTAGGGCGTTAAAATGATTATTACCGCCCTAGGGCGTTAAAATGATTTTTAACGCCCTAGGGCGTTAAAATGATTTTTACGCACTAGCGCGTTAAAATGATTTTTACCGCACTAGTGCCTTAAAATGATTTTTACCGCACTAGTGCGTTAAAATGATTTTCACCGCCCTAGGGCATTAAAATGATTTTTACCGCCCTAGGGCGTTAAAATGATTTTTACCGCCCTAGGGCGTTAAACTGATTGTAACCGCACTAGTGTGTTAAAATGATTTTCACCGCACTAGTGCGTTGAAATGATTTTTACCGCACTAGAGCGTTAAAATGATTTTTACCGCACTAGTGCGTTAAAATGATTTTTTCCGCACTAGTGCGTTAAACTGATTTCTACCGCACTAGTGCGTTAAACTGATTTTCACCGCACTAGTGCGTTAAACTGATTTTTACCGCACTAATGCGTTAAACTGATTTTTACCGCACTAGTGCGTTAAACTGATTTTTACCGCACTAGTGCGTTAAAATGATTTTTACCGCACTAGTGCGTTGAAATGATTTTTTCCGCACTAGTGCGTTAAACTGGTTTTACCGCACTAGTGCGTTAAAATGATTTTTACCGCACTAGTGCGTTAAACTGATTTTTTCCGCACAAGTGCCTTAAAATGATCTTTACCGCACTAGTGCGTTAAAATGATTTTTACCGAACTAGTGCGTTGAAATGATTTTACCGCAATAGTGCGTTAAAATGATTTTTACCGCAGTAGTGCGTTAAACTGATTTTTACCGCACTAGTGCGTTAATGTAACAGCTACCGCACTAATATGGGTGTGTAAAAACATAATTTGCGCGCGGTTGTAGATAAAAAAATGTTTCCCCACTGAAATATAGCTAAATCATCCATGAAAATATTCGTCGTGGTTTAATTATGCACCGATGGAAGAATTTATTAACTATAAATAAATTGGTAAAATCATTTTAACGCACTAGTGCGGTAAAATCTATATATATCTATATATAGTTTGAGAATAGGAATTTAAAAACTGCGGAGTTTATTAATAAGTATTGACATTAACTACATGCACAGTAAAAAATATATTTATTGCTCAAAACTTCTTTGTTACTTTAGAACCTGTCAAATGGAAAACAATTCCATTGCCATTGACATGTGATTAAATACTTTTATTGAAAATGGTGGGCATCCTTTTTGGTCAGATCCAAAAGAGCCTTATGTAAACCATCAGGGTCATCAAATCTTTCAATCCACGAACTGATTAATCCTTCTGCTGTAGGTTCGTAACTTTTAATGTTAACTTTTTCGTTGTCCTCAAAAGTATTGCTCTGAACGAAAATTTTTCTGGGTTGTTTTTTGGCCAGAACTATGGATCTCCAACTGAGCCAAGGTTCATTAACTTTGGAATAATGATCGAAAAGTTCTTGGGCTGCCTTTAAATTACCAGTTGCTTTGTATGTTTGAAGTTGGAGCAAGAAGTGTCCAATGGCATTTCTTCCAGCACCATGTATCTGACTTCTATCCAAAGTTACGAGAAGGTCATCTTTCGTAGGTTGCGTCACTCTGACAACACCTGCTTGTATCAAAACTTGAGCAATGGCAAAACGAGCCTGGAAATAAATTATATTTAGCTACATTAGGAAGAAAGTCACTTTCTTGTTAGTAAAGTAAAAAATCATGAATTATGCAAACAACCACAAAAAAAAATTTGTAAGATTACCATTCTTCTCTCATTAGCTAATCCTGTACATAACAAAGTATTTCTAGTGTAGTTATTTAGAAAAATCTATTCACGTCATACTCAGAAGAAGGGTATTAATTTCTCCATGAAATGAAATGGGTAGAACAATAGAAATTTTTCTAATACATCAACGGATGAAAATGATAACATAAAAGTGAAAGTTCTTGCTGTATTTTCAGAAGTTGCGAATAAGTTTATCGGGATACTAGGTGGGCCAAAAGAAATCACCCTATTGGAAGATGCTCTTATTTTTGCAAATGGCGGCCAAACTCAAATCTCTTCTGACATTTGTGAAATAGATAGATGTAGAATACAAGTGAACAAGCCATGGAGCGATACCCTCCCCAAGAACGCGGAATAATCGTGTCTATTTTTTTGCGTAACAATTCGTCTGTGGTGTTAGCGCAGCGCGAATTCCGTCGCCGATTTCCCGGTCTTCCGGCACCGACTGCGCCGTTTGACCACCAACCTTGAAGGGTATGGGACCACACGAGAAGCTGCCAAGAGTGGCCGGCCCCGGAGCGCCCGTTCTGCCGAGAATATCGCCGCTGTTACCGAGGATATCGAGCTATCGCCAAAAACATCGATCAGACGACGTGCCTCGTAATTAGGCATCAGCCGGTCGCCCGTAAGGCGAATTTTGGTCAAAGACCTGCGCATGTTCCGTACAAAGTCCAGTCCGTGCATCTGCTGCTGCTTGTCGACCGCCAAACGCGTGTAACCTACGCCCAAGCCATCCTTAATTCCGAGGACGAAGTGGACGATTTTTCGACCAAAATTATAATGAGCGTTGAGGCTCATTTCCACCTCAGCGGGTACGTGAACAAGCAAAACTATCGCTTCTTGGGCATCGAAAATCTACGAATGATGCACGAGGAGCCATTAAACCCCCTCAAAGTGACTGCATAGTGCACTGTTCACGCTGGAAGAGACATCGGGCCATTTTTTTTTTTGAGGACGCCGCTGGTCAAACGACAACAGTGGACGGTGCGCGCTATAGGGCCATGTTAACCTGTTTTTTTCTGCCGCAATTGAACGAATTAGGACTGGAGGACAGGTGGTTCCAACAGAACGGAGCAACGGCACACACTGCGGGAACCACAACCGATATTCTGAAGGCGGCGTTCCCGGGTCGCCTCATCTCTCCTTTTGGCGATTTGCACTGGCCCGCAATATCGCCCGATTTAACCGTTCCAGATTTTTTAAAGTCTCGTGTTTACGTGGACAAACCCGAGACCTTGGAAGCACTCAAGGACAACATTCGGTACGAGTGCGAGAATCTGTCGCCCAAAGTTCTCGCCGAAGTGATGAATAATGCCACAAAACGAGCCCGTATAGCAATCAATTGTGACGGCGCCCATTTGGCCGATATCACCTTGTCGACTTGACCAATAAAGTTCTAAAGGTTCAAGCAAACATAATCAAGAAACAGAATCGAAGTTTTTCATTTAGAAAAAAGATGAGAGCCAAACAACATCGGGTGACTCCTTTTGGCCCACCTTGTATTTGTCACAATTTTGTAGAAATTGAAATTTCTTTCGATTATGAAAATAAAGTGCATAATTGGATCTCGTAAAATGAGATCGGGCATCACAAAAGTCTTTCTTACCTGCGAGTGGGCCTGCAGCCATCCCCTACCGGGCGCCCACATCTCCAGGCCTCGCCCAGCACCTGCCCACACCAGTGACAACCAATTGACGTACACTATATCCTCCGCCTCAGGTCCCGTGTGTCCGAATATCTTCAACACTGACGGTTCCAGACTGAGATACAGGCCGACCGCCTCCGCTCGACATTCCTCGTAAGCGGAACTGAGTGGGCCGAACTTAGAATCGTAGGTGTCCCCCGCTTCGTAGTGTGAAGCGACGGTAGCGCCGGTCAGTGGATCCAGAAGATCTGTCGGAAAATTGAAAGTACCGTCCAGTTCTTTCTTCAGTAGTTTGCCGGATCCGTGGCCCAATAATTCGTGCAGACCGACCTATAAAGAAATGTAAAAATCGAAAGAATACATATTATTTTCTCGTTAATACGATTGCCACATACCTGTAACTCAAATGCTGGTATTCTGTATTTCTGAAGTAATTCTCCATCGGCTTCACTCAAAAATGGATTCACTGTTGCCTGATAACTGGCCGGGATCACGTTGCCCAAAGAGACATTTTTGAAACCATCTTTCTGTCTAATGTCGTCATCTAAATTGAGAAATTCATTTGAGAATTATTATTATTATTATGTTGTATCATTCTGTTGAATCATTTTGAATGATGAAATTCGGCCAAACCAAAAACTTCAATAAGTTGATAAAAAAGCAATTATTATAATTAAATTAGCTTTGGTGTTGCGAAAATTTTTTCGTTTAAGATAAATATACCTGTGAAAATAATGATCAACATTAATGCAATCAGATTTTTAATTTCAATTATTACTTCAATCCAAATTTAATTTTGTTTTAATTACTTACTAGTGAATATTTCTAAATGGTAACAGCATATTTTGGAACTATACTTACTTTCCAAAGCAAAATTGCTAAATATGGATCGAAAAAGTACTTACTTGAATATAAATTGAAAAATTTAAGATTTAATTTGATAAATGTCTTAATTGTAAATGAACACATTAGAAATTTAATCTTATTCATTCATTTATTATTTCTTTAGTTCTATTCAAAATAATATAAAAAATTGTAAGATTACAAAAAGTTTCAACATATCTAAAAGAATGATACCACTTTACCGGAAAACTATAGGCCAATTTCTTTGTTGCCTATCGTCTCCAAATTGTTTGAGAAATGTATGTCATCTCGAATTGCGGGGTACTTTGAGAAGAACAAGTACTTCGCAGAATGTCAGTTTGGCTTTCGAAAAAATAGGGGTACCACGCTGGGTATTATGAATCTTGTGAGACGCATACTCGGATCCTTTGATGACAGAAAGTTTACTGCTGCGCTGTTTTGCGACCTCAGCAAGGCGTTCGACTGCGTCTCGCATGATATCCTTCTGCGCAAGCTTCAAGCATATCACTTTAGCTTGGATAGTATAAAGCTTCTAAACTCCTACCTTTCTAATAGGAGCCAGGTAGTGAGAGTTGCGGGGGTGACATCGGCAAAGAGTGACGTGACCATCGGGGTTCCCCAGGGGTCAGTTCTGGGACCCATTCTCTTTTTAATTTATATTAATGACTTGCCGATGGGAGACAATCTCACCGGGTATACCATCTTTGCTGATGACACCACGGCATCAATCACTGCACCATCACTTGGGGAGGCAGTTGAGGGATTGACGAGGGTGCAGGAGGGGGTGGAGGCCTGGTTTGGTGCGAACAGTTTGCTCCTGAATAGGGACAAAACACACAGAATGGTTTTCTCTATGAGAGATACTGGCAATACTAACGGAACCACTCCTCATATTAAATTCTTGGGGGTTCAGCTTGATCCCAAACTTCTTTGGGAGACTCATATTCATTGTGTTGCCAAAAAACTTGGGAGTAGTTTGTTTGCTCCGCGTGCTCTTGCTGACCCTGTTTCGGGGGGAGTTCTAAGAACAGCATACTTTGGTATTTTCCACTCTGCCATGGTGTATAGCGTCCTGGTTTGGGGTCATGCAGCGCAGTCGAGAAGGATCTTTGGTTTACAGAGAAGAGCGATTAGGATAATCTCTGGACTAGGTTTTAGGGATGATTGTAGATTTATGTTTGAGAGTCTTGGAATACTGACACTTCCATGTGTGTATATTCTGGAGAATGTTGTTTACCTCAAAAAAAAATGAGAGCCTGTACGGAACTCATGGTGATGTTCATCATCATAATACAAGACAGAAAACCAACTTTGTGGTGAACTACTGTCGACTAAAGAGATGTCAGGATGGCCCTGGTTATCTGGCTATAAAATTCATCAACAGACTCCCTCTAACGGTACGGAGCTTACCATTAGCACAGTTCAAAGCAGCTGTCAAAAAAATGTTAATCCGACATGCCTTCTATTCCCTTGAGGAATATTATTATATTATTATTATTAGCTTAAGTATTTTATTTTACATTCTACATTTTACTTGACTGTGTGAGTTAATATTAAGAATGTTGACCTGTGCAAATACAGAAATGTGTAATGGCATCAATAAATTGTCTATCTGTCTATAAGGGTGAATCAAATTGGTTATATCGAAATTCAAGTAGATTGTTGATGAATATAGGGGAACAATACGCTCTTTTTTGAGAAATGTTTTCCTTTTAAATGTATTACAAAGAAGTTTACAACAAAAAACTATTACAACGCACCAGAAGTTATAAATTGTAAAAAACAACTAGATATACTTCTTACATTAAAAACAAATAATAATATTTTCAAAGAGGAATATAACAAAGAACGAAAAAAATATCAGACATTGTTAATTAAGGCTAGGGAAAATCATTATAGTGAAAGAATTAGGCGATCTGATAATAAGAACAAAACTATGTGGTCAATTTGCAGCGAGATAAGAGGTAATACTAATACGGGAAAAAAATGTGAATATATTTTCAATACGAAAACAAAGGTAAATGAATATAATACTTTTCTTGTTGAGAAAATACCTAGATTGCTAGGTGATTTGGTAGATGCACCTTCCTCTCTCAATATTTATCCAAATAGTAAAACATTCAAATTATAACCTACTACACCTGAAGAAATAGAGGAAATAATCAAGAAACTTAAAAATAAATTTACAAGTGGAGAGGATGGTGTACCTCCCAGTTTAATCAAAACTTGTGGAAACGAGATCAAACATATTATCAGTTACATTATAAATAACTCTTTCAAGCAGTGGCGTAGATAGCTTTTTGCGATGGGGGGGGATATGACTTAGTGCAAAATTTCATAAGTTTTTCATCTAAAGTTCTATTTTTGTTGATACATCTTTCATGTAGATAATACAAAATGAGCAGAAAAGTTATATTAAATTGCAAAAAATTCAAATTATTTGAATTGGAAAAAATTTATTGAAAATCAGTGAAAAATTGAATTATATTTAATTGGATATATACATCATTGAAAATATTCTTGGAAAAATCAGAGTAGAAAATCTAGTTTTCGGCGTTTTTTGACAATCCATCTATGAGTTAGTCAGCTGTGATTCCATTGTCACGATGAATTGCCAGAGCAGCCAAACCTCTCAATAACAAAAAATTGGACAAACATGAGTTTTTAATTAGCAATGAATTTTATATATTCAGAAGGGTCATTACAAGTCCATTTATTTTAACGTGCTCCTTTGAATCGTTTTTATTCGCTTCAAATGTCGATCCCGGCAGCGTAGCTTATATTCTGAGCAACATGATATTCAAAAAAAAAAAAAAATTTCTGGGCAATCATCCAGCTTTTATTGAATTTTCAGGCTTATTATCGCCCCTACGAATTAAATATTTCTTCCACACTTTCAACTAACGAGAACAGCAGGTGTGGCAGTGAGAAATTTTTGATAAAGCTCTTCAGTTTTGATGAATTTATCAGCTACTTTGCCAATTTCGTATAAATCATGCTAGAAAAACACCGAAAATCTTTCTAATACATTAAGTCTAGTCAACAAGTGCTTTTTTGTTCAAATTTGTTCAGCAGTCTCGGAAAAATATGAGCAAGGTGTCGCTCGATTCTGAATGGCATGTAGATGTTTTTTGAGAAAAATAAAAATTCGCTCGCGAAAATTGTGAAAGTTATGAACAATATCCTGAAAGAAGGGAGTTTGGTTTTTTGCCCATATGTCAAAAATTAATTGAGATTTTTGAAATTTGAAAGATTCGAAAAGAAGAGGAAATTTCCCAAATAAATACTCAACTTCCGGAACTGTAGGATCAATATTTTCTCAGATAGGTAAAAATACGGCCAAAAACGGGTTATTTGGTTTGGGCAAGTCGCGACCATTAAGGACACTTCAACAATAAACATTATTCAACCATACTAAATATGAAAATTAAGGAATGAAAAAATTCAGACAGTTACTAAATCGGTGAATGAGCAATAATCTGGCGATAATAGCGATTTCTCAATTAGTTATGCAATAGTTAACTAACAATTTTTTAAAACTTGAACATGAAAATTGTGAGTGTGATATCTGTTCACTATAGATCTGAGATTTTTTTTCATTCTTGGAGCTATTAGTATAAGGCTTCAGAGTAAATCCCTGTTGAAAAAAAAGAAAATTTCAATTTTTCAGTTGTTTATTAACAATTTACGTAGTTTTGCAACATCAAAATGAAATTTTTTAAATAATTTTAATGATGCGTTTTTTATTATTGGAGGCTACAAGGAAATGGTAATTGAAAAATCGCGATAAAAATGTTTTGTCGCTGGATTATTGTTCATTTACCTATCCAGTGAGAACCTGAAATTTTTCATTCATTAATTTAATATACTTAGTTAAATAATTTTTATTGTTAAAGTGTACCAAATGGTACACGCAAGCCAGATTGCCCGTTTTCGGCCGTATATTTACCCCTCTGAGGTAATTATAAATATTAATCCTTCAGTTCCGGGAGACTTTCTTTCAAAATATCCTGCTCTTTTTGTAACTTTATTTAGATATCAAATATATTAATTAGTTTTTACAATTTTCAACTTTTTTCAAAAAGTATCTACATGCTCTTCCGAATCGAAAGACACCTAGTTCATATTCTTCCGAGACTCGTGAAAAAAGTTGAACAAAAAAAGCACTTGTTGACTAGACTATATTCTAATGATTAGTAAATCTTTCTCCAAGATCTATGATGTATAAATTCAGAAATGGATTGAACGCCATCACAAGAAAGTTTTTACTAACTCGACAATTTTTATTAACTTCAAAATATTATTATAATTAAGTAATTAAATTGACAATCAAAGCCAAGAGTTAGTCATATTTTGATACCTACTCTACCTCAAAAAATATTCGAAATATTAAATATCGATTGAAAATCTTACATGAGCAGAAGTTACGCTCCTCGAATGTAAACAGGAAACAGGTCACTAGGACCAAAAAACGTATGTGAAATGGAACATTTTATTTACGAAGGAAGAAGTCAACCAAAACCTCCTCGCAATTCTTCTCATTCTAAATTTTATACTACCTATACAATTGAACGAAATTGCTCGTGCTTTAGATATAATACTATACTATTTAACAAAAGCTTGGGTAGTTTGGTTTAATAGTAAGTACTGAGTACAGTATACTATATAGTATATATATAGACTTCTTCCTTTCGAAATAAAAATTTTCCATTATAGCCATTTTAACTTTTTTAAACATGATTTTTGCTCATAGTGACTACTAATTAAACATAGAATAAAATATGCTTCAAACTACTTGTTACTTTACCCAAAATTAGAAAAACGATTCAATTTCTTGATTTATTATGTTAAACGAAAACATATCTAGATGATTTTTATATAATTGCACATACATAATATCAAAAAAAAGAGTTGCTAGTGCTTAGTAAATTTCATGTATACTTAAATACGTAAATACGAAGACTTTTATTCAATTCTATTATAATTTCGTAGGCTCATGGGGGGGGATTGATCCCCCCCTATCTACGCCACTGCTTTCAAGTATGGTATTTTTCCAAATAAATTGAAAATGTCACTCATTAGACCCATCTACAAAAAAGGGGAAGCATCGTCTATGGAGAACTACAGACCGATTAGTTTATTGTCTTCCTTTTCTAAAATTTTTGAACAGGCCGTGTGCTCGAGAATATTGAGCTTTATTAAAGAATGCAATATCATAAGTAACTCGCAACATGGTTATCTCAAGGGAAAATCAACTCAATCTGCAATATATCAGTTCACTGAGGAAATTGTGAGGTTACTTGAAAAAAAAAGAGTTGGCTTTAGGATTGTTTTTAGATCAATCAAGCGCCTATGATTCTCTAGTTAGGGAATTGTTGTTAGGTAAATTAGAGTGCATGGGTATACGAGAAACGGCTGGAAAGTGGTTTCAATCATATCTAACACAACGTCAACAACGAGTTGGTGTTTTGAATGAAGGGAAAGAAATAAAGTCAGAAGTATTAGAATCTAGATTTGGGGTACCTCAAGGCAGCGTATTGGAGCCAATCCTATTTCTGATTTTCATTAATGATTTGTTCACTATAAATTCAAATTTCATAATAGGTTTTGCAGACGATGCAAACGTTATTATCAGTGCTAGTGACATACAACAGCTAGAAATGAATGCTGGAGATTACATTACATAAAGTGAACAAGGAAAATTCTTTAATAATTTAAAAAATTATCAAACAACTTTCCAAGGAAGCTGGTTATACGTATTCAGCAACGCAAAATCTGCATTCGCAATCGAACGGTGAATTATAGAAATTGTCAAGTCACCCCGATTCAAAATCTGCATACAGCTGTTTCGATCTTATTAGATCTCATCAGTGCAGCTTATTTGACTCGGAGTGAATTAACAAATCTCTAATTGTTCCCCAATACAAATCGTGGTCAGTAACACTGGTCGGATAACAATCCAGAGCGCCATCCCACCAAAGATATTGGGAAACAACAATTCACCGTTTAGACTGAAAATGCAGAAATTCGTCACTTGAACACGTACCTCCTGATATGAAGATATCTACTCTACAACAGTGGTGTATATGACCACGATTTGTATTGGGGAACAATTAGAGATTTGTTAATTCACTCCGAGTCAAATAAGCTGCACTGATGAGATCTAATAAGATCGAAACAGCTGTATGCAGATTTTGAGTCGGGGTGACTTGACAATTTCTATAATTCACCGTTCGATTGTGAATGCAGATTTTGCGTTGCTGAATACGTATAACCAGCTTCCTTGGAAAGTTGTTTGATAATTTTTTAAATTATTAAAGAATTTTCCTTGTTCACTTTATGTAATGTATGAAATTGACCATGGTCGACTAGTATGTTTTTCATGATTTGATTGATGCTGGAGATTCTTTTAAAGAAATTAATTCCTGGTTTGCTAATAATAAGATTGTTTTAAATAAAGATAAAACATCTGCTGTAATGTTTGGTACATATAGATCGAAAATAGAGAAAGAATTCATTGAGATAGATGACAATCATGTAAAATTGGAAGAATCAACTAAATTTTTAGGTCTATACATAGACAAATTTTTGAAATGATCATACCATATAGAATACCTATCAACGAAATTGAGTAGAGTAGGGTATGGAATAAGATCTCTCAATAACTATTTAAGCCAATCTTGTATAAAGTTTATTTTGCAAACTTTGAATCACTATTAAGATATGGAATAATATTATGGGGAATAAGTGCAAGAGTAAATGAGATATTTGTCATACAGAAAAGAATTGTTAGAATTATGTTTCGGTTGAAATATTTGGAATCATGTAGAGGAATATTTAGAAAAAATAACATTCTGACAGTCTATGGTATTTATTTGTTTGATTGCTTGATATTTTTCTTTAAAAACAAAAATATTATGGTAGAGCATACAACATATCATAATTACCACACAAGAACTCTTGATTTACATTATCCCAAACACAAACTAAGTCTAAGTGAAAAACATCCGTCCTATAATTGTATAAGAATTTATAACAAATTGCCAAATAGTTTTAAAAGTATAAATAGTCGGGGCAAACTAACATAATTTTAATCACAATACGGAAAAATAGAAACCAGAACTAGCCCAACGGGAAATGGTTGGGGGGGTTACTAACATGAAAAAAAAAATAAATGCAGTTACTGACCTTGGGGACTAACTTAAGGGGGAGGGGGGGTAAAGTGAAAAAAATTCAAAGTCAATAGTTTGGATGCTTATTACGAGAAAATTTGACGTCGGAGATAAAAATGTTCAACAGCAAAGTTGTAGGTAATAAAAAGATCTTTCATTTTTGTTGAGGGTACTTTTCATCATAACCTCAAAATTATCGAGAAATTTAAAAATTTTCCAAAAAATAATAAAATTTTTGTTTTTATATTATAACTTTCATAAAAATTGATGAATTGTTATGAAACTTGGTGAAAAGATACCTTCGTATAGTATAAATAACCAAAAAAATTTGCAAAAGAAAATAATGGAAAATTTTTGATTTTGAATTTTTTTTTAAAAAAAAAGTCCTTTTTTCAAACGAAAATTTTTCGGTGGAAAATTATCGTAAAAAGAGTTTTCTAAGCTCATTTTGTTTGTTTTTTCGTCTACTTTTTGATAAATCAGAGACACAATATAGCTTCTATTTAAGAATATGCTAAAAAATGCAAAAAACGAAAAAAGTCAATTTTGAAAAAAAAAAATTTCAGTAATTGTTGATAATTTTGTTTAAATTTTAAAAAAATGTTAAAATTAATTTCACCAATCGATTTTTTTTAAGATATAATCATTTTTTTTTATAATAGAAAGTTTTTTTTTTAAGTTTTGATCATATTTTAAAGAAATAAATACATATTTTCCTCTGAACTTCCTATGAGTTTCCTCAAAATCTTGAACATTTTTTTCCAAATTAAAGTTACAACTATAATACTTTTATTCAACCACACATTTTGTCTACTAAGTACACAAAAATAAGAAGAAAAGAAATAATAAGAAAGTTTAAAAAAGTAAAAAATGTAAAAAAATACACTTTTTGCATTTTTTTTAAATTTTGAGGTTATGGTGAAATTGACCTCTACAAAACTTGAAGAATTTTTCAAAATCTACAACTTTTATTGATTACTAATTTTTTGTTTAACGTCAATTTTTGCCGAAAATTGCATGAGAACGATCATTACTTTATTCACCCTCCAGAAGCAACCCTTCACCACCCCTAAAGATTGGAGTAATTTTTAACAACAAAATACAGTTTCTTGAATATTTTTTCACGTAGAATCGATTGGTGAAATTAATTTTAACATTTTTTTGAAATTTAAACAAAATTATCAACAATTACTGAAATTTTTATTTTTCAAAATTGACTTTTCTCGTTTTTTGCATTTTTTAGCATATTCTTAAATAGAAGCTATATTGTGTCTCTGATTTATCAAAAAGTAGACGAAAAAACAAACAAAATGAGCTTAGAAAAATCTATTTACGATGATTTTCCACCGTACAATTTTCGTTTGAAAAAAGGACTTTTTTTTAAAAAAAAAAATTCAAAGTCAAAAATTTTCCATTATTTTCTTTTGAAAATTTTTTTGGTTATTTATAATATATGAAGGTATCTTTTCACCAAGTTTCATAACAATTCATCAATTTTTATAAAAGTTATAATATAAAAACAAAAATTTTATTATTTTTTGGAAAATTTTTGAATTTCTCGATAATTTTGAGGTTATGATGAAAAGTACCCTCACGAAAATGAAAGATCTTTTTATTACCTACAACTTTGCTGTTGAACATTTTTATCTCCGACGTCAAATTTTCTCGTAATAGCAAACTATTGACTTTGAATTTTTTTCACTTTACCCCCCCTCCTTAAGTTAGTCCCCAAGGTCAGTAACTGCATTTATTTTTTTTTTCATGTTAGTAATTCCCTCAACCATTTCCCGTTGGGCTAGTTCTGGTTTCTATTTTTCCGTGCTCAAATTTAGTTTGCCCCGACTAAAATAAGTTTAGTTTTTTTAAAAGAAATATAAAAGAAATGCTTGTTAATTTGGAACCGTACTCACTGTCTGAATACTTTAACAGTGAGCTAGACGTGAAGTTATGAGGATATTTTAGTTTTTGATTTATAAGTTTTTGACACTATTTCATTCTATGTTGTAATTGTTCTACGCACATATTCTGAAATAAAGATTATTATTATTATTATTATTTATAATTCGAATTACCACAAAAACATTCCAAAATGATATTAAAGAAAATCGTCTTCTAAATGATTTTCGTTTCAGAAAAATGACAAATTACTCTAAAATAGGAAGAGAAGTCAAGAAGGATGGTTTTTTTTACTACAGCTAGTCTTTTATCATTTAGGTTATGTTAGGGAGGACAATATGTTTCATTCATTCCTCAAATATGGGTGAGAGAGGTTGACTTTATAGTTATGGGGAAGAACTCGTTCAGACAGATTAGAAGATACACTTGTATATACAAGTGTATTAAGGATGTCGCTAAGCGGTTTATTTATGGGAAAGGAGGCAAGATTTTATTCAGAAGATGAATCCTGGTCCAACATTCGCCTTTGTAAGTTTTCAAGCAGCGACGTTTTTACACGTGAGGAAACCTCTGGGAAATTTTCAAACTAAACAATTTCTTTTACTTACAATTTGGAATATTAATTCCGGCCGGAATTCCGCTACCAGCAAAGGTGAGCACGTCCAGAGAGGTGAAATCGGGTTTCAGGAATTTGTCCTTTTCGAAATTCTTGTTCCAAGGTAACAACGGCAAAAATTTCTCTGCCTCGGTGACAAGAGTGTTGAATTTCGCAGACATCTCCCTGTTGACAACAGCTACGAACCCTTCGAATTCTCCTCTGACTCCAGTTGGGTCCCTGAGGAAGGATTAACGTCGGAGAGATTACAAAAATTGTATTGATATTAAGAACTTTTTTGCTATTATAATATCAACACTTTCAATTTGGAATTGAATCTACTTCAGAAAAGCAGTAGAGTAATGAACGCACTTGTACAATAGATTTTAGAATTCCAGTTGTCATTTTATCGATTGGTAGATTATTAAAAACTTTTTCTTCATATAAGTCAAACAACATTCCTAGTGAAATGTTTTTCAATAATGTTAAAAGCAATAATGTCAAAGATACTTGTAATTTATTTGCTGGGAATTTTCAGTTAGTTTATTTACAAGCTAAGTCTTCTTTCTTCACTATATCTTATGAGGAAATTGTTTCAACTATTCTGGGAATAAAGAATAAGAAATCTTCTGATTCAGATGGCCTTTCTGCTCACTTTGTTAAGAAATGTGTACATTCTCTTGCTTTGCCTCTATATCTATTATACAACAGATCGTTACAGTTGGGTCAAATGCCCAGCATATGGAAGAAATCATTTATTACCCCTGTTTTTAAATCAGGAAATAAGCAAGATATTGCAAATTATCGACCTATCACGATTATCGGTACCATCTCAAAGGTTTTTGATTCTATTGTTGCAAATAATATTTGTGAACTCTGTATTTTATTTATCATCAAACAACAACATGGCTTTATCAAAGGTAGATCTACCCTTACGAATTTAATTTTTTATAATAATTTTATTTCAGAAGTGCTAAACGATAAAACACCGAATATTTTGAAACAGGTAGATTCTATTTATCTTGATTTCGCTAAAGCTTTTGATTCTGTGAATCATAATTTATTAATCTTTAAATTATCTAAGTTTGGTCTTAGTGGATCCACTCTAAAATGGCTCTTGTCCTTTTTGTCTGATCGTCAACTGCGGGTGAGGATTAAGGGAAATTTATCTGATCCATTCACTGCTACCTCTGGTGTTCCTCAGGGATCACACCTTGGGCCACTTTTATTTATACTTTTTATAAATGATATTGTTGATGATCTCTCTGTTTCCTCTATACTTGTCTTTGCTGGTGACATTAAAGTATTTAGAAGGATTTCAAATTTTTATGATCAGATTGGCTTACAGAAAGACTTAGATAAAATTTATGTATGGTCATGTCTTAATAAAATCAAACTCAATTGTAACAAGTGTAAATTCATTTCTTTCGTTCGTAGCAAATCTAATAGATTACTATTCCAGTATAGCATCAATGGAATTTTTCTTGACAAAGTTGAAAGTATAAGGGATCTTGGAGTTTTCTATCAGAGTGACTTTGAATTTCATTTGCAAGTTAGATATGTCACCTCTAGGGCATTTAAATTGCTAGGATTCATTAAAAGGACTACTAAAGAATTTAAAACCATTTCTTCTATTATTTATCTATATAAGACTCTTATAAGGCCTATCTTATTGTATGCCTCCATCATTTGGTCTCCACATGACAAGTATTTGATTAAGGAGCTTGAGTTAGTTCAACATAAGTTATTTAGGTATGTTGCGTATAAAATGAATCGGAGAATGAGTGTTGTTGATCATGACTATTTTGATTTAGCCTTATTTCTCAATTTAGAATCTGTTAAGTCATTACATGTCTATCATGATATCTACTTTCTTAAAAAGATGCAGCTTGGTCTCGTAAACTGTGATCCTACTGTAAAATTATTTGATGAGCGTGAAAACCGCTATAATCTAAGGGTATTTAGAATTTATCAAGAGAGTACTTCAAGAAGTGATTATGTTAAGTATTCCTCTGTCCCTAGAATGAGGCGAAAGTGGAATAAAATTGTTATACCTGCGGGTCTCTCTAATATAGATTCTTTATCTAAGTTTAAACGAGAACTTAAAACTATTGTTAATAGATATTTGTAAGATTATTTAATTGAAATTGCAAGTTTTCATTGTTATATGAGGAATTTACTATTTTTTTTTTTATATAAACTTATATTACATGTAAAGGGTTTTGCCCGTTGAATATTAATAAAATAAAAAAATAAATAAATAAATAAACAATTTTTCAGAAAAATTATGTGACGTGAAAATGCCCTTTACATGTTCCTTGAGCTATTAGTTAGAAATATTATGTGCATTGTTTAATTTGTGAATTTCACGGCATACCTTTTCTTAAATTTTAACAAAAAATACATTAAAGAAAGCATAATTGGAAGATGTCTATCCTGACTGTCTGAAAAGTAACATCATACACAAAACTAGATTTTTGTCTGGAAAAATTAATCAATTTTTCCATATGACTAAAAGTAATTTGAAGCAAAATTATTTTTGCATGACTGTATTTTCAGAATTATTGAAATTTTTCTTTGTTTCACAAACTAAAGTAAGACGAAACATTCTTTAAGAAAGTTGCAAATAATAAAAAAAACATTTAATATTTAATGAAAATATTCTTCTAAAATATCAGTAGCATCATTATATTATAAATCTATTAATAAAAATTTTTAGCACAGAGGAATATCAGAAAAATAAATAAATTATATTTATGAATTTATTATTTTATTATTAATTATTTAAAAAAACACATGTTTGATGTTCTTTAAGAACATAATCGCAGCTTCGAAAACAATGAGAGAGATTCTAATTTTCTATTCTACTAATTAAGAGAATAATTTGTTCAATACAGATTTCCATATTTTACTTAAAAGAGGATTGAAATTCAACTTTTGGGTTAACCCTAAAAATGAACACATAAAAATTCTGATAAATTATTGAATGAACAAGTAGACTTAAATAATTCCACACTGCAAAACATATTCAATATCTGATGTAATTCGTACAATTTTTCTAGAAGAATTACCATCCCATCATCACCAGACTATTTAGTTCCTTGCAGTAATCGTTCTTTTAGGTACTAAAATTTATGTTAACTGAGATTTTAGTTCTATCTGATGAAGCTATCGTTTACTGAAATGCCGTGTCTTAGATTTAATTAAGTAATCGTTTAAATCAAACATTTATTTTTCTAATAATATTTGAACGGATTTTAGTTAAGTAACGGAAATTTATTTTTTAGCTCCCGATGAAGTGCCAGCAAAATAGCGTTGCATCGGCTATATAAATGGAGAGTATTTCTCACCTGTACGTTTCGATGAAGCCGATGTAACTCTCCACGGCAGGCGATTTGTCCTTGATCCAAAACCTGGAGCCCTTCTTGTGATCGTCCAACGAGCCGGTCGAGAAATGGCTCACGTAAGATCTCAACATTTCCTGCTGAGTCTCGTTTGCCGCGTGCGGCACTGCCTTCCCCAGTTGTTCAGCTATTCTAGCCATGAGGGGCGAATAGTCGCCCGACGTCAGTCGAAAAGTTACGTCTCCGATGGTCTCTTTTTTCAGCTCCTTCGACTCTTTGCCCGCTAGTCGAATCTCGTATTCCACCTGAAATCAATGATAACGACGTTAACGAATTTATCACTCCTGATCAAATCATGAACTGTTAAACAGCCATAAAAACACACTAGTCACTAATGACACTAGTCGAGCTTATGAATTGGTTCTTGAAGAACAAGTTAGTACTTAATACAGAAAAGACAAATATTATATTCTTCAAAACAACAAGATCGAATCTGGTAACATCGAAAGAAGTAATTGTAAATGGAACGTTGATTAGCGCTACTGATTCTACGAAATTTCTAGGTTTGCACTTGGATGAGAACCTTCAGTGGGATGTACAAACAAAAGCCCTAAATAAAAAATTGTGCAGGGCTTTGTTTTCCATGAAAGTTCTAAAGACATATGTGAGTCAGAAAGTACTATTTGTTGTTTACCATGAAAATTTTCATTCTCTTTTGAGATTTGAAATTATTTTCTGGGGCCGCAGCTCTGTTATGAGTGATAATAATAATATTCTTTATTTCAAATCGAAATGTTACACATTATTGTAAACAATTAGAAATGAAATTGTGTCAGGAAAAAAATGAAAATAAAATGTTTATCCAGGAAAGTTATACTTCCTGGATATCATATGGTTCAATGTCCAGTAGCATTTGGTAGATTTTTTGTTGTTGTATATTTTAAAGTTGGTTTCTGTTTGGATTCCTATTGGGCAATGGTTGAAATATCTTATCGATTGGTATTGTGATCCTTTTTCCGTTATTGTAAGCCTGTGTGCTGGATATAAAATCTGTGATGTTCTTGTATTGTAGTGCTGACTTCTGTTTTCTGTATAATAACGTTTGTTTTTGAAAAGAAAAAGTAGGCTCTCTTGTATATGGATTGCAGTCGATATTAATAGGCCATTTTGTTTGAACTTACTTCTGCAAGAATCCATTGACTTCATGCCACAAATGATCCGAAGTGCTCTTTTTTGTATTTTGAAAATATTATTTATAGATAGATAGATAGATAGATAGTTTATTTAACCACGTTACATACAAGAATGTTTATGGCAAGTCAGATTTTGTCACAAACAGTACAATACAATAGTTTTTACACATTAAAATGACATAACTTAACAAGAACAAATATAAGATAAAAGATATAACACATCAGTACCAAAATTGTAAGATCACATTGATGAACAAATGAAGGACATATAAAAACAAATGTCCAACATGAGCGACAAAGAAACACTGGCAGACACCTTGTAGTCTAGGCTTTAAGAGAGTTGGCTTTTAGAAGGTATCCCGACACACTGTAGAAACAATTTTCGAGTAGAAATCTTTTGATTGTTGTTTTAAATTTTTTGAATTCTAGGAGCTTTACTGATCTGTCTAGAGTGTTGTATAAATTTAGATTCAGCGAGTTTTTTGCACTTGTGACCAATCTGTGCCGTGGTAATTTAAACAAGTCAGCTGATCTGGTATTGTGATTGTGTAGATCTGAGTGCCTAGAAAATGTGCCCCTGTTATTATGTACTTCCAGTAAAGTTGTGAATATATATAGGGTGGGAAGTGGCATTATGCTTAGTTCAATAAAATGGTGTTGGCAATGATCTCTATAGCCAAGATTTGCCAAGATTCTTATTGCCTTTTTCTGTGATCTGAAAACCCTTATTGCATTACTGGAGTTACCCCAAAGAAGAATTCCGTAGGATATTACCGAATGAAAAAGAGAAAAGTATGTGATCTTGAGAACGTTCATGTTAGTAACAGGTTTGAGTTGCCTCAATACAAATAGGACAGTAGATAATTTGCCAAGCACATATTCCACGTGGCTAGACCAATTTAATCGATCATCAATTCTAAAACCCAATAGTGAAATATTCTGCCCTCTTTGATAAAGAGGATTTGAAGAGACAATCAAATTTTGAGTTTTGTCCTCATTTAGTTTGAGTTTATTTCTCGTGAACCAGATTTTTGCCTCGTTTTTTTCCTGTTCTGCAACCTTAGGTAGAGTATCGCATGATTTACCCGAGCATATACTTGAGCTTGCTCCATAAAATAGAATTCCATATCTTAATTCCGATTCAAAAGTAGTTTGATAAATTATTTTTAAGGATTTCGTGTCTAGATATTGTTTTATTACTCCTAAAAGGTGACAAGTTGTTGAAAGTTTCTATGATAATTCTTGAATATGATGTGTTCATAAAACAAAAACAAGCTCTTAGAATCGTGTTAGATTTAAATAAGACTGATTCATGTAGGGGACTTTTCAGGGAGAATAATATTTTAGCAATTACAGGCCTATACATATTTGAAATATTAATGTTTATTTTCAAAAACCACTTATTCTTTAATAACTTGATATCAACTCATACCAGAAATTTCAACCATACAGTTCCTAAACATAAAGTCAGAATTTATGAGAAGGGTTCATATTACTCATCAATAGCAATTCTTAACAAGCTACCAAATAACATTAAATTTACTAGAAATTTCAAACAATAGGGAAAACATAATAAGCGATACGCCCCCTACCGGTGTCGAATATTACTAGAGCATGGGAGATAGATTGCTTTGTTTACATCTGTTTACGTGTATTTTATATGAGAAGTTGTTGAGTTTTAATCGTATTTTGGATCGTTTACAAACGTTCAGAAGAGATGAATCACTATTGTTGTGTATTCTATTGTTCATATTGGGCAAAAAAAACCGAATATAGCTTACATACCTTTCCGAAAGCTGGACAATTCAAAGTTGCATTCCAAACAAAGTTGGGAAACAAGGAAATGATGGACAGAAGAAAGGTTTGGATTCATAACTTGAAGATTGAAAAAAAATGTCTGAACATAAGAGAGTTGTTCTTTACAGTTTACTAAGATTAATTATTTTCCCTGCAGTAAGTTTGTGGATTTTTCCATATAGAATTATACCAACTAATGATGTGCAATTTTCAACCAACCGAAAACGTAGAGTTTTTGAAGTCCAATGCTATTCCAACGAAAAACCTTCCACTTTTATCGGAATCTGAACTTGGGCCATCATCCAGAGATTCTAAATAATTGTATTTTCTTTCATGTAACAACCAGATATACTATTAAAATAATAATAACAAATGATGTTCATTTGCACAACCAAAATAACAGTTTATCATAACATCAAGAATATGAAATAAATCTGTACTCTATAGCTAGGTAAAAACTAAAATATTCAATTATATAATCAGGAAAACAGAGATTCTATCAAAAAAACCAGACTCTCAGAAGTCCACCGTACTTTTAGGATAGCTGTTATAGGTCAGGAAAATTCAAAAAATATAATAACTTATTACGTTCAAACCATTCAAGCAGAGTATTCATATTAATTCTTCTTTTATTTCATGTTGTTTCTTTCAGTTTAGCTGGTAAGTACTTAGTTTTGTCCATTATACTCAAAAATTCTTCAGTTCGTAATGAAAGTAGACATGTCAGAGATGTTTTCTTGAAACTTTTGAAAGTTTTTATATTTTTTAAATAAATAGGTATTCTACCATACAGCCTTTTCATGAGGTATACATGGTTCCTTCAATCAATTAATTTATTCGTCCTCTACTTTATTTTATTATTGATTTTCATGTTCAATGATAAAAACTCAGTGTAAATTTCAACTTGATGTAGGTAGGTTATCTACTGTTGAACAGAGATAAAATTGTCCTCAATCCAAACACAATATATCACAGGAAAATACAAAGTCCAAAAAAAACACAAATGACGACGATAAACGTTCGAAAACTCAAAACGAAATGAACGTAAATACCATTACAACCAATGTAAACAAACAGCTAATCTCCCATGCTCTAGTACCGATATTAGCCGTTCCGGCGCTACGATCTTAATTTCGGACGCCTATACAAACAGCTGGTGTTCTCCTTATTAATACGTTTGGAGCCATATAAGTTGTCAGACTACCTGGGAGATTTAACATACATTCCTTTTAACTATATATAGTTAATTCTTCCCTTGTGCATTGTTATTAGCCTTTCATTTCAATGAAGAATTATTATTTTGTTGTTATTTTGGGTGTTATTTAGCATTATTTAATTTAGTTTGGGAGGTTTATTTAATGTAATTGAAATTTTGTAATTTGATATATTTAATATTTTCATTTCCTGATTATTGTATTTTATTAGGACGAAGATTATGTTAAAAATGGTTTCCGTTAGTTTAGCACTCAATTTTAATCAACATTATTATTATTATTAATTAACGGCTCGCCAGCATTAGCGTAAGTAGGATTTTTCTCAGGGGGGAATGGCCCCCATCTTTATCTTAGATTCATTCAAATATGTTCCTGAATTTTATACTATAATATAATGAGGGCATTTTATAAAAATAACACTGTTCAAATTACATAATTTTTAAGTCTTTAAAAGTATTTATGAGGGATATTTTATAATCGCTCTGTAAGCAAATGTTTCGATCTCATATTTCTGGCCCCTTAAAAGGGCTGGCCTCATCGTACGTCAATATTCGACAGGTATGATAGTTTTACAATAAACTTTGAAGCTTAAGTTCTACGTACATCCCAACACTCACCTTTCCATCCTCACTCAAGGTCTTGAAAAGTCTGGTGTTCCACAATTCCAAATTATGACTCTTCAGCCAATTGGTAACTTTCTCATTGTCTTCCACAGTACAATTTTTCGAGAGATATGTTGTGCAACCTTCTGGGCTCAATCCCAGGCAAGTTTTTCCTTTCTCCAAATCGAAAATGCTGTCCTTAAATTGATTCCAGATGGGTTTCAGTTCGGACCAAACGCTACTTGCTTGCAGTAACTTTTCGAATGTTGCCACTTCCATATTAGGAATAATTTTTGTGTCACCAAATCCCTGAAAATCACAAAATCTGATTTGAATGATTTATAATCAAGTTTTTCACTGGAACTTTTAAAATGGAAATTATTAATATATCCCTAGCTTTACATTTAATGTAATTAAAGTTAAGTACAAGTATATTAACTAATTGCTGGAAATTTTAGGTCAAGTGTTACAAGCAGAGTTAGAACTTCATTATGTACACACTTCTTGGAAAATAAATATTTTTCAACTCTTTGAAATGTATGAATTTCACTCAATCTTCGTATACTGAATTCAACGTGCAAATTCAAAAGTAAAGATAATAGCAGAAAACGAATTCATGAACTAGTTTCATAAGTCTCAACGAAATGGCATTTCCATTCATCTTTCAAGGGAGTATAAATAATAATAATTTACATCCAGAAAAAAGATACTTTGGAATTTTATTAATTGGCTCGGTAAGGTACTGTATTAGGAATGACATAACTAACTACTATGAAAATACAATACAATTGTAGACAGAAGCACATAATATATCACAATTATCTATTCAATTTACAATGAAAGACTAGGCAATGTCACGATTGAGAAACTTTTATATGAGTCAACTATTGGTTCAATGCAAGGTGAAATACTGAAGCAGTATTAAACCTTAACTATCACTTTTTATAAAAATTGGCATAATACAAAGGGGAGTTAGAACTTTTATGCAATAATAAGCCCTCACCTTATAATTTCCTGCATTCGCAAATACCCCACAAGTATATATGAAGAAAGCATTGACATCTGCTTCAGTTAATCCATTTTTTATACAAGAATCCTTGAAATCCTTGCAGTTTTGTTTTGAGAACAGTTTATGTAACAACACAAAAATTGGCCCCGATTCCACACTTGTTTGAATAAATGTAACTAGTCCTCCAACCCATGATGCTTTACTTAAATAGTGGGCATATAGTTTTTCCTTTTCGCTCAGACCATGAAAGGCAGATTTCACCTCAAGCCCCACAACAGGCTGATCGGATGGTAGAGTATAAAGGCTCTTATCAACTGATTCAGCCATTCTATAAGAACAAACATTTTAGAGATTATACTCCGCTAAATATTTAGTTTTTGTATCTTTTGTCAGACTTCACAACGATTTCATCTTTAAAATATAAGTAAACAAAATAGGGTGATTTGACAAGTTTACTTACCTAAGGTTGTATTTTGTGTTCAAAAATTCAAAATATTTTGATGAACTTAACACTGTACGATGCTTACGAATCAAGAGGGAATATTTCCTTGATAATAAATTACAACTATAATGGGATGGGGATTTCAAGATAGAAGGAAAACCGAATAACCTAGTCCGTTGACGAAGGACCAGCTGACAGTGACAAATGCTCAGTGGCAATGGCAATGTCATCATTGTCATGTTCCTAATAATCCTACCTAATCTCCTCCTCTCCTACCTCAGCACCGTACTCTGTATTAAAGACATAAAAGTATGACAAAATGACATATGCTATGTACTTTTCAGAAAAGATTGTTCTCATAAGTAGTTAACACAAATTTATAAGAAAAGAAATCATAAAATGTTCTCTCCCGAGACAATTTTTTCCCATTACACGATGAACTTATTATCATTACTTTCCAATTTGCTTAAATATGACCATTTAAATTTAGCGGGACAAAACCATGACAGTGCAATTTGTTTTTTTTTCATTAATGGTACCTAATGTAAGTTTACAGTCACGACTTATTTGCTAGAACGAAAGCGTCGAAAGCTTACTTTTAGCTTCCTACCTCTGTCTCTAAAATATGTCCCTGACTGATAATAAAACTTATTAATTCGATGTCGATGGTTCAAATCACAGATTGTCGGGCCGGCTTTCCCCGCGAATTTTGTTTGTTAAATATCAGCATCACTAACCTTAAAATATAACTTTTTAGTTTATGATTGAATATTCAATTTCTGACATTAAATTATAGAATCTGGTATAATTAATTGAATATTTTATTATTAGAGCTGTTTTGCGAATACTTTGTAAAATGCTGCAAACAGATTCAGAATTCTTGAGCAGGGCTACTACTAAATATGAAAATTTATCGAAAAAATTTATTAATACTTCTAGAAACTATACTAAGCAATATTGCAGCATTTATTTAGCTCGCTTAGAACAAATGCGACAAATCCTTTCTTTAAAAATTAAGGACAAGTGGGGAGAAACATTTCCTATTGTGAAGTTACATGAAGTAGGTGAAACTGACTGTGAAAAATGTATAATCATAGGAACATTATTCAAGGACCAAAAATTAAAACCCTCCATTGTCAAAGCGCTCTCAGAAGCTAATCAACTTTTACCACAACCCATACTATCAAATTTCACCAATGAATCTGATGTCCTATATATAGAAGATGAATTGCAACGTTATCGATTATATGGTAAGATAAAAATAAATTGTGATTGTAAAATATTTATAATTGTTTCATAAGTAACAATTTTGGTATACCACAATTTTTTTTATATCTCAGGTAATTTGAAAGATGAAAGCCTGGTAACTGGGATAACTTGTGCTCTTCTAGGTCAAGATATGGGCAAGGGAAAATTTAATGTTAGTGATTACACATTTGCTGATTTTTTCGATCAAATTGAACGACCAATTTTCGAAGAAAATCTGTATATATTACTTCTCAGTGGCTTAGATCTGGTAAATTTAGAAAAGACCAATATTCTTCTACATATTATGAGCAACTGGCTCTTGGGTCTGATACAACTTGATGAAAACATTGATTCAAAGAGTATATGTAGAGTAGTGATTGCTGGAAATAGCGTCAGGACTGTTCCTGAAAAAGCAAAACCTACAATTTCAATGACGTCTAGGGTTCCAGAATCGGCTAATACTATAGAAGCTGTGAAATTATTGGATGAATTTTTATTTGATTTATGCCGTTATATTGAGGTAGATGTGCTTCCTGGTGAAAATGATCCATCTAATCACATAATGCCCCAGCAGCCACTTCATCGCTGTATGTTCCCAAAATCATCAAAATATATGTCATTGAATCGAGTACCCAATCCATATAAATTCTCCCTAAATGGTTTAAAAATACTAGGAACTTCTGGACAACCCATTAGAGATATTCTTCGATTTTCCAATATTCAGTGTCCATTAGATGCACTGGAAAGTTGTGTGAAGTGGGGCCACTTAGCTCCCACAGCGCCAGACACATTGGGGTGTTTTCCATTTTATGAGGAAGATCCCTTTATTCTAGATGAATGCCCTCATGTATTTTTTACTGGAAATCAAGATTCATTTGGAACCAAAATGATTGAAGGTATATTTTGTTGTAATTTTCAAAGATATTTAATGTATTTGAAGGTTTTCGAAAATATTTGGAATAATGCATAAATATATTATCACTTGACTCAGTTTTAATATTAAAGTATAAACTTTAAAATAAAAACACTTGGCTTATGTTTCACAATATAAAAAATATTCAGATACTGTATTTAGCGGTAACGAAAAGTCGACCTGTTTCGAGTTATGAACTCATTATCAAGACTGACTACAGGAGAGTATTACATCCTAATTTATAAAACAGACAAAAGCAAAGGTGATACCTGAAAATCAATTTGTTAGTTTACAAAGGGTAATTAACTATTATGGGCGGAACTTATTTCGAGAATTTCAAGAAGGTCAAGGCGTTTTCCTTTGTTACCTGAATGTAACAATTTGGTTTTGTTGAAATCCGGGAAGTGATTGAATTTTATACAATGTTCAGAGAAGCCAGTGGTATTTTTGTTTTGTAAAATGGACTTTTTATGTTCTTCAACGCGAATATTTATATTCCTTCCTGTCTGTCCAATATAGAAAGCAGGACATTTGTCGCAAAATATTTTGTAAATACCACTGTTTTCTCCGATGTTAGATTTTTCTTTATTATTGACCAAGAATGACTTCAAGTTTCTTTTATTTGTACAAATTGTTTTAACGTTATTTTTCGATAGTCTGTTACAAATTTTGCTACTCAAATTAGGCACATAATTTATTGGGAAGTATTTTTGTTCTTCATTAATAGTTTGCATGGGGTATATTGAATGCAACAGATGCTTTATTCGTTTTTTCCCAATGAGCTTGTCGATAAGACTTTCATTGTAACCGTTATTGATGCCTAATAATTTAATTGTATTAACTTCAGTTTGAAAATTTGTTTCCGATAATGGAATCGTGAACAACCTATGTATGAACGAATGAAAAGCACTGAGTTTTATTTTAATGTGTTGGCTACTGTCGCTGTGAATGAAAGTATCTGTGAAGGTTGGTTTTCTATAAGTGTTGAAAGTAAGAGTAACAGTGGTATTTACAGGAAAGAATATAAATATTCGTGTTGAAGAACGTAAAAAGTCCATTTTACAAAACAAAAATACCACTGGCTTTTCTGAACATTGTATAAAATTCAATCACTTCCTGGATTTCAACAAAACCAAATTGTTACATTCAGGTAACAAAGGAAAACGCCTTGACCTTCTTGAAATTCTCGAAATAAGTTCCGCCCATAATAGTAAATTACTCATTTGTAAACGAACAAATTGATTTTCAGGTATCACCTTTGCTTTTGTCTGTTTTATAAATTAAGATGTAGTACTCTCCTGTAGTCAGTCTTGATAATGAGTTCATAACTCGAAACATGTCGACTTTTCGTTACTGCTAAATACAGTATCTGAATATTTTTTATATTGTGAAACATAAGCCAAGTGTTTTTATTTTAAAGTTTATACTTTAATCTTTATGATGTTTCACCAAGTGATGTGCGAGAATTCAATCTCAGTTATCAGTTTTAATATTTCTTGTTCTTTTAGGTCCTAAAGGTCAGCAAGTTTGTTTGATTTCACTTCCAGAATTTGCTACAACACACCAAGCATGCTTATTGAATTTAAAGAACTTGCAGTGTTTACCTGTTTCATTTTTATCCTAACAATAGCTTTTATTAGTCCCAGTTGATTTTGTTTAAAAGATATTTTTCATTGACAATATTGCATGTGTGAATCTCAAGCTATAATTTCTTAAAAATTGTAACAGATTAATTATTGATAAACCATATAGATATAAAATACTGAAATACCTAAGGAAGAATAAATATGAGTATTTTCTGATATATTGTTACTTTTGAAGTATCACAGAAAAACAATGAAATCCCATTATTTTTTATTTAATTTAATATTTCTGAAGTATTATTGTTGTGATATATCATTTATTAAACTTCAGTGGATATTGCATATTACTTTTTCCAAGATGAAAATGTTTTTCATCATACATTGTATGAAATAAATTATTTCTAATTAATATTTTGTCTTTTCATTAAAAAACATGTATGTGATTCGTGAAGTTTGTTATTAAAATATTTTCTTCTACTGAAAACAAGCACATAATTTCAATGAGAGGAATTTAATATCTTTGGTTTGTTAGTTTTGTACTTTGAAAGTGACGATTTGGCGAAAACATTTTTTTTATGAATAAGTATCCTGTATTTATTTCAATTCATTCTAAATTATTTTAATACATATTTGGTTTATTGAATGTTGTTCAAAGTGTTAATTTGAGAAAAGATTAATTGAACAAATAAAGCATATAATGTCAATTCAAGATTATATTTCTTTTCATTTGAACTTTTCATCGGTGCTAATGTTTATCTAGATTTGTATCAAATTGGGTATTGGTATTACTTAGCACAGTTTTTAAACGCCGGCTGAGTTGGTAAAAGCTGATTAAAAAAATCGTAACTTACTGATTTTTATTTTAAATGACAGGTTAAATATAAAATTAGTATGATATTGTTATAAACAAATATGATTATTGATATGATACAGTCAGTTTACAAAAATTATTAACGTATAAATAAAGTTCTATAAAAATACGAATGTCGGGTTTGGGATAACATTCACACTTATACATAAATTACTTTAAAATATCCACTTACATAATTTTTGGTAACTAGAAACAAATACATTTCATATAAATGAGAGCTTATATATTCAGGAAAGTAACTTAGAGAAACATTTGAGTAAAAAAGAATAAAGTATAAAAAATTTCAGTTCTGAATATCATGGAAGCCTACTTATCAGTTTGACTTCAGGTCAATTACAATTATATAATTGTATACAATAGGATAAATTTTAGTCATTAAAGCAGCTATCTAGAAGCTTAAAATATAAATGGTCGAATAAAAATAAATTTTTAGTATTTTCTTGATAAAAGTCCGAACGCTGTCCACCAGTTACACTTTTGTGTTAAAACAGCCATGACAATTATCTGTACCTGATAGATATTTGAGTATGAAATTGATAGCAATTCCTGCATTGTCCATATTTATATTTTATTTATTCGATACATAACATTGATATAAAAGATATTCCTCACAGTTTCCCAAAGTGTTTAATCTGTGATTTGGCAAATTAAAATTCTATTATTCTACATCAGTAAGAAACACCGATGTTTGATTGTTTTAATTTGCAGAATCGCTCATGTTGTTGATTTTTTACCCACTTGAATCAACTGTCCTATCTTCCAGATTTTGATTGGTTTATGAAGTTCGAATATCAATAAATTTGAAAAATTACATAATTATACACTTTTACTTTCCGAAGTTTCCACCATCAGTATCTGATGGGATACCCTGATTTCGTTCAAACTTTAAGTACCCTCGCGTAACTACATTCTGTCAGTTAATAATTTCACCTACTTTAAGTATTCAAAGTGTGACTTCAATAAAAAGTGTGAATTATAAGTTTCGAAAAACCTGACGATGATAATTCAGATTTTTAATTTTCAATACCTAGGACCTACTAAATCTGTCATTTTCTATTCCAAATAAATCAATTTGATTTGAATAATATGATGCGAATTTGTACATTATGTTTCGGTGATACTTGAACGATTGGTAGTTTTATCGGCAATGATTAACAAGCAAAAGCATAAATTCGGATATGTATAATTTCTATTGGAAAAAAATTTTAAAACCTAACTAGTGATATGAGTTTAGTTCGTATATTTTTTAATTCTAATTTGCCATCGTGAATGGCATTTTTTGTGAAGACAAGATGGCTACAAATTTATTCCATTCGATTCTCTTGCTAATTGTCCATATAATTAAGTACTTATATATATAAAAATTTCAGCATATAAAGTTTATTAGTTTTCATTTAATTACGTCATCCAAAATACCGACAGTTGCATATGAACTACTTACTCATTAAAACGACCGTGATGGATAATTCAATCTGAAAATAGCCGCCAAATTTATTTTTAAATAACCTATAAAAATAAAGAATAATTTAAAAATAGTTTTCAATTCAATAAGATATTAAAATATATACATATATTTTGAGATGCCATCTTTATAGGGAAATAGTCTTTTGATGTTTGATCAAACTAACAATTTATTACAATATTATAATAATTGACAAAATGAGTAAGTACCTGAGATCTTTTGTAATTATCGAAATATAAATTATAAAATCGTTCATAGCAACGAAACAATCATAATAAAAATAATCAAAACTATTGTGCCTATTCAAAATTCGAGTTATAAAAAAAACCAATTTCGGTTTTGTTTATTTTTAATTTGGCGAGAGTAACAAGGAAACCGAATGGAAAATGATAAAATTCTTTGCCATCGCGATCTTGATTAACCTTTCATGATGAAATGAAACTATTTACATTGATATTTTTCGGAAATTATATCCCAGATGTCTTTCAACTCTAGAAATTCATTTGAAACAAAATGTAAATTTTCTTCGTTAGATGCCCTTCGGTTTAATATTTACATACCATTAAGTATTTCTATCGTCTTATTCAATATATAAATATTCAAAAAATCATACATTATAAATTTATGAAACTAAAAAGCACATAATCATTTAGGCAAGTAGAGTTGTAGACAATTCTAACGAAATTTTCCATAAAATAATTTTTAAGAAATTGTAATTAAATCCACAAAACAAATAAATGCAAAATTAAGTCGAACAGGGATTTGTGTGAGACTAGACAAAGAAGATAGAATATGGTAAACGTTTTTCTAATATTGGAAAACGAGTAAACTTAAGTATCCCCTCAATAGTTTGAAATAGTACAAACCTTAGCAGTACTTAAATAATTATAAAATTAAGTAAGTATTTTGGATTGATTGGGCCGATACTTGGTGTAAATTAATAAACATATTAAAACAATGGTTAATAATAACAATTTACACATATTAATAAATGTGTTAATTGTTATTATTAACCATTGTTTTAATATGATTAAGTAATTATCATTATTCAAAGACTAATCACAAAGAAAATTCAATTTGAAAATAAATGGAGGTTGAAACACATCATATTGAAAATAATGCTAAAACGTGATATATCTTAGGTAAGAGTGGTCCGTGTTTTTAGAAAAATTGTAAAATATTCGAGATAAAAAAATTACTAATCATGCACATTTCGAGAATCGACCAATTAAAATTCCAGAGTAACCTCGAGCCGCTTCATCCATTTTAAGTATTCCAGAGATTGAAATTGAAAATTCGAATTGGTTGAAAACAATTGAAGTCTGAAATAGAATCGTCCACGTATGAAATAAAAGAAATTTTTTTCCAACAACGGTCATATCGGAAATGCGACAATTTCCCGAAGATTGACGAGAATTATCAGAGCATATTTTTAAGAATTTCCACTAGGCGGCACTAAACTGAATAAATCCATGTACACAGGGTAATTAAGATGAAATGCTCAAAAAAAAATTATTCAGGCCGTATTTTTTAATGCAGAACGTGATCAAAAAGAGCAAAAATTACTATTTCTGGAATTTCGTGTTTTTGAAATTTACTTGACCTACAAAAAACCATTCTCCTGTTTTTTGATAATTTCAATTTTCAAATTCGACTGCGATGGACGAAAATTTGTTAACGGCCTCGCTTCAAATAGTCCTTGCTAAAAATAAAATATGGAAATTCTAATTGTTCGAAAAAACATTCAAGAAAAGCGAAGGAGTATTTTCAGATTATTAATTTTTTATCAACTAAGAAATGTGTTCTTTGCCATAAGTGATTCTTTAATTCAGGTTAATTCGATCTTTAAGTGAACTACAACTGTTCTCCACAGTATCAACTATAATATATTGTTTTGCACCTCGCAATCAAATTCAAAAATATAAAAAACTCGGTCAAGTTGTAATTCAATGATTGAAAAAATATCTTAACCTAAATTCAAGCACTAATAGAAGAACACACTTTCATGGCGTATGAAAAGAGAGAATTTACTAAATTTTTTACCAATGTTGAATGCATTAAGAAGGCATTAAAACTGCGCCATCCCAAATCTCAAAATTTGTTGTGGAATTTTCTCAAAGTTTCTTCGAAAAATCAAAATTTTGTTACTTTACTATTCATAACTTCATAAAGAAACTAAAAACTAACTTTTCACAGGTTCAAATAAAATTTAATGAGTAAACGCGTTTCGTCATAACATTGACTTCATCTCGTACTAAATTATGGTATTACAAAACAATCTATTTATACGAAAAATTGAACATAACACATGGGGGTTCTTAGAGAAACTAAATAACAATAAGCACTTCATTCAGAGCTATTGGTAGGTACATTGAACAGATTAAGAAGATCTTATTAACCCTCTCGGTCACGAATTAAAACTATTGGAGCGAAAAATCTGAAAATTTCTGTAATGCAACTTATGATTTTTTGAAAATTTTTGAAGTTAAATTCAGATTTTCAAAATGCTCCGTTTGGGCACTATGACATGTCCACAATTGAGGATATCATGAGCTGATGGAGGAAAAAAAAATTCAGAAATATTTTTAGATGGTAAAATATCAATATGTTCCATTATTTATTTTATTAAATATATTTATATTATTTTTGCGCCTATTTTCGAAGTACTAAAGTGTATTAAATTTAACTTTTGCAGAATTAAAATAAAAGTGCTGTTATATTCACCTAGATGTTGCCTTTACCGCTAGTTCACAATGTCCTCAAATTAGTACGCCACACTTTCAAAAATCGCTGATTACAGTATGCACAAAAATCACCTAACGCAATTGCTTTGGAACAAGTCTACACTTATTTTGAACGTAATCAAACAGTTTTCAAATACATGGTCTAACGAATATAGCCAACAAAAAATAAACAGTAGAGCGCTACACTGCTGTCATAGCTACCCTAGGGAATCCCATATTTCAAATGCGTGATTATTTTTTTGATCAGTTTGAAGATGGCAGCACATATATTCATTTGGAAGAATATGATGTCCACAACTGAGGACAATGTGACAGAGCAGTAAGATCAAGCGGTACTTCATAGGAAAAAATCCAAAGTAGGTTGTCCTCAACTGAAGACAAGGTCAGCGAAAGGGTTAAAGAAAACCATACCTTTGATCACAATTATAATATATTACAGTTAGAAAATAGTCTCGACAGAACCAAACGTTGGGAATCCCTATACATCAATAAATATAAAAATTCCGGAAACCTAGTTAACGACCAGATTGAAGTAAACCCTTCTCACCTTCTAAATCTGTTCAATGTACCTACCAATAGCTCTGAATGAATTGCTTATTGTTATTTAGTTTCTCTAAGAACCCCCCTGTGTTATGTTCAATTTTTCGTATAAATAGATTGTTTTGTAATACCATAATTTAGTACGAGATGAAGTCAATGTTATGCCAAAACGCGTTTACTCATTAAATTTTATTTAATTCTGTGAAAAGTTAGTTTTATGAATATTTAATATTTGTCATATGAAAATTAGACATAGGGATTTGGTTATTTTTTTGCGTCAGAGGGCTCTGTCGCAAAGTCGAGTAGGTGTCACTAAGTCTTTTACTAGTTAGTTACTTAAAATATGCTCTGAGACATTCGACGTGTCCGACTGTATTTCAGCAACGAAGACCGGCTTCGATTAACTTCAATTGACATTATTCGATGTGTCAAGAGCGCATTCGCTTAATTCGGGGTAACTATGAAGCATCCCCGCATTTCTATACGTTCGACTGAAAATCCAGCTATTCACAGGAATCGAAGAACTAAGCGAACTCTCCCTGCCCCAAAAACATTCCCGACAAATTCTACAAGAGCACAACGACGCACAAGACGACGCGACGGCGACGCCTCGCGTCTAACTATTACAATCTCTTCGCCGTCGCGATCTACTGTTGAAAGAACGTGAACTGTAATTGTTAGGGCGGCACGTAGGGTGGCGGCTTCCTGTATGTGGGGGCCGGTTTAGGCCGCGACTGTTTGCCGTTGTCGGGGGCGCGGGCGAACGGCGGCGGAGGGTGGTACGGTTCAGAGTCGTCGCGGAACTTGAGCGAGCCGCTCTTGCTGTACTCGGGCGGCGCCAGCGGCGGTTTTTCGTCCTTGAGGATGGCGGGCGCCTTGGTGCCCGCCTCCGGTTTCTCATCCAGCTCCTCCTGGAAGATCACCGGGATTCCCTTGTTGCCGTAGCTCTGTCTGCCTGTAAATGATCGGAAAATATAAATGATAATTTTAATTCAATTTGGAATGACAATATGATGATAATACTACATATATCAAAACAATACAAGAAGATTCTAAGAAACATAATCACTTTCTTTGATAAACAGAAGTATAATACAGGTCGAACACGAGTAACAGAAGTAGAGAAGGTCGATGAACAGAGCCTCATAGCATATAACTTGGAAGAAATTTTACGCTAATTTAGCATAACTTGTGGAAGAGAATATTGCTGGTAGCCCTTACTTTTCCTGATATTCACAAATGACCTGAATTTGAAAAAGAGAGCTGACCATATATTTGATGACACTCTTATTTGCGGATGATGCCTCCTTTTTTTAAAGGCTTCAGACGTCGACAATCTGACTATACTTGGGCGGCATGTTCGTCTAACATCGAACTGGTTCAGCTGTAACTCTCTTGCAACCAATCAGTCCAAAACGCAACATCTAAGAATTAGAAGCAACAAAGATCAGACCATCAAATTGATGGGGTTAAGATTGGATGGAGCGCTCTCGTGGGAGCCGCACATCAAGGAATTGAAGAGAAAACTTACAGTAGCAATCTACACCATTTCGGTAGTGAGCAGAATCTCCTCCAGGAAAGCAGCAGTGATCGCCTATTTCCATTCGATAGCTACTTATGTAATTCTCCTATGGGACACGTTGGTCCATGCAATTGAAATCCTGGTTATCCAAAAGAAGGCTATGAGAACAATACTAGGATTAAAACAGATGGATAGCTGTCGAGATGCGTTTGGAGAACTCAAGATTCTCACCATACCAGCAGATTATGCATTCATTAGAATGTGCCACAGATGTCCACAAAACCTTGGACGCCTCTCCCACTAATAGCTCATTCCATAATATTAACACACGAAGTCGAAACCAACACCATCCCATACCATGGCCGAAAGTATGCACAACAAGGAGTAGACTACTGGGGACCTAAAATCTACAACAAGCTCACCAATGCCACGAAACAACTTAAAGGGAAAAGATTCAAGAACTGGGTCAAACAAATACTGCTTCAAAATACATTATGTTGTATAGAAGAATTAATAGGGAATTGAATATTGTAGATTGTACTTTGACGAAGCATGTAAATCATTGATGATGAGAATAAGTATTATTATTATTTTTTTTTACATCCGTGTGAGAGGAAAAATCTTTCAGAGACTACCCTGAGAGTATCCCGCACGCATGCTCAGAGTGTGTGAGACTCCGGATGTTGCTGGTTACTCACTAAAAAAACCTCTCACACATTCCTTGGAGTAGTTCTTCATCCTGCCCTTACAGCGTCCCTTAACAAAAGAGATGAGCTCTATAGTTCATGGGACCTGATGACTCGAAGTAACCCGAGCAACACTGCTTTCTGCATTCTGCACGTCAATATATCGGCCAGAGATCTGCATGCCGGAATAATTTTCAATTCTGTCACATGGTTAGCTCTCATTTCGCCTAGACAACCTATGATTAGTAAGACCATCCTAACTTTATGCCCTGGGTATAGTGTCCTCAGCTCGAACATAAAATCTCTGTATTTTTCCCCTTTCTGTTCTTCTTTCATCACCACATTATTTTATTATTATTATCATTATTATATTTCATTTATATGCTTACCTTCTTCCAGCACATTCATTTTTCCCGTTCGCCTCCTGCGATACAGAATGCATGCGGCCAGCACCGCGAAGAAGGTCATGATGGCTATGACGACCACGGGTATGATGAAAGTCAGTAGGTAATCGTCCGACCTCGACGTGGTATGCGCCGCCTCGTCTATCGGCACCTTGTCCTCGGGAACGATCTTGGGGACGTATTTGGCCTTGGGCATCTTGCAATTCGACGTCAGCAGCATCTTGATCGTGGACACCTGAAAATCGGGCTCCATGATGGCGTGTACCCTGTTCGATATCCCCAGTTCGTCGTTCTTCATGACGGCCTCCAGTCGGTCGATCAGGTCGTGGTCGCACTTGTCCACGGACAGGCTCTTGTTATACCAGGTGGCGATGGTCGAGTGATGCTTTTGTTTGAAAGGCAGGAAATGAATGTGACTGGAGTTTTTGTCGCCGAATATTTCCTGGAATCAATAATTAGATACTGATAATATGTTCTTAATTTGCCTTACGTTTTTGATCCATTACAAATTAAGCGGTTCAAATACTGCTTTATAACTTCTTGACCTTTTTAAATTCTTATACCGGGTGTCCACGGAAGGTGGCTCGCCCCTATAACTTTTTTCTTTTCGGAGATAATGAAATGAAATTTACAGGATCTGTTTAATGCATAAAACTGCGTTTTTTGACAAGTAACTCAACTTCATGCAACTTCCGGTTTCACTGGAAGTGACAAAAACTTTCGATTTTTAAATGGGACACCTGGTATATTTTCAGTTTTTTTGTCTCCATATGACATTAAGAATACAACCACGTATCATTTGCTACTTTTTGTAACCGTTGTTCAATTTTTTTTTCGAAATAAGTTTTTTTGTAGAGGGCTATAGATGCGTTCAAATGAATAATTTCGGTCCTAAAATGGCCCTGTTTGCCGTCCAGGGACGTAGACTTGTGGGCGTGGCTTTGTTTCAGTTGTGTTGGTTACAGGCTACTCGATGATTTCAAATGTTATTTTAATCTCAATAAGAGTCTTCATTTAAAGAAAGTTCTAAAGTAATGGGATTTCAGGTTTTTATCGAAAGTTTTCTTTCAACCTAATACCTAGAGTGCGGTATCAAATTAATCGTAATAAAATTATCTTTTTTTTTAACCAGACGAGCCACCATGTTGCCATTTGAAAAAAATAGTAATAAAAGTTTTAAAATTAAACTTCACATAGCTGGAACATTTCGATCGAAAACAGTGAAGTTGTATTTAACATACATTTTAGGACCGAAATTAGTTATTTGAACGCATCCATAGCCCTCTAGAATGAAAATTTATTTCGAAAAAAAATAAAAAAAAGGTTACAAAAAGTAACAAATGATACATGGTTGTATTCTAAATGTCATATGGAAACATAAAAACTGAAAATATATCCGGTGTCCCATTTAAAAATCGAAAGTGTATGTCACTTCCGGTGAAACGGGAAGTTGCATGAAATTGAGTTACTTGTCAAAAAATGCAGTTTTATGCATCAAACAGATCCTCTAAATTTTATTTCATTATCTCTGAAAACAAAAAAATTATAGGGGCGAGCCACCTTCCGTGGACACCCGGTATATATATATATATATATATATATATATATATAATATTTATTGAAACTTACAGTACTCACAGTACCTCCTGAAATTAACCGGATGCTTACCACGAGTTTATCGACGAACTTCTTCTGCATCGCCGCGTTGTTGATGAATTTATCGTACGACGTCTCGATCGTCATACTGAACTCGACGTTATACGGCACCCTGGGGGCCGCGTACACGACCACTTCGATACTGTCCATCACCGGCAAGCCACCGCTATCCACGCACATCAGCTGGTATTCTCTCCTGCTAGTTTTTTTGGGAATCCCAAAAAACTCCCTGTTCTTCGAATCGAATTGAAGCCAACTGTAAGACGGAATCTCCTGATGGTCCGCTGTGAGGAAGGTAATGTTGAGAGAAAGGGTGTCCAAATCTTCCGGATCGTAGAAAGTATCCTGAGAGGGTGGATAATATATTAGACGTCAGACCACATTTGTAACATTTTACTTTATTAGAGATACTTTTTTCACATTGAAGAGGTCTCAGTGTTATTATTTGGTGAAGTTTCAAGTTATTACCTGTTTCAAATTCTATTTGGAAATCTACATTAGAGATGAAAGTTTTCAATTTATTTTAAAATTCTTGATACATGTAAACATTTCATGTTCAATGAATGGAATTCATTGGTGAAAGTTCATATTCATAACTTTATAAAGAAATAAAAAACTAACTTTTCACAGGTTGAAATAAAAATCTGATATATTCAATTTTCGTATAAATAGATTGTTTTGTAATACCATAGTTTAGTACGAGATGAAGTCAATGTTATGACGAAACGCGTTCACTCAATAGATTTTTATTTCAACCTGTGAAAAGTTAGTTTTTTATTTCTTTATAAAGTTATTTCATGTTCATTCAGTTGTATTGTAACTACTTCTTTGTGCATTTTATTTATATCACACTATATACCGTGCTTATAACCATTGAATTTAGTATTTATACTATCGAGGGTATGGAATAAAAGGTTCAGATTTAAATTAGCACCCAACAAATTTGTGTTTCCAGTGATTCGAATCTTGCAATATAAATACCAAAATCCTGAAATTATATTTGTAAAAATTGATTCATGAATTTATATATATATATATATATATATATATATATATATATATATCCCATATGGATTTATTGTGAACCCACAATCAGTATTGAAAAAGATTGCAGAAGTAAACCGATTTGAACTTTCAGTGCGTAGCATGTTTCCACTTACCTTCGGCACTTTGAATACTAGAAGTTCCCCTACAGTGGCGTTAATGCGGTTCACGGGATTTCGGAGTATCGGTGGGTAATTAACAGGCGGCGCGATGGGCGTGTTGATTTCTTCGCACACGCCCATTCCGTGATAAAAAACTTTCTTGGCCCTGAGCTCGGGCGCCAAGGCAGCGTTGAGTTCCCTCGACGGGTCTCCACGGTCGTTAGCGGTGAGAACCTGCAAAGAACATCGTCAAAATAATTCCCGGCCAGTTCAAATAGTATAGGTATGAACCAACTTATTCCTAATAATAAAATAATGATATAACAACTTTTTAAAGTGAAACTTTCATTCTATCGACTCAAAATTTTTCGTCCATCTATCGAGTCTCGCATTACAGCCGCAAAGCACATGGCAGAGCATATGGCGGCGCTCAATCAGCTGACCGTGTTTATATTCTCAATTATTCGTGCAAGTGATCAGCGGTATTTCTGTGTTTTGATCTGTATATTAATGTAAATGTTTTTTTATTATTCACTTTATCGTTAGGGATAACGATACAGCTAGTGAGTTAATTAAACCGGTCGTTATTGACAGAATAATTGAAGTTGACGACGATTCAATGATTTAAATAAATATTGCACTTAGTTTTTAATATCCGTCTATCATCTAAATGATTGTATTAATTATGTATTCCGTACTCCAATACGCAAATTGAAATTAAATTTTATAATTGAATATTTTGTCTACTATTGATTTTCCATTATCATTCCCAATTTTCAATAATTAAGTTAAGATTAAAAACGCAATATTAATACCCTGAATTAAATAATTTTCTGAAACTTTTCAGTTAAATTCCTACAAACTAAAAAAAAGTTTCACTTGCATCGTGGTTTCATGAAACAACACAATAATTTTTTTCTACGAATGTCAAAAAAACCATCATTCTATGTTCAAAAGTAATTGCGGAACATAGTGCATTGTTTTATACCCATTTTTTTGTGCTTCTATCACCATGGTGAGTGAACTACAAAGTTCACATTGTGCATGGATATTTTTGAAATCTTGAAAGAAAGAATATTACTTATCCCATTTTATGTAACAGTAACATTCGTAGAAAAAGTATAGTGTAAAACTCGCATGGAATTACCATTTCCTACTCGTATGATTTGCAGCACTCACCTGCGGCTCGTGCTGCAAACGTCATACTCGTAGGAAATGCATGTCATTCCATGATCGTTGTACAATATACTATTTCTCTACATAATAACATGAGAGGATGATCAGTGTGTCGGTTTACAAGTAACACAGTGACCGATTTGGTCACTATAAATTATCAAATTTTGAATGAATTCACTCTAAATTTTGACATATCCAATTTATGGTATCTAGGTTGACTGGTATTACACAACAATACGCTGGATAAGCTCAGTTTAAGCTGCTCTTCGACAAAATTTATTTGCTTAAATTTGTTCAAATATGGTTAGTGATGATGTCTATCTCCACCTCAATTATTCCTTTACCTTGCAATTTGTAAATTAGGTCCTCGAAACCAATGATTCTTGATTCAATCAATAAATAATTAAATGCACATTAATATCGATATGCGATGTAATTTACCTTGAACAATTTCTCGATTTCAGGTTTGGGGCAATAACTGGTAGGCAACGAATCATTGGACCAACTGAAAACGACAGGTTGTAAGTTTAAAACGACCTTCCTGACGGTTATCTCCGACATGTTGGTGTTGTAAATCCTGCCTAAAGCCCTGAGAGCTTTCAGCGACCAATCTATGTAGTGCTTGAAGTCGTCCTTCTTCTCTATTCGAATATCCATCGAAAACTCATGGTTGAACACGCGCTGCAGCTTGTGTTGCTGCACCAAGATCGTGAGGCGGTCTTGCACGGAAGCGCCATCTTTATCCGTTGCACGAATCACGTATTCCCACTTGGACACGTGGTCATCCAAAGGACTGAAAGGAGAAATAAAAAGTTTTATATACATATATTATAGGATCAAAATGTTTTCCACATCTACGCAAAAAAGTAATTTTACATTAGCACATTAAGAGCTCAATGGTCAATTGACCGTGAATCGTTAACTGGGACGCAGAACAGCATATGTTGTCATTTACACTAGACTGAATAGATCAATATATACAGGGAAATTCAATTAAGATGCTGAAAATAAGGAATATAAGCAGCATTTTGTAATTCCAAAAATGAACAGGTATAGAATTACAGGTCAAAATTTATTGAATATTTGAAGTGAAACTTCTTAATACATATTTACAAATAACGTGACATTTTATTTGCCACTCGTCATTTTAGAATTTAATATACTAAAATTCATAAAATGTAAAATAGAAATATTTTATAAATTTCCCCCTAAGTCTCGGAAATCTGAAGCTTTAGATTAGTATAAATATAAACGAGATTTAAAAATTAGTTTGCCTAACTCATTCTGAACTCCATAAAACTGGTATCGATTCTGAATAAAATTTTTAAATACGACTACAAGGTCCAAAAATTTGTTGACATCCTCTCAAAGTATTCATCACTAATGATAAAAAACGTTTACAGAATTAGGGAGGCATAATAAACGATACGAGAGAAAAAATTAAAAAATTGGTTAGATTGCAAAAAATAACTATTTCTTAATACGAACAATATTACCAAAACAAAAAAAGGAATTCATTTGTAGATCACTCTCGGATGTTCACTTTGGCTGTAAGGAATTGATATCTTCGAAAAATAAATCTTCAAAAGTTTGTACAGATAATATAAAAATTTCAAGAAAAACACCACAAGATCATGTTGAAGAATATCGAAATTCCTTATCGATACAAATTATGGTAATTTCAAGTGTCGGACTACAATAATTGAAAATTGTATTCAAGTACTGCCGAATCATTGATCAACAAACATAAACATTGTGATTATGAATTCGATGAACAGGATGTAGATTACTGAATCCAAATATTGGTAGATGATAACAGTAGAAATTTGTTTATCGATACATACTTGTCAAAAAAAATCGGTAATCTACTGTTGATTTAAGAAGGTTGACAACCGTGAGTCGTAACAAAACGAGAAATCAATAAACCGCTACCTTTAATCGATTGTGTATATCAGATGTATTTCGAAATTTCAAAAGAATCCGTGGGTAAAATTATAATGTGTCATAAAATAATGCCACTTTTAATTCGATCAATAATAAAATAATCAGACAAGGTTGTCAATGATGATAGGAAATCTGTTTGATAAAAAACATTGCATTTTGTTTTCAATAATCAATGATAGGCCAAGCTACAGAGATTTTTTCATGTAAAAAGTGTTAGAAGAAAACCAGCTGCGCGATTGTTTGTAAAATAGTTCCATATGATACAGTGATATGTTTTTCATTCGACTTTATTATTTATAACTTTGTGATTAACAATTTTATGCAAAAATTTGCGTTTTTTCAGTTTTTTGCTTATAAAATTGAAACTATCACAGTAATCGTGATGGTGTCAATAGACTTATTGTAAAAAATGAAAAGACAAAGAAAATCAGAGGTCGGACGACTCGATCAGGAGCGAGACTCTGTGTCCTATAGAATTCTATTAATCGCCTTCTTTCTATACCACTGGCACTCCGTGCGCACGTAAAATAGCTTTCTATCGACGAAAGCGATCGACATCTGGCGAGGTGTATAGACGTGTCGTATTCTATTTTGGCAACAAATTAGCCTGTCCAACAGTATCATTGTTCTGTCATTTTTGAGTTTGTTTTGTTTATCAATTATAAATGTTGGTTAGTAAAGTGGTAAATAATTATTAAAAGTTATAAATTATACATTTGACACTTATTGCTGGATGTATGTGACGAAAAGCCGTAATTAATAACCAATAAGTTCAGTAGAGTAGAGGGAAAAGCCAAGGGAAATCTTCTGTGGTAAACGGTTGCTCAAAAACTAAACAATTTAGGTTTTGCTAAAGAATCAGTAGAAGGATGGAGAAAACAGAGTAATATTGTTGTATTATTACCCAGATTACACGAAAATGTTTATATTATTTTATATTTTACTTTTGGGGAACTTTGTAAGTTGTACCAAATTAATACCTATTATCATCAGCTATCAAAGAAACTTTTATTATATTGTATTTGAATTATAAATAAAAATAATGTAGGTATGTCTGAAATACTGATAAAATAACTTTAGTGAAAAATATGTTTGATTGTCGCATATTTATATAAAAGTTGTTGAATGGCGACGATTTAAAGCTATTTATTAAACCAGGAATTCCCAACCAGGGGGGCACGCCCCCCTAGGGAGGCGTAGAGAAATGTTAGGGGGGGCGTTAGGGGAGAAGTTCAACAAGAATTTCTAGAAATTAAGGCTGATTCGACCATGAAAGATGACTTTCATCTCTTGACATTAGAAAAATTTTGGATCAAACGATCGTTGTTAATCCGAAAGTTGCTTCTTTTGCTTTAAAAATACTTATTCGATTTTCGTCCACTTATTTATGCGAGGCAGGTTTTTCAGCTCTAGTTTTAATAAAAACTAAGCAGCGAAATCGCATTGCCGTCGATAGCGATTTAACCATAGCTTTAGCAACGACTGAACCCAGAATCGACCAACTGTTACAGAGCATGCAAGCTCAAGTATCTCTTTAGCTAGTACTTTAAAAGATTTTATTTATTTGTTTTAAAATTACTTTAAATTAAAAGTTGTTTAAAAATCATCCGATTATAAAAATATAAAAGAAAGTGAAAGATAAAAAAAACTATTCTAGCAAGTAATGATGCATGGTAGGCCAGTGCAGATAAAAAAAAAGTTACAGGATGAAACCCATCTGAAAAAGAAGAAAATATAATAAAAATAACAGGAAAAATAAATTATGGGTGATTTGAGGTCGGGAAGTGGGAGGATGTGGGCTTTGTAGGTTTAAAACGGGTTTATCACGATTCTGCAAAAAATCCAATGTGCCAATTACAGTGCAATTGTGACATAAAAACGAACATTTTCACCAAGATTCATGAAAACCCGATTTGTTTTGTGTGAGAAAAAAATAAAAAACCCAAAATGTCGGTTATTTAGATTTTTGTAAAAGTACTTAATGATTCAAATGTATTTTTTCGTTCATTATCCTTAATAAATATATTGTATCTGTATTTAACCTATTTAAAATACTTAAAAATAAATAATTTAATTAATAAATAAAATGTGCTTTCCTTATTTTTGTTGAAACTTACCTAAGGGGGGCATGACAATATTATTTTTAGCTCGGGGAGGCTTGGCGAAATGAAGGTTGGGAAAGCCTGTATTAAACTATAGAGCTAGCTGAATAATTTAAAGTAATTGTAATGATTACCAAAATAATGAACAAAACTATTGGAGGACGAACATTTTTTCTGTTCGTCGAATTTAGAGAAAAAATTATGGGAAAAAAATCTGTTGCGGGAGACAAGGCTGTACATGAATTGGGATTGGAAAAATGTATGTTATTGTTATCACTTACAAATTATTTCTTAGTCCAATAATTCAGGTGTTTTGTTAATCATATTTGAAAAATTAAACTTGAATCAAAGAGATAAGTGTTATTCCTAATAATTATAAGTATTTTTTTAGACGAGACGGCGATACATTCGACAATTATAATTATGAAAATCAAAGTTATGAAGTTGTTTGAACTCGACTTCAGTCGCAATTTGAAGCAAAGAAATCAACAAAATCACAAAAATAGAAATGACACACACAAAATTGACGTTTATTTAATTGAAAATATCAGTATCGCCACTTTTCAAATGAGAAATTACTCTACAAATTCCGGAAATACCCGAAGAGAAGGCGATTGTAACACAGAGTGCCGTCAAACGCGATTATCGCTTTCTACAGTAGAATTCTATTATAGAAAGCGACAGGTAGAATATTATAGTGCACGGAGTCCCACTGCAGGCCCTTAGTTTAAGAGAAAATCGGAAAAAACCGGCATCCGATGCATAGTTTTTGAACTGTAGCCATTTGAATATTTTACTATGCAATTTTCCAGCAGACCTGAATGCGTCAGGTATGGTGCGATTTCAATTCACAAAAAAGATTTTGAAAGTAGAATTCTCATAGTTCAAAACTTTCATCTCGGTTTTACATGAAAACGTGAGAAATATGTCAAAAATAAAGCTGAACATGACGAAAAACTGCCGAGCACGTGAGAGTAGTTGAAGAATGGGGGTAGAGCAGCAGGCAAGGAGACATTCGAAAGCGTCGTCATTTTGAACATGACAGTAATTTCGTCATGTTCAGCTTTATTTTTAACATATTTTTCAGCGTTTTCATGTGAAACCAAGACGAACGTATTGAACTATGAGAATTCTACTTTCAAAATCTTTTTTCTAAATTGAAATCGGACCATACCTGTCGCAATCAGGTCTGCTGAAAAATTGCATAGTAAAATATTCAAATGGCCACAGATCAAAAACTATGCATCAGACAGTTCCTGCTCTTCGCACAAATGAAGTTTATATTAACAACTAATACTGACCGGAGGATTTACGCTACAACTCGAAAAATAACCGAGTTAGGGGTCATCCATAAATTACGTCACAAGAATTTCCGGATTTTTTTACCCTCCCCCCGTCCTTGTCACAGCTGGTCACATTTGTGAGACTCCCCCCACCCAAGTGTGACGTCACATATTTTGCAAATTTTCATTTGGAAATTATTGAATGAAAACAGCGGTTCCGAAATCAGTTTTATTTCCATTTAAATTAGTTTTTAATAAAATTAACATAGAATCAAACAATTAACAAAACAAAAAACGATTTATTATATTAATTAAAGAATTTAAAACAAAAAACAATTGACCTTGTTAATCAAAGAAATTAATAAAACGAAAAATATTAATAGAATTATATTAATTAAAGATACAAACTCAATAATCTCTATTAGTCCATGGACTAATAGATTTTTAAATGTGACGTCACGAAATTCAGGACCCCTGCCTCCCCCTTGTCACATAATGTCACACTTAGTCGACCCCCTCCCTCCCCCTAAACGTGTGACGTAATTTATGGGTGCCCCTTATGAATATTTGAAAAAACTGCATTTTGGCCGGTTTTTCCCGATTTTCTCTTGAACTTCTCTTGAACTTAGGGTTTGATCGAGTCGTACGACCTCTCAATTTCTTCGTCTTTTTATTTTCTCACGATTACTCTGATAGTTTCAATTTTAAAGCAGAAAACTAAAAAAAAAGCGTATATATATAAGCATAAAATTGTTAATAACAAAGTTATGAATAACAAAGTCGAGTGAAAAACATATCACTATATCATGTGGAACTATTTCACAAACAATGGCGCAGCTGGTTTTCTTCTAACACTTTTTACATGAAAAAATCTCTGTAGCTTGGCCTATGAGAGTATTTCTTTAATTTAGTCCACATAATCGAGATTTGGCGATTGTTCAGCTCCTAGTGATGTGAACTTACTCGCAGAAATGGGCACGTTAAAAATCGATACAAATCTGAGATGGATAAAGAAGTGCCATATTGTCAGGTCTCATGAAACTAGCTTCGTTGGAGGGTTGACTTGATTAATCGAGGCGCTGACATTGAAAAGGAGGTAAGTGCCAAAATTGCCGAAAATTATTTTTTTCACTGAAACGATTCTAGATGCCAATGCCAATAGCGTTGAAAAGGAGGTAAGTGCCTATCACCTCTCGTTTAGTTTTGAGCGGTGTCACAAGATGCCGCTGGTGGCAACAGAACTATCTATGTTATCACCTTAAACACAGTGCCATGAAGTTCAACAAAAAAACTAAATTCCAAATTTACTATTCGAATGTGTATTCACATCTGATTTACTTAGCTGCTTTTTGGGGACAAGCAAGACAACAATATATCAATAGATTACAAATAGCCCAGAATAAAATAGTTAAAACTTTATTTAATTTTCCATATAGGACAAATACAACAATGCTTTACAAAGATCTAAAAATTCTGAAAGTCCCTGATATAGTTAAACTGGATAGTGTCAAAATTATTTACAAAATCAAAAACAACCAAACTGAAACAGAAGTCAACCTAACTCAAAATTGTGACATACATCATTACAACACGAGAACAATTCAACATTTCCACATACTACCAAATGCAACTAATGTTGGGAAAAAAAGGACTACATTTCAAGCTCTACAATAAATTCCCGAACAGATTAAAAACAGTCCGTCCATTAACAGTTTCAATAGAAAGATGAAAAAACTCCTCCTAGAGAACCTATGATTTTAGTCCAAGCAACAGAGCACAATATAAGTCGTTTTTTGACATCGATTCCATCTGAAAACCAACTATGCCATCGTGAGCAGGGTAATTCATAGATTAATTGTGTTATGTTTTGGACACGCAAATACCACTATTTATTTTTTTATGAACAATTTTAATAAAAAAATCGTACTTTTATTACTTTTTCATTTATAACTAATAAACTAATGGAGTAATCTGGATAGTGTCAATAGCAAACTTGTAGATAATTAAATTACGAAGAGTATGAGACCTCGCCCGACTTAATCGGATGACTAGTAACGAAGATAACAATTGATAGCCAAAGAATTTTTTATTTATTTATTAATTTAATAATTTCGTTAATTTACAACTTACAGGTCTCTGCTTTTGCAAAAAGGTTGCAATGTTTAATTACTTAAAGTTAGTAAAAAGAACGAACGCTGTACGATAATTGTTGTTAACGTAATTGCAATTTTATGTATTTAACAGGACTAATTGTAAAATAGCTACTATCGACTAAGGTACTCGGATTTCAATTTTGAAAAAAGATTAATTAACTAGACGTAAAGTGCTATAAAACGGTCATCTCGGATTTTTAAATGAATTTTGCAAAGTTAGTTAAAAAAGGGTACAAAAATGGCTCCGAACGGCCGACCCTACGAATATGGTGCAGTGGTAACGTCGGCGCGCCGCAAGATTGTATTACTATTAAGCGTTCTCCTCTTCTCCTTCTTCCCCCACTACTGCACCATATTCGTCCGGTCGGCCATTCGGAGCCATTTTAGCGCCCTTTTTTAACTAACTTTGCAAAATTTATTTAAAAATCCGAGATGAACGTTTTATTGCACTTTACGTCTAGTTAATTAATCTTTTTTCAAAATTGAAATCCGAGTACCTCAGTCGATAGTAACTATTTTACAATTAGTCCTGTTAAATACATAAAATTGCAATTACGTTAACAATAATTATCGTACAGCGTTCGTTCTTTTTACTAACTTCAAGTAATTAAACATTGCAACCTTTTTGCAAAAGCAGAGACCTGTAAGTTGTAAATTAACGAAATTATTAAATTAATAAATAAATAAAAAATTCTTTGGCTATCAATTGTTATCTTCGTTACTAATCATCCGATTAAGTCGGGCGAGGTCTCATACTCTTCGTAATTTAATTATCTACAAATTTGCTATTGACACTATCCAGATTACTCCATCAGTTTATTAGTTATAAATGAAAAAGTAATAAAAGTACGATTTTTTTGTTAAAATTGTTCATAAAAAAATAAATAATGGTATTTGCGTGTCCAAAACATAACACAATTAATCTATGAATTACCCTGCTCACGATGGCATAGTTGGTCTTCAGATGGAATCGATGTCAAAAAAAAATACCTATTGCTTAGACTATTTGTAAAAAGTGATCTCTTCCTCTGACTTCAATAGTTATTTAAGTTAAAAAAAATTATATAAGTTACTAAAATGCTAGGACATGCATGTCACTCATACAATCTTACATGTTATACTCATTATGGATCTTGTTTTATCTCTTAGAGTACTTGAATAAATAAAAAAAAAGAATGACTGTTTGCTTTGCAAAGGTGACAAGTACCGCAGCATGGGTTCACCATAGACATTTATAAAGATATTTGTAAATAATCTTTGAATCTTTTTTTTACATTATAATCTAACAATGTTTGCATGTAACCGTATAGTAAATACATTTTCTACTCCAAAAGGTGCGTTCTTGTTATTTATTCATGTATCAATTTGGTTTTTTGCTCCTCCTGGAAAATTTAAGTTTTGGCACTTACCTCCTTTTCATAGTCAACGCCTCAATCATCGATTTTTCAAATGAATTTCCTAACACATTATTATCTTTATCATAAGCTCGTAAAAAAATAGATCTTAAATTGTTTATTTGACTTACAGTCCATAAATCTCCCTTCGCAGTGGATTAAACTGGCACCAAGAATTTGCCGCGACAGGTTGCTCCTCGCTGTCCAAAAATTCCAACTTCAAATCGTAATTATCCTCGGTATCCTTGAACGTATCTTCTGGAACGACGAACCTGAACACCTTCCCGGCGAACACGTATTTCCTCTTGAGTCTGTTCTCGATGTACGGCGGATAATTCTTAGCCGCGTAAACCTCCTCCGCAATCGTCGTGCTCGGAGTGCTCGACACATGCCTTAAAGTTGTCAATTTCGTAGGCGTTGTCAGTTCTACTTCTTTAGTCGTTTCGGTAGTCGTAGGCGGAGGAGTTGTAGGCGGATTCGTGGTCGTCGCTGCCGTTGTAGTCGTCGGAGCTGCAGTTGTAGTCGTAGTTGTGGTGGTCAGAGTAGTTGCAATAGGAGTTGTAGTAGGAGGCGGAGTTGTAGTAGTCGATATTGCGATTGTTGTCGGAGCAGTTTCAGAATCTGTAAAGACCATCGGAACGTACGTCGTTTCTGGAAACGCAAATAACGTTTCGGTTTTTGAACTATCGGAATTTACGGTCGTAACTGGAATTTCTTTCAATGTTGTAATCTCTTCAGGTACAGTCGTATCTCTGATGACTGTTGATTCAGTAGTTGTTGAAGTGCTGCTTGTAGTTGTAGTAATTGCAGCAGTGGTCGTTGTAGTCTTCGGCGACTGGTTCTCAGGTTCGATTTTTCTCGGAATCTGAGGGATAGGAACCAAAGTTTCGCTCTCGACATCGGCGGGATCTTCGTCATCTTCTTCTTCGTAGTCGTCCGTTTTGTAATCGCCGTAATCGTCCTCGTTATTGGTGTCGGGGATGACGGGAAATTCCATTTTGACGGTTGTGGAAGTTGGAGTAGGTCTCACTGTTGTCGTAGTCGTGGTTGTTGACGTGCTGGTCGACTCTGTTGCGGCAGTGGATGATCCCAGCGTTGTTGTTGGTTGTTTAGGCACTTCAGGTGATGCAATTGGGGGAAGGGCGTTGTCGTTACTGAGGGAATTATCTTCGATGATCTGAAAATTAGAAGTGGAAGAAATTATACTGATAGACAGGTTTGCAAGAAATATTTATATCAATAAATTTGTACATGGAGGTATAAAATGGAGATTAGATATCATCGAAACTTTTATGAAAGGCAAAAGCGTATATCCAACATGAATTTTAGCTCTTCCTATTTGTGTTTTTATTTGTCACTGTAACATTCAATTTATGAATAAGTTTGCATTTGTGTACATTGATCTAATCAATAAATGAACAAATATACAAATGAATAATTTTTTTGATTCTGGATGAGGCACTATTGAGTTTATTGAAATAATTTGTTTTATTAACTATAGGATTTCGAATATTTACTCAACGTATTTGTTATTTTAATGGAAACACAGACAGATGATATTGAATTAAATTTGAGAACGCTACTAAAATTCAGTGTTTTGATCTTTGAAAGTTTGTACATTTGTGAAATAATGCAATTTTTATTCAAATATAGAAATTAAGTTAATGAATTTACATCAAAGATTTTCTCGTTTCTCGTCATATAATTGAGCAATAATTCTTCCGTTTCACTCTTCAATTTTAGAGTTGATTGAAATTTTGATCGCACTCTATCAAATCACATACTTCGAACCTATATGGGTCTAATACTAGAGTGTACCCTCAACCTACCGGCCAGACAGGAATGATTTCATCGGTTTTCGCTTCTCCGTGATGGTGTCTGTGCGGATGAGAGCTGCTGTTTTCAGTAGTCGTAGTGACGACCCTCTGCGTGGTTGTGATCGATGCTTCGGCCTCATCCTCGTCGTAATCTTCTTCGTAGTCATCATAATAGTCGCCGTCGTACTCTCCACTCCCTATCAACATACAAATAATAAGTTACATTTCGCATTTAACGTTCGTGGGTCGAAAGGACTAACTCCGATTTCCCGAGGGACACTCACCCAATTCGAGAGCCTGCCTCCGCTCTCTGCCACCGACAATCCGGCTTCCACTCGTCTTCACCCGCCACCTCGATAGCGGCAACCTCAACACCTCGGAAATGGTGCCGTCTCTCGCCTGACCTTTGAGTTGATGCACAAGAGTGGTGGCGCGGGCAAACAGCGTGCCATCGCAGCCCACTGGAACCTCTAGGGAGCTGGTGGAGTTGGACGCGCGAGGACTGCCGTTTCCAGGACCGGCCAGGATAACGGAACCGTCGTCGAAGTTTATTTTTTCGTTAGACGGCTTTAACGTGAAGGCACTCTGAAAGAGTATATTTATTAATTTGGTGCAATACAGTACTTAGTAACTAGATTAAGAGCAGATTCATAGTGGAAAAATAATCTCACAATATGGGCAATAATCAATTATATTACAATATTTAAACGCTATCAAAATTGAAAATCTCGTCCTACCCACACACAGGGTACGATATAAAACAGAAATTCAAGCAAATCATCAAGATCAAGAATATAATTCATAATTTGTAACGTATAATTATATGACATCAAGACGTATTATATTCCATATGACAGTGAAAGCTTGTCTTCTATTGCCCAAAGATGGCGCAAGGGCAACTTCGACGGTCTTACGGTAGTAAACAAAAGAAGGATAGCTAATATTATGGACAGATCCTTTCGTGGTTACTTCACTATTCAGTGATTAAATATGGTTGAAATAATTATTTTCTCTTTTTGATCGAGACAATTCGTCGAAATACTAATGTTTAACACACGTAGCCAGTTTGCTAGCACCAAATAGTCATTTGGACGATTTTAATAAATAAGAATGATTTTGTGATTTTCACAAAACGTAGGAACGTGATACTTACGTACGGTATACCGAAGAACTTGGAAATGTTATTGATAGCCACTACTCTTTGCTTAGGTTTGATCTCCTCTACACCCCTGTCGATGACTAACGACAAAAGGGTTGCTTCTTTCGAAGAGGAACATTTCTTGACAGAAGTTGGAGGTAGAGACGAGGGTATTACGTCGATTATTAGGTTTCTAACTACGTCTTTATCGCTGCTACCTACGTTCCTAATGATTATGTGAATGCTCCCGGAGTCTTCCTTCAGAGGAACGCCCCAGAAGACGGCGTCACTTTTGTCGAAGAGAAGCCACCGAGGAAGTGACTTTCCATCTTTCAATTTAGCCTTAAGAAATTAATGAAAGTTTATCAATTTCTAACAGTATTCAATTTTACGAAAATAGTTTTTTTTTTTAATTAAAAATATTTTGCAATTTTTGACAACTGTACTAAAAGTTGGAGAAAATTTATTAAAGCAAACTCACTTCGAATTTCGTGTTATCTTTCCCAAGATATTTCTTGGGCACAATTAAATGGAAAATTCTTCCAACTGGAGTTTCCAAATATTGGAGTGGTGCGTTCCAATCTGTCGCCGAATTACGCAGTTGTTGGTCAAGCTCGTCTGACGTTTCGAAGGCGAAATCTTCATCATTGGCCAGTATGGATGAGACGAGCCCAACAAATAGAAAGGCTATCCTCAATATATTCGTCATGTCGGAAGAAATCTCATTCAAGTGACATCTGAAATCGAAAATGAATGTCTGATTTATTTTCATAAAGAAACGACTTATAATATAGAAATTTAGGACTGTAATTTGCTGCCATGTTCAATATGGATAAGTAGGCCAAGCTACAGAGATTTTGGGTGAGCATTTTGTGTAAAGAGAAAACCAGCTCCGCCAATGTTTGTAAAGTAGACCGGAGGATCTACGCTACAACTCAAAAAATAACGGCCGTTTTTTTCATATTTTCTCTTAAACTAAGGGTCTGATCGAGTCGTCCGACCTCACATTTTCTTCGTCTTTTCATTTTCTACAATTAGTCTATGGATACCATCAGGATTACTCTGATAGTTTCAATTTTATAAGCAAAAAACTAAAAACTTTTTTGCATATAATTGTTAATAACAAAGTTATAAATAATAAAGTCGAGTGAAAAACGTATCACTATATCATATGGAACTATTTTACAAATAATGGCGCAGCTGGTTTTTTTCACTTTTTACGTGAACAAATCTCTGTAGCTTGGCCTAAAGTTCTTTGTATTGGAGGTATGAAAAATTGTAAAAAACACAAGATATTCTGTTTCGATACATGCTCATAAAAATGAGAAACCCTTAGTTTTCTATTATTTATATTTCCTATTACAATTGAGTATTCGAAATACGAAATAAGAAGCATTTTGAATATACTTGCGCTACTTGTCTAAGCGACTATCGTGCATATACGTACGAGTATGTAAATAGAAAGCTCGCATAAAAAATTTAAAAAAAGGTAATGTTTCAGATATTAGGTTACAGTCATGAAAGCAGTTTAGTTGTATCAAGTTATCTTGTAGGCCGTGTGGGCTGAGTATGGTCATTATAATTATGTAGGTGTCGTATGTCGCTCACTATTTCATGGAAGGATTAATACATACGACGTAAAAACCATATGGTAGATTTAATTTCGAAACTGCCTTTCTACTATATTCTTTTAAATTTAGGAATGTGATTGTGGAAGCGATTTTTGAAATCAACAGTAATACCGTGTGTCCACGGAAGGTGGCTCGCCTCTAAAACTTTTTTGTTTTTGGAGATAATGGAATGAAATTTGGATGATATGTTCAATACATAGACCTAGATTTTTTGACAAGTATCTCAACTTCATGCAAATTCGGATTCAGCGAAAGTGACATGAATTTCAGATTTTTAAACGGGACACCTGGTGTATTCTAAGTTTTTTGTCTTCATATGACATTTAGAAAAGTACCATGTATTATTTGTTACTGTTTGTAACCGTTTTTTTTCGAAATAAATTTTCATTCTAGAGGGATATGGATATGTTCAAAATAAATAATTTCGGTCCTAAAATGTTTGTAAAAACCTAACTTTACTCTTTTCGATCAAAATTTTCAAGCTATGTGAGTTTGATTTTAAAATTTTTGCGTCGCTAGAATTATCGATTTTTGTTCAAAATTATGTTACAAAATTTTTTTTTGATCTGTAAGCACAAATTTTTTACAAGTTTCTTCAAATTGCAACATGGTAGTAGTCGGGTCAGAAAAAAAAGTGCATCTCATAACGATATAATTTCCTCTATCAGGTTGTAAGAAAATTTTCGATAAAAAAACTAAAACTATCATAACTTTCTTCAAATGAAGAATCTTATTAAGTTTGAAATAAGATTTTAAATCATCGAGTAGCCTGTGAGTGTGAGTTTATGTCACTTCCGGTGAATCCGTAATTTGCATAAAGTTGAGTTACTTGTTAAAAATGCAGTTTTATGTATTAAACAGATCTTACAAATTTCATTCTATTATCTTACTATCTTACGAAAACAAAAAATTTATATGGGCGAGACACTTTCTGTGGAGACCTGGAATAGATCAACAAGTTAAACGATAGTAGAAATCACTTCAAGTAATAATTTTAATTCTTTATCGAATCTGAAATGCTATTCAACAAAATATTTTGAAAGTTAACAGGACGATGTTGGATAATTAAAAGAAATTATGGCTATCGAATATCCTTCAAAATGTTTGAAAAAATATTTGGGGCGCCTAAAAGAATTTGTTAACTACCCTAAAAAAAAACTATCATAGTAGGTACTAATTCAATGGCGGATCTAGGGGGGGGCACAGGCCCCCCCCCCCAGACGAATAATTATAATAAAATACACTAGATATAATTTCATGAAATAAATTTTATGATTGAGGAAGAAATGTCTGATCGGTATAGCTTTTTGAAAACAGAAGATTAATTTATTTATTCTTACACAACTTATACAATTATTTTTATTACCAACACAAATTCAGGAAATTAATTATAAATAAACACAAGAAACAATCCATGAAAGAATTATATAATACTAAAATATAAGGTCAGGAACAGTAAAGTAATGAAAACGTTTAAGTTCATGCACCTAAGTGACTGAGCACCTATGTTGTGCAATTCCAAAAACACATTTCAGTGATGTGGACACTTTTCAGACATGTTTGAGCAAAAAATTTCAGCAATTTGTCATCTTTACTTATTCTAAAATTTTATAAAATCTGTATAATTTCAAATTCATAATTCCACTAACTCTGCACCATTATCAACCTTGATCATTTCATTATCATATTTGTGTGTAGGTACCATGCGTTATACAAGCTTTTGATGGATCCTCTAATATGAGTGGAATATTTAAGGGTGTGCAAGCCCGCATTTCCCAGATTCAACCTATTGCAATGTACAGCCACTGTGCCAACCACAGACCGAACTTGGCTATAAGCAAAGCTTGCTCTGTTGCTAGCATCAGAAATGTCGTGGGAGTCATATCTTCTTTAGAAAATTTTTTCCGTGACTACTGCAAGATTTAAAGCTTTGGAAGAAGAGATGCGGGAAAATCATGACCTCAAGACAGGAAAACATGGTTTAAAAAGACTGTGTGAAACAAGATGGATAGAAAGACACGAAGCCATGTTGACGTTCATGGAGCACTTTCCTGCACTTCCCACTGTTCTAGAAACTATTGCTAGTGCACCGGAAGTTGAAGGAAGTACCTAATGCATTTTCTTTCCTACACTCTATTCTATCATCAGAGTTTTTAATTAGTGTAGTAATATTGGCTGAGGTACTTGGAGTAACTTTACCTTCAGCTCGCGAACTCCAAACAGAATACATGGATGTGCTGAAAGCTTCACAGCTTGTAGAAACTACAATACAGGTAATTCAGGAAAAACGAGACAACAGCACTTACATCTTTGAAGCGCTTTATAACAAGGTTGCTAAGTTAGCGGAAGAAATGGGGAAAACAGCTCGACAAGGAAACCGATCTAATGTACAGACAGAGTCTGCTGAGGACTACTATCGCATGACAGTCTACATCCCGTTTCCTGATAAATGAACTGATGTCAAGGTTCCCCAAGAAGGAGATGGAATGCGTAGGCAAGCTGCAACTCCTTGTTACCAGATCTAAACGATGCCTACATTAGTGACATTCTTCAAGGGGCGATTAAATATAAAGAAGATTTGACATACTTTTCAGCCTTGAAAGGTGAGCTGCAAATTTGGAAGTCGAATCCCGTAAATAAGATGCCTTAACACCCGGCGCAAGCTTACAAGTTTGCCGATTCTCTCCCAAACATTAGAGTATTAATTCAGTTGTAGTGCACTCTTCCTGTAAATACCTGTACAGCAGAGCGAACTTTTTCTGCATTGCGTCGTTTAAAAACATATCTACGCAGCACAATGCCTGAAGAGAGACTGAATGGCTAGGCTTTACTGCACTTACATCAGGATATTTCCAACGTAATGAAAGCTGAAGAAGTGTTGGACGTTTACATACAAAAGCACAAGAGGAAATTATCTCTGAAGGTCCTGTAAATTATATGAATGTCAAAAATATTATGTTCGGTATTTAATAAGTTTAATTCATTATGCCTATACCTGAACAGCTTTTCACGTAATGGTACTGATGGCAAGGGTTATTCTTAATAGACATTTTTTACTTAGTTATAATACAATTTTTAACATTAACTTCTTTTTTTTAATGTTTGTTCCTCAAAACTTCCATCAAGTAAAAAGCCTACTCACTGCTTCATGGAGTGGTATACCGGTATAATATGCCCTCAGACTCTCGGAGTTGTAAAGTGGGCCTCACACCCCAAAAAAAATTCTGGATCCGCCGCTGGGTACTATTATACTTATTGAAATCTTAGCAATCTCATGAATGAAATAATAGTTATTAATTTTTATTGTTTAGCTTGATGATCCGGTATTGATGTTTCCACTAATATCAATAATAATGTATGAAAATATACATAATTTGGTAAGAAACACTATCGATAAAATTTTTTAAAAATATTTGAACTACAATGCATGACGTTCGTTTCGAAGTACTTACTTCTTCTTCTTCAGATGCTGACTAGATAATTGTTAAATTCTACAGATACAGAATAGTTATTTATGTACCAAGTGCGTTATATAGATCCTAACACCCGATGGGCGTTAGGATGTAGTTCACGCACTTGGTGCATACAAGATTTTATTTTTCACGAAAAAATTATTTTATTATTATGAAAAATCGATTTTAAAATCGGTTTATTGTTCCTAAACTTTCCATTTTCCTTCTCATAGTAGGCATGTCATTTGTTGATATTTTGACGTTTGTGAATATTTTTGTCATCATATTTAGTAAATGTCATTACTGCTATCTTTGTGTAGTCTTGTAGAAATAATGGAAATGAAAATGAATTTACCCAAGAATATCATAGAAAATGCAGCCAAAGATGCGAATAATTCATTGCCGGAAAAATCCAGAGTCGTATACGACAAGGATTATAAAGTATTTAATCAATGGAAGTTGCTTCATTTCTCCTCGTACAATTAGCGGGCGTTATGATCCATAATGCCCGCTCATAACGTCCTAGGGCATAATGAGTGTGTTTATAGCAACCGTATTCAAGGTAAAATTAACAAATAATATACAAGTGAAAAATAAACTCATTTTACGTTCTAAAATTGTAACTAGAAAATTTTTGAAAGTTCGATCAACTGCAATTCATTTTACGGCTACGTAAAAATTGTATTCTGCAATAAGTAATCCAAGCTTTCTGTTGGGGTTTCTTTTATGAAAAGAAAAATTTTCGAAAGAAAAATTTCGAATAACATTCAGTGTATCGCATTTAATATTACTTCAGGCTAACAATTATTGTTTATAGCGATTTTCTCAACAATACCTTTCTCGTTGTTGAAATCGACGCTAAAGGAAGGATGGTACACAAGCAAGATGAATCATGCTATAGAAAGAACGCTGACTATGTACAAACAGATGAATGGAACTATTAAGTATCAGTATGATGTTATCAGTGTGTGATAAATTGAAGACTATGTTGTTGAATTACTTGATTGTCAAATCTAGAAAATTGATACAGTTATCTTTTTGATATCCAAAGTGAATGCTTTGTTATTACTTAAGCTAGTAGATAACAAAAATTGTATATAAATATCAGTATCCATTAGTAAGCATCTGATGAAGAAGTCGTACTTCGAAATGTGAGCCATGCATTTCTATGCAAATATTTGTGAAAATTGATATCGAGAGTGTTAACTTATGAATAACGTATGACTTCATCGAAAATTCAATTTTACTGTGACTAGACATTGTTACAAAAAGACTGCTAAGGTCTCAGGGCTTTCAATATTTCTGGATTTGGTTGCAATATAGAAATTTCAATGTTAGTAATAGATTTTCGGGAATGGCCATGCGAACTTTAGCTTCACATCAAACAAGTAGTACATGGTTAAGAAAGTTCTTCATCGATATATAAAAGATTGTAAATCAATTTAGAGAAGTGATATGGAGTTCGCTAAGAAAATTTACAATCACCTTACAGAGGAATTAAAATCTATAACTTCCTTGGTCAATTTTCGGAAACGAACAAAATCTTATTTTCTTGATAGACCTTATTACTCGGTGGTAGACTACTATTCTGAGCATTGATTGATTGATATGACCAAATTGAATAACACGGGCATCAGCTTCGATTGAGGAGGATTTGACACTCTCGGTTCTATTGTAAAGTTTGTATATATTTTGTATAGAAATTTGGTGTGATGTGTTTTTATTTCTACGTATTACATTGCTTAGTTTCTAAATTTTTTGATTGATGTGCGTTAATTTTCATGTTTTATTTTGTTTGTTTCCTATATTTTTCGATTTGTCAATAAAGGGTAGGGGGAAGTCGGTTAATCATGCGCGGTAGAGCTGTGGCAAACCGTATGTATTCGTTACTAAGTAACGAATACTTCATTAGACTCGAAGTAACGATTCGTTACTTTCGAACTAGCATCGTTACTCGTTACTTTCGCATTTTTCCTTTGCGCATGACTTTGAGCATGTATTTGTACTACTGTTCTGTTTATGAATATCATATAAAAATATTAAAAATTAAATAATAAGAAAACAACGTGTCTAAAAACCACAAAATGAAAATAACTTTTTATTAGACTAGTTTCGCCTGTTACAGCATTATCAAGACTGAATACATGTATTTTTAATATAAATATGAACTACCACAGAGTTGATTCATCGTCCATCGAATTTATCATATAAAAAAATTAAAATTTATCTTTGGGTAATAATTATTAAGGTAGATAACCGTGACGTCAGATGTTTAATTTTTATTAGATGTACGAGTGAAAAGATTACCACCACAAGTCACACGAACTTTACTTCACTTTTTTACCTACACATTACATCAGTTAAACACTCACATATTTGATAATAAAATTTTTTTCAATAAGTATAAAGAAAAACATGAAAAAAAACAAGACATACCTCTAAAAAAATTTTCAAAATTTAAATCACAAAAAAATTATTATATTCACATACCTTAAAAAAATACCAGTTTGCCAGTACTAATAAAAGTAATCTGCAGAAACCAATTTATGTGAAATTATTTTATTTCAAAATGTTATATAAAATAAGCCTTAAATTATTACAAAATAATATCCTTTTTTGATCACTCTGTTGAATAATTTGAAAAAAAACCTAAAAAATTCAAAAGCCGTTATTTCAGTAATAATATGCATCAATGGTGTTTCCTACAAATATGCACAAGAATTTTATTGTAATTAATAAAATGCAATCAGCTATCTATAACCCTAGCCTACAGGAAAGTGTCCTATAATCCAATAAATCATACTAAGTATAAATAACGACACATAAAAATTAATGCAATAAGGAATATGAGCTTGAATCTTTCAAATTATCGTTATATTATACGGAACTAACGAATCTTATACGAAAGTAACGATAACGAATGTAACGAAACTAACGTATATACGGTATATCTGTAAAGTAAACTACTAACGAATCTTATACGAAAGTAACGATAACGAATGTAACGAAACATACGAAAGTAACGATAACGAAATCTAACGTATATACGGTAAAGTACACATACGGAAGTAACGAAAGTAACGAATACTTAGTAACGAATACTCCATCATAAAGTAACGAATACATACGGGTAACAAACTTTTCGTTACTTTTACAGGCCTAATGCGCGGCGGCTAATGATGCGCAGCCTATTAGCAGTAGAAAATGTGAACCATTTATTGGAATTCATACACTTCGTGCCATCTCTTAGAAGATAGTTAAAGTTGCGCAGACATTTGGGCAAATTCCGCGGCAAACGCGGCTGTCATCGTGTCTGACTACTATTTTGGTTGTTTACTCTAACTTTTGTGAGTGCGAAAAGAAGATTGAAAATGTTAATGAGGACCTTTTTGTTTGGGTTATTATACTGAAATAATTAACGTGGTTCTAGCTATTGTAGGAGGGATTCATCTAAGGTAAAGAACCTCCAGTTTATTTTGGTGAATTTTTATAAGCATTAGGTCCATGTCGGGTAATGGTGCGCCATGCGCACAATTAGCCAACTTTTTGAGTGAGAAGTTTTTGTTATTATTCAGTATAAAACAAAATGTTTTATACTGAATAATTTCAGATGCTAAAATATACCCGCAAAACGAATAAAGCCTCTTGGGACGCAGACAAAATGAAAAAAGTCTTGTGATTTGTTGCAAATGACGGAGCAGTTAGAGATGACGGAAGGAAGTTTTAATACCATATATACAATTCGCAAAAGAAAGAAAGATGAATATGATGGAGGATGTGATATTAGTGGGTCCACATCCCATTTTTTCACAGATCCAAGAAAAGGGTTTAGCGAGTCACGTACTAAAAATGGCAAAACTTTTTTATGGTGTCACAAGAAATGAACTTCTGCGATTAGCGTATTCTTATGCAGTAGCTAACAATTTAGCTATGAAATTATAAATTTTGTAAGCAAAACAAGATTGAATTGCTAGCCATCACACCAAATACTTCTCATTGCTCACAGGCTTTAGATTTAGCATTTTATGGTCCACTGAAAGCTATGAAGGATATGATTGTGATTTTTGTACCTGAATTACAATTTTTCTATATTTTGTTAATGTTCTAACAAATATTATATGTCTTCCTTAATGCTTCTTTTGATTATACCTGATACACCATACTATATTTACAGATTTCTAGTTGCGCACAGTTACCCTGACTGGTGCGCACAATTACCCGCATAGGGAGGATAATCATGCGTATTGTCAGTTTATGTCTTATTTCGTTCTCAAGCTCAGAACATATTTTCTTGTGATATTTAATTCATTTGTGTTATACCATATACAATGAAGAATATATATGTCAAAATTCAGAATTCTAGATGCTATATTCAAGAAAATATCAACCCGGCTTCTTAGGTGCGCACAATTCACCGACTTCCCCCTATAATTTTTAAAGACAATAAAGCATATTCTAATTTGATTTGATTTGAGGACCCATTCTGAGTTGATTATGTGAGATCTAATCATATAAAATAACCTTGTGATAAAATTCTGTAATATCAGCAAAACACTAAAATTCTTGAGAGTATCACGTTTCTACAGAAATCACAGACACGTATTCGATAACGTCAATCAAAACGTCAATCGAGAAATGTAAAATTCCGCACGAGTTAATCATTCAGTTTAATCAGCTATATTAACCGAACACGACCGCAAAAATGATTTTGGCAACCTGCTCGAAGGATCTTAAATTATATAACTGGCCGGGAATAACCCTGGCCGGCATCTACGAAACCCCAGAGGACTGCGTGGCCATTCGAACCATCTCGTGGTGCATCGACGGTAAATCCCTGGTGGCGATCAAGAGCAAGGATCAACCCGTGGTCGTATCGGTGCCGTCTCAAGGAGAAAAGAAACTCGAGTCCAATCCCCTGAAGAACTTAACGGCCAGAACTTGCGCTTTCGCCAACACCAGCGATACGTCAGCCGCTTTCGGCGACACCGACGGCTCCGTCTGCATCTACGACCTGAAGAAGAAGCGAAAGATAACCGAGTATCGCCCGACGACGTCTTCGGTTAACTTCGTCGATTTCTCGCGCGACGACACGTGTCTGGCCGCGGGATGCGCGAACGGCCAGATCTTACTGTACGCGGCCGGGCCGCGGCCGAGCGCCGCTTTCGCCGTGCCCGATTCGCGCTCGCTGTCCGCCATGCGTTTCGACGCGGTTAGGCCGGACCTGCTGGCGGCTGGAAGCAAAGAGGGCATCGTCAGCGTGTGGAACGCGACGCGCGGCGCTTCCATTGTTGCGGGGAGGGATCACGAGGGAATGATAACAGGTAAGGAGCCATTGAAAAAAGTACTAAATATTGTAATATTGATTCATAAGTTGAAGAAACCAATCACAGAATAATTTTAAACCTACCTCTGTAATTGTGAATGTATATCTAGATTTTATTTTTTTCTACGATGATTTAGATAGTATTCTGCCAATGAATGAAATTATGCGTTTAGATAATATTCCGGAGATTTAATGATATCTGTCTATTTTAAATGAAGGGCTCTTCTATTATAACACGAATACGATTCAAACTTTATATATTATTTTATGGCAGTGCATATATTTTGTTCTTGTTATGATTTACCGCTCATATTTTTCAAAAAATTTCAGAATTTACTTATTTGAATATATTTTTCAATATTGATTAGGTAATGTCCTCTAGTTGTGTGAAGACGATGTCAATGTATACATTTTTAAAAACAAAACTTGAATATAACCCTGCGATTGTAATGTCGGTCACTAGACCATTACCATTATCGGCCAGATTGAGTTAAGAACTGAATACATATCTATAGATTTGAGCTGACGGGTGGAAAAGAATAATTGCAGATACCTAAATAGACAAGAGGAACACATTTCAAGAAGGGCTAATAGAAGTGGATTTCCCAAATTGGTACAATAAACTGTTCTTAGAAAAATCGTTATCGTTTGAATACACTAAATATAGGAGAATATATCAAGTCAATCTGGTCGTTCAGCAAGATATTTTTTGGATTATGCTGAACGACCAGATTGACTTGATATATTCTCCTATATTTAGTGTATTCAAACAATAATGACATTTCTAAGAACATTTTATTGTACCAATTTGGGAAATCCACTCGATTAGCTCTTCATGAAATGTGTTCCGCTTGTCTAGTTCGGCACCTGCAATAATTCTTTCCCACCCATAAGCGCAAATCTATTTATATATTCAAATGTATTTTTATTTTCACTATGTACCAACTTCTCAAAAAAATTATTTTCCTTCTATCCCTACAGAAAGTACTTACTTTCCTCCCTCACATCAGGGAGGAAAGTCGTATTTCCCTCCCTAGGAAGGGAAAGTACTTTTCCTCCCTCTCATTTTGAATATGTAGGATGCAGTGACATTGAACATAAATTCGTTATTTGTGCTGTAAATAATGTAATAATGGATAAAATAAGGTTCAATTTAGGGTAGAAGGAAAAATCATATGCATTACAGGGTAGTAGAGTGCCTTTTCCTCTCTTGGATGTTTACAAACCTACATCCCACTAGAGGAAAAGTAGAACTTTCCTCCCTAGTAATGCAAATAGCTATTAATACTTACTTCTATATTTTAATTGAATTTATTTTATATAAAAATTCTTTCTTAAGTTTCTCTTTTGTTAATTAAGCGACAAAAATATATACATTTTGATTTCTGATAAAGATTTGGTAGGTACAGTTCAAGTGAAAATGATGAAAGAAAACAAAACCTGGAGGACAAATTTTTCATGATAATCTCACTTTAATTGAATGGTTACTATAACGAGAACTTCCGTGGCTTTTTATCTAAATTCTACAATACCCACTAGCGAAATGAATAAAAAAATTAAGAATAAATTCAAATTAACTTTCATCTATAAATAACACAAACACCCGAAGACAATTTATGTTATTTTCATTAAAAAAAACTAGCAATTCAAGTAATAAATCCTTTGTTAAACGCTAATAATAGACAGTTAAACTTCCCCAAATCTATCTAAAATATGTCGCTGTAACGTACAAAATCCACCCTGCGGCACCTGCCCAGAGGAATTAATAATAACGGGAGAAATGAGTTGGGAGGAGGGCGGACAAGGTTTTCATCCAGTCCTCCTCCTCCTCCTCTCGGTTTAGGAATTTTAATTGTTCGTAGAAATGTCGAGCGATCACAATGGAAGACGAGGGACGATAACGTAAGACGTAATAAGGAACAGTCCATTGTTGTAATTGCTCGGTTGAACGAGGGAAGACATGGAGTACCATCCTTTAGAAAGTTTGAGAAATTATCGGTACAGCCGGTAAAATCAATGTCCTGTTTTGAATCGAGAAATTATAGTCGAAGCTGCGAGAAACTAGCGACAACGTACCGCCTTTATATTCGTCCACTATTGAAGACGAGTAATCGCATTTGTTCAAATATTGACAGAGAGAACTCGATAATTACTCTGTACTCAACGTCAATTAGAATTTAATTGAAGAACTCCGTTGCTTTCAAACTATGTAACAAGATTTGAGACGAAGCTTTGAACCATTCAGAAAGACCAAATCATAAGTATCCCACGAGAAATTCAGATACCGATATTTATTTAATAGCGACCACCTCTGTCTTTACAAAAAACTCCTTTACCTACAATGCAGGAAAGTTATCAATCACCTACCACCATTGGAGCTAAAATCTATTAGTATCTACATACATAAAGTTCCGGAGTTCGACTAAGGCTTTTCTTTTGGAGAGACCATTTTACTCTGTAGTAGAATTTTATTCTGTGACTGAATTTCTAAATGTACCATAGAATTTTGAGTTCCACATTTGGTAGCAACATATCTTATGTTTTATCGTAATATACAAAATTTTGTATATGTTTAATTTAATTTAATTGAGAAATATGTTAAATCTTAACATAAGTTTATACAAAATTGACGCATAAATGTTTTCCTGTTTTGTTCTTTTATTTTAATAGATTCTAGTTTTGTTCAACTATTGAAAGAGTGTTTTGTTTGGTTAGTTATTATTGTTAAATTTCATTTTTAATTCTATATATGTGCTTTGTCTACAAAATTTTGTAATGAACTTTATTGACTGTGTGGACTATCCTTATCCAGTCCTTTTATTATTTTATTGTAATTAATTATTTGCATGCAATTAAATACTATTTTTTAATTATGCCAAATAAGTATAAATTCTCACGCGCGTATATAAGTGCACACAACTTTTTTTTATTGTCAATTTATATTCAGTTTCCGTGTTATTTCTAAAGATGCTTGAATGCACCAACTAGAAGTAGCTTTATGTTCATGATTTTGTCTATTTACCAAAGAAATATTTCAGGTCATGAATCGTTATTCAGTAATTTTTGATTCGATTAATATACAAATTGTTTTATTTTCAATCGACAGACTTGGAATTTTTCGGCGAAACCATCACGACGATCGGCTCGGACGGAAAATTCGTGACGTACGACTTGCGGAGCAGCGACTACACCTCTTGCTACAACCTCAATTCTCCCCTCTCCAGTATCGCTTACGCTCCGACCTCGAGCGAGGTCGTGATCGGAACTTGCGACGGCCAGCTCCGATCTTACGACAGGAGATACATGACTACCCCGATCAACACCGTGGTCGCGTACGACGGAGTCGTCAGGACGATCCGCTTCCGGACGTCCGCCGCCGGCGCGGCCAGAGGCGCCGATTCCGCCAAGTGCCAGAGGGAGATGGCGCCCAAGCCGCCGCCGGCATCGGCGGGCGATTTCAACGCGGATTTTTCGCCTTCGAGCAGCACGATAATGTCGATCGCGGGCGAGATGAAGGACCTGGAGAACGTGTATCTACATGAGATGTTGCCGCCGAGCGCCTCTCAAATGGGAATACAGAAGAACGCGGTAGGTAATACTGTTTTGGAAAATTTCTATCCGAGAAATGTTTATGTAACTAAGATATATTGTAAATATCGAATATATAGTGATCCCAGAGCCGCCAGACGTTACTCATTTTCTCAGCAATAATATGTATGAGATAAAGTAGTGTTCGTACGTACTTTCAGTGTATGCTACCTTGGGCCGACGGCCAATCTCCAAGTACAAGGTGCTAAAGATGGAAAAAAACTCAACTCACTTTTCTTATTTTCTCAGTCATGATTTTTATAAATGATACTTAGAGAACTATTTCAATGACTTCTGCGAGCAGCCAGACCGATCGTATGGGTCAAACATTCTGCCAGACACAAATTAAGTGTCCCTATGAGTATTAGCGCAATGTCATTCTTCGCCCATTGCAGCGCGATAGTGATTATCTATACGTATACATAAACATAAAGAGCATGCTAAAGTAGACAGTAAGTACAGAAGAAGATCGACGAGCATAGATAATAACTATTTGTCCACGACTGTACTACATATAAATCATTCATTATACGTGTGCTTCCTGAAGTACAATTATACCTATTAATCACTAGTGAAAAATGTTTTATTATACACTGCATGACGTCACACTCAAAACGTATATCCAAACTTGAGACTATCATTCACATTGTTAGGATAGTATTGTTATTAGATTTTTAGGTTTTATGTAACTAAAATAACATAAATTCGATGACTTCGTTTATTTTCAATAATTGTTCTGTTAATATTAATATAAACAAAATAAATGCAAAATTATCTATTTCATTTTCATCAGAGTGAAAGAAAGGAATGGAATCGATGTCAAGTGAAATAGTTGACGTTTACATGAGTATGCAGTTTTCAGTGAACACAGAAAATGTTATGTCGACGCTTTTGATAACTATTTTTATTGTTGAAAATGCAGATTATTACTTTTTTTTCGAGGAAGTCGTGGACAAAGTATAGTATTCTACTCGCACAAAATTACAATTTTTCACTCGGGTGAATTGCGACACTCACCTACGGCTCGTGTCGCAAACTTCAACCTCGTGAAAAAAAGCAATCATTTTGTGCTCGTTGAATAATATACTATATTCGCGCTTAAATGGGCGGATCATGACATTGCGCTAATACAAATAGGCACACTTAATTTGTGTCTGGCAGGATGTTTGGCCCATACGATCGGCCTGGCTGCTTGCATAAGGTATTGAAATGGTTCCCTGAGTATTATAAATATAAAAATCAAGACAGAGAAAATAAGAAAAGTGAGTTGAGTTTTTCCCAACTTCAGCACCTGGTAACTGGAAATTGGCAGTCGGCACAAGCTAGCAGGTATCCATACATTGAAAGTGCATATGAACACTACTTTATCCTAAACATATTATTGCTGAGAAAATATATAACGCCTGGCGGCTCTGGATCTTGGACTAATATGTTCGTCACGTAGGTACCCTTTCCGAAACCTTTAATATTGCTCAAATTTGAACAATAAGGGCAAATAATGGAAATCATTCAAATTATCTCACTGTACGATATGGAATGGTTTTTATTTACAAATATAATTCTGTTTACACACGTCAAATAGTGAAAAATGAGAATAGCGATAAAACCTATTTCTAACTATATGCTACATATCTATTTTCTAAAATATGTTCAATTAAATTAATCTAAAACAATAATATAAAATTTTCCACGTACATAACACTTCAAAACAAAAATTAAATTCTGCACAACACAGTTATAATTTTCATATCATAGTATACCTTTCCGTGCAGGAAATTTTCAAACCTAATTTTAGGAGCCTTTAAACTTAATCCTTGGCAATTTGTTGTTACATGTTACTCCATAGAAATTTTTTTGCTCATGGATCTTTTGAGTCTTAATTGAGAAGTCTGTATGTTGTCCCGATTTTTTGTCGGGTAAGAGTGAATTTCTGAGTGTAGATTGTAATTATTGATGTTTTGTTTAATATAAAATTTTAGACATTCCATTATGTATTGAGAGCTAAAAGTCGTGATTTGAGGTTTCTTGAAAAGTAGTATGCAGTGTGTTCCGCAGTTTTCTCCCAGCTCGATGGGCTGCTTTTTTAATACTAAGTAGTGTTTGCCCATCTGTTGAATGTCCCCATACCAAAATTCCATGTGTGAATGAATAAATGCAAAGTATGCCATTTTTAGTAGTTCATTTTAGACGGATCTTTTTAGTTGTCTAATGAGGAAGAGGTTCTTGGCTAATTCAAAAGCGAGAGCATCAGTATGAGCATTCCATGTCAACTTTCTATCCAGACGGAATCCGAGTAGCTTGACAGGTTCCATTTCTTCATTTCCGGTGGCGATTTTAAGTGTTATAAGTAAGTTTTGTGTTTTAGCAGTATCGAGCTTTTATTTGTTTGTTCGAAACCATTCTTCTTCTTGTACTTTTGTGGATTATGTGGATGGGTTCAAGGTATCCACGTCTCTCTCCACACTAACAAAGGTAGTATCATCAGCATAAATACAGGTATCTGCCTTCTCTATGCAGTTTGGCAGGTTATTGGCATAAATAATGAAAAGAATTGATCCCAAGATTGATCCCTGAGGAACACCATAGTGTACCGACAAAACTTCAGATCTTCCCAGCATTCCATGTAAATATAACTACACTGTGCCGAAAATTTAACGCATAGCTTAAATATTTCCTAAGTTTTGACTGTGAATATTTTCTCAGGCGGTGATCCTATTTGAATAAATTTTTCACCAAATTGTAGCTCAGTTCTTTGAGAAAATGCAATAGTTATAAGATAATCAAAAAAAGGGATAAACTTATTGTACAGGGTGTTTGAATAGCGACATGTTTTCTTCGCCTAAGTTTCCATCCTTCTGCGGGCAATATCGAGTAGCTCAGGCAGAAAAAATATAGACGGTGTTATAATCGCGTGTCTTCTGAGTAATTTGTTTTTTCAATCGTCTGTTTATCTTGAGCCACTCGAAAGATTTTCATGTTTTTATAACCACTCATGCTTTTCAAACGAAATTTTTAAAAACTTTTTTGTTAACTTGTGAGGGAGACTGTGCTAACGAAATTTCATTAAAAGTTGACAACTTTGTTTATTTATTTTGAATTGATTGGGCCGATACATGATATAAATTAATGAAGATATCAAGCAATGGTTTATAAAAACAATATACATATTTATTTATATACACAAAGTAAAACGCATGACCCTCGTTTCCGTGAAATTTCATCTTCTTCAGATGCTTAATGCTAACTAATAAAAAGGTTTTTCCGTTATATCGAATACAAGAAATAAATAAATGCAAAATGTGTAGAAAAGGTAAATAGAAGGAAGGTTACAAATTAGTAAAGTAGGAAAAACCCATTCTGAAGTGGTAGTCAGGTAGTTCGGTAATTTTGAAAAGATTCGGAAGGGGCTTGTAGTATGGAGAGACATACAAAACCAAATAAACACAGTTTCTACTAGTAAAGAAATTTTGTATACACAGCCTTCTTCGCAAGTTTACAAAAAAGTTTTTTTTTTAAATTTCGTTTGAAAATTGTGAGCGGTTATAAAAACATGAATATCTTTCGAGTGGCTCAAGATAAACAGACGATTGAAAAAACAAATTACTCAGAGGACATGCGATTATAACACCGTCTATTTTTTTTCTGCCTGAGCTACCCGATATTGCCCGCAGAAGGATGTAAACTTGGACGAAGAAAACATGTCGCTATTCAAACACCCTGTACAATAGGTTTATTCATTTTTTTGATCATCTTATAACTATTGCATTTTCTCAAAGAACGGAGCTACAATTTGGTGAAGACTTTATTCAAATCGGATCACCGCCTGAGAAAAAATATTCACAGTCAAAACTTAGGAAATATTTAAGATATGCGTTAAATTTGCGGCGCAGTGTATTTCAATCTTATATAACTTTATCTGTGTTGAGCACTAATTTAGTCTATGTAAATGTATGTGGGACGAATTAATTATTATTATTATCACATTTTCCAACCATGCGGTCGCAATATTTCCTACGACTGTTTATTAATTGAGGATTTGAAGAAATTTTGTTCGTAACATAAATTCGTTAAAAATGCATTGCCTTGCTGCCCTTGAATGTTAATATTGAATTTATCAAGAATCGTCAAAAAGATCCCTTGCAGTTATGTAATACTGATGAGATATAATAAGATTGAAACAGTTGCATATTGTTGTTCTTGAGGGAATACCACTTTTTTTTGATTCAGTGTGCGTTAATGAGGTTTTTGATGTCAGGATTCACATAAAAAAAACTTTAAGGTCAGTAAAATATCGTCGCGCTCTTTTCAGGTATCCTACGAAGAATTCGATCGATTGGCGAGCGAGATGGACGACTGTCTGAAGCAGTACAAGAGGAAGATAGAGGACAAGATGCTCGCGGAATTCTACCAACTAAGAATCGAGATGAGCAAGCAGTTCATCGAGCTTCAGGACAAAATTAATAAGAGCTGGGACGGTTTCATGCAATATCTGAAATTGTCGAACGAGGAGACGAGAAGCGAGCGTTCTAGCGAAGCGCAAACTTTCAAGCACGCCGCTTCCGATATCAAAAGTGGCAAGACGAGGAAATCGAAAAAGATGTAACACGGTCATTATTATCAGAAAACGTGAAAGTCCGATGTAACGTTCCCCACCCACCAAAATGTTTCAGCGAATTTGTAATGTCATCCAGTATGATCTTTCGAATAAATGAGTGAATGTTTCATAAACGTTTAATTTGCTAATATTTCTAGAATGTCGTCCACGCAAATTGCAATATCTATATCTCGTAAAATTACTTTATTTTTCACTTGTATATTATTTGTTGAATTTACCTTAGATACGGTTGCTATAAACACACTCATTATGCCCTAGGGCGTTATGAGCGGGCATTATGGATCATAGCGCCCGCTCATTGTACGAAGAGAAATGAAGCAACTTCCATTGATTAAATACTTCATAATCCTTGTCGCATACGACTCTGGATTTCTCCGGCAATGAATTATTCGCAGCTTTGGCTGCATTTTCTATGATATTCTTGGGTAAAATCATTTTCATTTCCATTATTTCTATAAGAATACACAAAGAAAGCAGCAATGACATTCGCTAAATATCATGAGGCTGCGGTTATAGTGGATGCGTTTTCTGGCGACCAACTAGTCGGACGTACACGTCAGTACTGATCGTCAGACAACGGTGGTTATAGTCAATGCGTATTTTTTTCTGTGTTCGCGCCTAGACTGTCATTCGTAACTTACATAAAACATGGATATCAACAATAATAATTTTGAAGAATATTATCAGTATGTAGAAAGTCCGCTATTAAAAGTTTTATTACTGTTGGGAAGAAGTGAATATGTTGAAAACCAATGATATCAATTTTTCAATATCCATTTTGACGTTCGCACAAAGTCGCATGAAATATCAAAGCGTTTGAACGACTTCTAACGTCATCGGACGACCGATTCGCAAGCACTATAACCATAGTGATACATTATTATGTATTTGATTCATTCCTGCGACATCTGACGTGTACGTCCGACTAGTTGGTCGTCAGAAAACGCATCCACTATAACCGCAGCCTAACAAAAATATTAACAAACGTCAAAATATCAACAAATGGCATGCTTACTATGAGAAGGAAAATGGAAAGTATAGAAGCAAAGAACCGATTTTAAAATCGATTTTTCATTATAATAAAGTAATTTTTTCGTGAAAAGTAAAATCTTGTATGAACCAAGTGCGTTACTAGATCCTTACGCTCGGAGGGAAATATTCGGCCCGAGGGATGAATGTTGCCCGATGGGCGTTAGGATCTATATAACGCACTTGGTACATAAATAACTATTAATGTCCGACTGGTATATTAAATGACAAATAATGAAATTATGTCAAAGTCAGTTAAATACGAAATATCACCCTAGGGCGTAATTTTTGGAAAATAACGCCCTAGAGCCTAGAAAATTTATTTTGTTCAAAAATATACAGCACATTGAAATAATTTTACATTCACGCATAAAAATGTCCGAGATAGAGGAAATACTGATCTCCCTCAAGATACTTTAGTAAAAGCTGTTGATTCGCTCTTTTTCCAGAAAAAAATATACGGATAATTTTTCCCAATTTTCTTTAGGAACTGTTGAAGAGGAATCAACTTTCATTGCTTCTTATCCTCTTATGAACAATTAGTTCTTTACGTAACACTGAGACCTTTTCTCAAAGAGAATTTGGAGAATATGACTGACAAATCTTGAAAAGAAGTCATTAAAACGGTTTCGTCGATATGGCGCACGTAGTGTTCCGTCAGACAGGCCTCAAAATAAAGATAGGTAGTCTTTCTTGTAAATCTGCCTAGTTTATTCTGGCACACGCGCCTGAAGCAGCTGTCACTGATATATCTTGGGAGAGATTGGTATTTCATTCTACTTCGGACATTTTTATGCGTGATTCGAAAAATTATTTTTATGTTCTTATTGACAAATTACAACGTTATTACTATTTCTTCAGTTTAAAGCTAGTGCCTACGTAATTTGTTTTGAATTATATTATAAGTATAATAACGTTTTTGATCAACGTATCGACCTCAAGCGTTATTATTCTTATAATAATAGTAATAATATTAGTTATGACTTGTCAAGATGGAGTGATAAATACAAGATGGTATAAAAAGAACATAATGAAAGTGGACACCCCAACAACTTGCAGATCATGCCATAGTCAGCAGGAAACTCTTATGCACATCCTGTCTGTTTGCAGAGTCCATGTTCCATCAGGGTATATAGAAATACATAATGGGGCGCTCCCAATTCTCTACTTCCATCTGGGATAAGTTTATGGTATAGACAAAGAACCAGTGCTACCATATGTTCCACTAGAAATTGATGCGGTTGTTGAGAACGATAGAGCTCGCATATACTGGAACTATGCTTTTCCAACAACTCGGCAGATCGACGCAATAAAGCCAGATATAGTCCTGCTGGACAAAGAGCTCAGAGAATTGTTCGTTGTCGAACTACCGAAAATAAAGTGGTGATGAAAGGAGAACAGAAAAGGGAAAAATACAGAAATTTCATGTTCGAGCTGAGGACACTATACCCAGGGCATAAAGTTAGGATGGTCGTACAAATCATAGGTTGTCTAGGCGAAATGAGAGCTAACCATGTGACAGAATTGAAAATTATTCCGGCATGCAGATCTCTGGCCGATATATTGACGCGCAGAGTGCAGAAAGCAGTGTTGCTCGGGTCACTTCGAGTCATCAGGTACCATGAACTATAGAGGCCGCTTGCAGCTCATCTCTTTTGTTCAGGGACGCTGTAAGGGCAGGATGAAGAACTACTCCAAGGAATGTGTGAAAAGTTTTTTAGTAAGTAACCAGGAACATCCGGAGTCTCACACATCCCTGGGAATGCGTGCGGTATACTCTCAGGGTAGTCTATAAAAGATTTTTCGTCTCACACGGACGTTAAAAAAAAATAATAATAAATTGCCTTTATTTGTCTGTAAATACAAACAATGGTTATAAGAGGCGAAATCTAGCTAAAGCTCTTCAATTCAACCTCATGTTTACAAATTTTGAACGAACATTTACAGAGGTAAAAAATTTACTAAAATCTAAATCACATAACAAGAAGTAATACCTACTGATCAACACTATATTACTTTCACAACAACACAGATTCCAGCATTACTGACTTTGAAGCAAAATTCTCTTAAAATTCCGCTTTAAGAAACCAATGATACGTTTTCAATAACTACAATATTTAGCGCCCGCAAATTGGGAGTTCGCAAAACGCAATTGCATTTTAAAGCACTTCCAAAACAGGAAGGCGTATCCGTTCAAGATCGAATAACGTAATCGACCGAATCCATCTAGAAAATGTGTCGAAAATTGACGTCGTAACTAATATCCCGTTAAATAATTCCCCGATAAATGGATTGATTCAATCGAATTCGATATGCATCGCAGATGGCCGATGCAACGAGTGCGGAGTCGATGAACTCCGAAAATCAATCTAACGAATTAATTTGTGGGCGTCTCGCTGGCTTAACAATTAATGCATCCATTACAAAGCGGCCGTGTCGATCGAGCTGCATTGTGATTAATCGTGATGTCACGCCTTACATCATCTCACTGCAAATGCGGATAGCAAACACTTGTTTGATGAAAATCATCCAACAGAGAAACAAAACACAACGTTTCATTATTTCAACATCGTTTCGTAACAATTTTTCTTCGTTATATTTTTTTAATAATTCATAATTCGATTCAGATATAATCGACTTCCGAATGATGTTTCAGTCGAAATATTATTTAAATCAATTCGATTCGATTTAAGGTTGGAGTGGAATTGGAAACAAAACACAACGTATTATTATTTTAACATCGTTTCGTAACATTTTTTTCTTCATTATATTTTTCTAAAAATTCATAATTCGATGCAGATATAATCGACTTACGAATGATGTTTCAATCGAAATCTCATTTGAATCAATTCGATTCGATTTAAGGTTGGAGTGAAATGCAGGCTTGCATTCAACCATTTGTAATGAGAAGAATAATGCATAAAATTTTATTTTGTTCGTATTAACTGTTGTTACGCTGGAATATTTCTGATTCAAGCTAATCAAGTTTCTCATACATTCGTTAAAAATAAATCAAATGTTAATCTTCGACTTGAACGAATGTCAAGGCATTCTCACTAGATTTACAGTTATTATTTTAGATATTCTACAAAAATTAATTGAAATTTTATGGTTTTTTTATGCACATATGACGATGTCATTGAATTTCGTATGATTTGCAAGAAAATGAATCAATTTGCTCGTGTAGACTAAGGGGAATATTTAACGAAGCGTCAATTTAAGTCATTTGCCTGACATCGTATCCCATACTGTTATTTTGATATAACGGTATTTAAATGACAATTGAGAAGTCAGTGTTAACGGCCGCCGGCCGTTAAGAAATCATTTGTTCAAATATTTATTTCAAAACATCATTCTGCTTACAATAACAACATTGAAATCTTGGTCCACAGCGAGTTGGGAGAATAAACCTCTGATTTTCATTTCGCATAGGCTAATAATACATCTTCATTAACCACCTTTACATTCTTGCTTTTACGCCACATTTCAACATTTTCATAGGTATTCTTTTTGATATCGCTCTTGAGTTATTTTCAGCAGTTAATCAACACTCGCTGCACTGCACATGATTCTCCCAATATTTCTAAAGGAATTTGATTTTGTTCCTCAATTTCATTAATTTCATCCATGGTCGTCGTTAAAGCGAACTTGAGAACACAAAAAACTGACATTGTTTATAAAACTGTCAAACTGTTCCATGACAACAGAGTGCACGACGTTGGGATTTTTCTTTAGAATTGCGAGGTCAGGGGTTTTTTCTTTCTTCGGAATCAAAATATAATCTTTCAACGGGATTACGAAAAATTTTTAACGACACACGGCCGATACGCAAATAACGGATTCGGTTAGTTATAATCCTCGGCTGCGCCTCGGATTACAATATCCAACCTCATCCGTTATTTGCTACATATCGGCCTTGTTACGTTAATAACTATAACAGAAATTGTATCAGACAATGACATTCATTTCTTCATACCCGCCATCTAAAGGCAGTTTATGAACAAATCAGCGACCAAAAACTTTTATTCGCAGCAATAAAACAGATTGCACGACACAATAATGTATCTTACGACAAAAAAGAATTAAATGCGGATTAATGGGTATTGCACGGCAGGATAATGTATTACACGACAAAGAACAGACTGCACGACACAATAATTTATCTTACGAAAAAAAAAATCGTTTGATGGGAATTAATAGATACTGCAAGCAGAACAAAAGAAGACAAAAAAAACTTTCCCGGAAAATTGTGAAATGAGCACCAATAAAACACAAAAAAAAAATTTCATTTATTTATATTGTATATAATAACGAAAAATTTTTTGAACGAAAAAACTTCAAAATTCGAAAAATATAGACATTTTTAACATATTTAAACTAAAAATCTTTTAAATTTAAAACAAAGATACACAACCATTTACTTTACAATTAGGTACAACTTTTTACGTTTACACACAAAACATGAAACACTTTCAAAATACCCAATGATATGAAATATGTTTGGGTGTTTCGCTCCTATTTTGTAGGCTGTCGCTGTTTGCTGTCGTTAAAATTTCAACGAGTAGAGCCGTGTTGCCAAACGTGCGAATTTCTGATTTAAGTCGTTAATTTCACCTTTTTTGTCGGGCTGCCTTATGTCGTTGCTAACACATTTTCAACGTGGCGCTCGATCGATTTAATTACAGTAAGAATATTTTTCTGTCGTACAATCTGCTTTTTCAAAGTGCTTCGTACATTTTTAGCGATCAAGGGTAATTTGTAATATTTGAATCATATTTAGGACGTGCTGAATATTTTGTTGCTGTTCGAAAGACCTATTTTGTCGTTGCCTCACCATTTTTAGGGTTCCGTACCTAAGGAAAAAACGGAACCCTTATACGAGGGCAATTCAGAAACTAACCTCCGATTGGTCACAGTGCGGGTAGTGGGGGGAGTAGCGCGCCATCTGTGCATTCACACGCTCAGCAGGTCAGTCGGCATCAAGCCGTAGTCGAGTGAACATCGTACCTGCGCTAGTTTAGTTTTTGTGGCAGTTTGAAATGTGTGCTGCAATAGAAAATCCCGCCAAATGTGAAGTGCGTGCTGTTATAAGGTTTTTTACAGCCAAAGGATACTCTGCAGCAGCTATTCATCGTGAGCTTTGTGCCGTGTACGGACCAAAAGTTATGAGTGAAGGAGTTGTCCGTGAATGGGTACGTTTATTTAAAAGTGGACGAGAAAACGTTCATGATGAAGAGAGGAGTGGTAGACCATCCTTGGTGACTGACGAACTCGTTCAGACAGTTGATGCAAAAGTTCGTGAAAATCGACGTTTCACAATGGCGGAGTTGTCTACTGATTTTCCACAGATTTCTAAGACTCTTTTGTACGAGATAGTGACAGCAAGATTGGGTTACCGTAAGTTCTGTGCACGATGGGTGCCCAAAATTCTTACCGACCACCACAAAACTCAAAGAATGACCTCTGCATTAGACTTTCTGTAACGTTATGAGGACGAAGGAGAACCATTGTTAAACAGAATCGTGACCGGTGACGAAACCTGGATTAAGTACGTGAACCCTGAGACAAAAGAACAATCAAAGATGTGGGCACATTCAGATTCGCCTACCAAACCAAAAAAAGCCCGGCAAGATTTTTCTGCCAGAAAACTGATGGCAACGGTGTTTTGGGATGCCAAAGGGGTGTTGTTGGTTGAATTCATGGAACGTGGGACGACCATTAATCAAGACGTGTACTGTGAAACACTAAAAACATTACGACGGGCTATACAGAACAAACGCCGTGGTATGCTGACTTCCGGTATCGTTTTTTTGCACGATAACGCCCGTCCTCACTCTGCTCGCAGAACAACAGCCCTTCTTGAGTCCTTCAAGTGGGACGTTTTCAACCATCCACCTTACAGCCCAGATCTGGCGCCAAGCGATTATCACCTCTTCATGCATATGAAGAAATGGCTCGGGTCCCAGCGGTTTGATGACGACGAAGAGCTCAAAGATGCGGTCACAGGCTGGCTCAAGGCACAAGCGGGTGATTTTTATGCAGAAGGAATTTCAAAGCTTGTGAAGAGATACGATAAGTGCCTCAATCGTTATGGAGACTATGTCGAAAAATAGTGCAAAGATGTAGTTGTAAGATGTATATATTAAAATATTTTTACTTAACTTGGTGTATTTTTTTCCGTCTGTTTGTCAAGACCATTATTATCAGGAACGCGTGGAGGTATCAAGCTGGAATTATTATAGATCAAATACTCAGGTCTACTGTCCCTTGGAGCTGTGAAAAAAATCAAACTTCTAAGCCAACGTAATCAAAAGATACAGCCGTTTATGCCGCAAATTTCCGCAAATTTTCGACACTCGCAAGGGAAACAAAACCTACAGGGTACTTCCCGTGAACTCAAATTCTTCAAATTTGGTACGAAGCCACGTCTCATAGCACAGATACGGCTAAATTTTTAGTTACATCATATAATAAATTTTTTTTTTGTCCCTCGGTGCGCGATTCCAACTCGCCCTTGGCCGGTTTTTTTTGTCTTACCGATAAATCGCACCCGTAGACTAATAACTTTTTTTTTTCTCAAGGGACCTACAGTTTAACGCCGGTTCCGAACGGCCAATGGGCTTGTAAACGATGTACATTACCCAACAATATTTCTTATATATAGAACCACTTAATTCCGGATATACACAGCACCCAAGGGCAAGGTGGGACTCGAACCCACAACCTCTGTTACAAATAATACTTTCACTTCGATAAGTTTAATCATTCGCACAAATTGGCGAATGCGCCAGTATACGCGCCAATTTAATTTCAAGTCAATATAATTCGACGTGTAGAATTTCTAAGGAATTATATAAGGATAAAAATAAGATATCAAGACTATTTTCTACACACGATATATGTAACATATTGATTTATATAACTGGTGCTATTGTGGATTAAATTGGCCAGAAAGTTAGAAGGATTAGATGAAAAAACACCCGCAACGAACCATACACAGACTAAAATAGTATATTGTTTTATTAGGAGTAAAAGTGATACTTAATGCAAGGACAGAAATTGAATGAAAAGGCCTATGATGATTGATTGTTTTTTTTTCTGATAAAAGGAGTAGGTAAGATTAAAGTCAATTAAAGATAATTTTCACAATATATATATATATATATATATATATATATATATATATATATATATATATATATATATATATATGTATATATATATATATATATATATATATATATATATATATATATATATGTATATATGTATATATATATATATATATATATATATATATATATATATATATATATATATATATAATATATATATATATATATATATATATATATATATATTATATATATATATATATATATATATATATATATATATATATATATATATATATATATATATATATATATATATATTAGAAAACTCCAGTTGAACTTCGGACAAATACATTTATCGCGGCATTATTTACAATACAGCTGTCCCAGATCCGTAAATCACTACCTCTATTGTGCGAATTGTTATAAAATGGATGACAGATGAGAACCAACATATTGTATTTGTTGGTGTCTTGTGAATCAAGCAGACGAATCGGTTTGGACACAAGTGACTGTTCAAAACGCTTCCTCTATTTTCGAATGTCAAAAGAAAATCACAATTCGGAGCAGTGTTTTCTCCATTTCATAAAAGAACGACCAGAACAGCGCTAGAATGTCATCCAATCGGTATATATCAATTTCTCCGTTCTTTGTTTGCAAATACGGTAGCGGTATGTGGGCACAGCTATTTCCCTAGAAGACCGTAACGTCTGTCAACTTGACACATGAAAGCGTGCTTCCACGCCGTATTTGAACATACACGCGGAGGACAATAATGGTAGATTAAGCCTTATACGAAAAGTAGGATGCGTATAAGTTACGCCTACTGATCGAACGAGGTTGGCGGAGAAAAGATTTCGTGCTAGGGAACGCGCTTCATATTCGATGTGTTAAAATGAGCAAACACCGAGTCGATATCGCAGATATTATGGCGAAGACTGAATTTTTCGTAATTATTCGAGTCGGATTCAGAACGAAATTCGAGGATCTTTCTGGCTCGCAAGAAATCTAGGTTGGTTTGATTATGATACCAAATATTTTCAGATTTCGTCGAATGCTTGCGAAATTTCAGGAGTAATCATTGGATTCGATGAAATGTGAGGGTGTGAGGCCGTTATTGGTTCAAATCCACAAAAATATTAAAATTGCTTTCAAACCTAAGACAAAACTCTAGGCTTTTTATTCAATGCCAAAGATATCACTTCGAAATTTGAAAGTTCAGGAGTTTATAGGTTGATTTGTCCTGTATGTAAAGGAGTGTATATAGGTCAGACTGGTCGATCGTTCAAGACAAGATTTAAAGAACACCAACAACCTTTTTTGAAAAATAAAAGGGATTCAACGTTTTTAAATCATTGCCGTGAAAACCACCACCCATTTCCACAAATAGATAATTTTCAAATTATGCACAAATTACCGAAAGGAACCAAACTAACTTACTTAGAAACATTAGAAATTTTAAAACTCAATCATAATGCAAAAATATCTTGCTGAACGACCTGGTTGACTTAAACAATAATGACTTTTCTAAGAACATTTTATTGTACCAATTTGGGAAATCCACTCGATTAGCCCTTCTTGAAATATGTTCCTCTTGTCTATTTAGGTACCTGCAATAATTCTTTCCTACCCGTAAGCGCAAATCTATAATTATGTATTCAATTCTTAACTCAATCTGCCCGATGATGGTCTAGTGACCGAAACTGCAATCGCAGTGTTATATTTTTCAAAGTATTTTGGTGATATAACTGAATAAAAAATCTTGTCCTATGTCACAGGCAAACTTCAATAAATAATTGAATAGTAAATGACTGGATAAGTTTTGGAGATGTGTAATAAAACCTATAGAGGGAGATTGATTTAACTGGCCTATTAGACGCATTTGGATAAAGAATTAATGAAAATACGTTTATTAATCTTTCTGGGGAGTGGGGTAAATTTTTGTTTTCTAGTTAAATCACTTAATTGTGGGAAGTTATAAGGTTTTGCTACCTTCTTCGACTATGGCTTTACTTAATTAATTTTCCTGACTTTTATATTTATAATAAAAATTCCAATTTTCTTATATTTGGGGAGAATGCGGCTGCGGCTAATTTTTGTTGCTAATTTGGATAAGATGAAAGATGGAGAATTGGAATTTAGCCCACGGCCATAGTCTGCAGTGAACTTCTCTTTGAAAAAGTCATCGCAATGGTATTTCCGGTTATACCGGAAATAACTTACAGCTTTCTTATTTCAAATGAAACCATATATTTCCTCAACGCCATTGGACTCCCTTTATGATTTACTACATGTTTCATTCAGGTTCTGTTTACTAAGTTGATATGGTTACGCAGATAGAATAAACTTTATGAAAAAGTGGCAGGTTTACTAGAAAAAATCATAACTTTCGAACGGATCATGAGAAGAAAATAAAAAGACCAACCGACACTAGTCAAAAAATTGCTCATAGATAACTGTTCTATAAATATCAAAAAAATGTATTGTAATATAATTGTGATACTAACTAAGCATTTACGGAGCGACGTTACAAATAACATGAAAATAATCATTGTTCCTTGATTATTAATACATGTATTTTTCATAATATATAGATAAACTCATATAATATAACTACGACTGAAGACCTTCTTTAGTTAGTTCTGTTTGAGTCACCTTTAAAGGATATAATTCTAAAGAGGCCAACAGTCCTTTTAGCTTTCACCTGATATCGGCACGATATTTCTCCAGGAAGTTAACGGGTATTTGTCATTCTCCCCCACCCACTCCGTTATATTTCCAGAGAACATTTCTCACCCGTCGGTAAATAGAGTGCCGTGGAAATGGAATTGCCTGACCGCGGGTGGAATTTCGATTGCATTCCTGAATTTATGGAAGAATTCACTCAGGATATCTCGAGTAACGGGAGCAGAAATACTGATCTACGGAGTTTCCAGATATATCCTACAAGTGTCTATGTTGCCAATATTGGAAGTATAAGCGTAAACTGAAGATTTTTTGAGACGAAATTGAATAGAGGAACAGGAAAATAATTTTATTATCAAACGTACAATAATAACGTCATTTCTCGATTGACAGGATCATCGAAAAGTTCTATTTCTCCGCCAAGGAGAAGAAGTGTTGCAACACTTTTCCGGCCGGCGGCAGGAAAAGTGTTACTATGCAAAAGATGAATTGGTAACCATGAACAAAAAATTCTCCAATTCAAACGTCATTTTCACTTTCAACCACTTCTCACCAGGTTGCGAATTATAACTATCAATTATTTTACTTTATATCTGTCAGAATCAATTTTGCGTGGCAACTGTAACTAGGCAAATGTTCCACAATTCATAACGATCGTAAGTGGATAGAATTATGTGCGTAAATGTGAATCGATCCAAAAATGGATATTCAGATTTTTATGAATTTCAAAACGTTCGAAAATGAAATAACATATTTCATTCGTAGTAGAAGTGACTTTTCATGGCTCGCTTTCAATTACCAGCAATGGTAAGCTCAAGCTCGCCATGAAAAGTGACACTTCTCCTCCTTATGAAATAATATACTATTAATATTACTGGTATAACCATATATCAGTTACTTCTATACCGTCGGAGACTCGGTGGCCCAGCTGTATAGTTTAAGTTGTATTTCTTGGGTTCCGTTGTCCACAGGTTCGATTCCCTCAGTGGATTTAGTAGTTTTCCAATGTAATTACACTGATGGCAAATATAGTTGACGCAGCTATTATTGAACGGCGGTTGGGAGTGTAAGGGGGTCATACTTTGTGTGACAAGGGGGAAAATAGTCATTTACAGAGTATTTATATGCTCTTCAACTCCAAATGAATCTTAAAGACTTTATTTTCAATTTCGAAATCTTATTTTTTTTTTTAGAATTTAATATATTCTTTTCTCAATATTTCCTGCTACATTTTGCTCAGATAACTTGATAGACTTAAATAAAACCGAACTGAGATAAAAAAGGACATGAAAATTAATATCCTACGCATTATATTTATTACCTATATATCTGCTATTATTGAACGCGATTACATTAATTAAAAACCAATCACTTTCGTTTCGGTATAATTATATTCTCGAAAAGAAACAAAATTCGAAACGACTATAGATATATTTATATTACAGCGAAAGTTAAGCCATGCCTGATAATGATTATAAATTTCTTGCAGTAAAATACAAATTTTCGATCGAATAATTTTCTCAGCAGTTCATTCCAACGCTGCGATAAATATCTTAAATCATTATATATAAAAATGAATCCCTATTTCCCTTGGTCACGCCATCACGCGTGAACGGCTGCACCGATTTCACTAATTCTTTTTTTGTTGTGTTTGTTATCGGCAGGAGAAGGAAAAAATTAAGAAAATTGCGCGGAAAATTAGAAAATTTAAGAATACTTAACCACCATATAAAATTATTTCTAAACTAACCTTAGCGCTTTGGACAATATCAACTTCAATAATGTAACTCTATGCCAATGACGTTTGACATAGAATTGACAGAATATATAAATATATAGGAATATAGATATATACCTATATCTATATGGATCCAAAATTCTAGAAGTTTTCTATAATTCGTTTAACGGTATTTGCTGATGGTCTTTGTTTATGAGGATATCGGGTAGCAAATGTATCACGTGTTCTTGAAATAATTTATCACATTGTCCATAAATATTAAATAAGTTTAAATAATCTTCGTTTTTATAATTTAACCGAGGTGCCATTACGATCGTGGCTATCCTAGATCTAATTATTTAACGATTAAATGCAAAATCGCCATATAAAAATATTAAATTGGCAATATTTCGAAAACTTCAAATTTTAGATATAGATAACCTTATACAAAGTTACCTTCTTTTTGAATGCTGAATACTACAAAATAAGAAAAATGGGGAGTTTCCATTTGAAAAAATTGATTTTTGTCAGTTTTCTCAATCTCATTTTAGATGTTATTTTTTGAACACTCTGTATGATTAGTTATCCAAATATTATACAAAATATATTAAAGTAGGTCCTTTTCAACAAGGAATCTAACTCAAAGTAAGTAAAAAAGGCTTCCTTATAGGAAAAATTGATAATTATATTAGGGCTTGCAATCGTCGTTTTTGACATAAAAACCTAAATATGTCAAAAACGCTTAGACTTAGAGGTACAGGACATGATGCATAGAATCTGCCTAGAATCTCAAGTAGAATCCAAAAATGTAATAATGTATAGGGTATCCCATTTGAAATGAGCGACTTAGGGTCTATTTCCGGTACAACCGGAAGTGCCCAATAGATGAAAATAATTGAGCTGTATAGGCCCCAAGACATCTAGCAAGATCCCAAAATTTCGAATTTTTCCTACATTCAGTTTCTGAGATATCGATCGATGCAGTTCGTCGTGGTCCACCCTGTATAAATATATATTATTAAGACAGGACAACGTCTGTCGGGTCAGCTAGTGTACAAGAAATAAGTCTGTATAAAAAGACTTAGTACCGGATCGGAATTTGTTGAAGTTTTATATGGTTTAGTTTTCCCCCATCATATTTCTAACCGTTATCAAAAATACCTGCGGGAGTTTTTCCTGAAAGCGAATTTCACTGGAAAACTTTTGCCTCTTCCACGATTCGACCCAACAAATTTTCTTCAATTCACGCATTCGCCACCTTTACCACACCGTCAGATTTTAGCGTACACATAACTTAATCGAGGTTTCGAACGGAACTGCAACTGAATAACAATTTTGAAGTTATTCAATCAATCAACAGAGGCGCGCGTTTGTACTCGCTGCAGCTACAACGCGTGCCAAGTACGCGAACGCATCCATGTCCGCGGTATATTCCGATTTTCTATTTTCATACCTGCGTCCGAGACGTGCAATTTCATCTAAATGGGAGTCGGACTATTTAACGTTGAGCGGTTTGGGCCGAGAATAAAACCCGGAAGTGTGGAAATTTATGACTAATATCGCAACGAGCATGCCAATGCATTTCTGAGGATCCGTTTGTCCGAATTGTAGTTAATGACCAGATTGAAGTAAACCCTTCTCTCCTTAATCTGTTCAATGTACCTAGCAATAACTCTGAATGAATTGCTTATTGTTGTTTAGTTTCTCTAGGAATCCCTCTGTTAGAGCCCTTTCAGACTTGGATACTGTATCCGAAATACGCGTATCCCAGATACAGAAAATACATGCGTTTATATGTACGTTTTCACACTGCATTCAGCACAGCATACCGTATCGCGATGCTAAATTTCTGAATCTCGCTCATTCAGCCGCCGGCGACAGTATCCGAATCCGGGATACCGAATTATCATTGTGGCTTATGGACCTGTTCAGACTTGCATACTTTTGCGATTCAAAAAGCACAATAGCATAGGTGTACAATATTTTTATTATTTATTAGTAGAAGTGAAGTGGAATAGAACGGTTTTTCGATTGTACCATGGCGAATAAAGTTTTTGATAACGAGAAATTTATAAGTTTGGTAGAACCGAATTCTTGTATATGGGATACAAGTAATGAAAATCATTTCGACAGAAATATAAAACAAAAATGTTGGGTGGAAATTACCAAACAGATGTGTGAAAATTTTGAAGAAATGACAATTGTTCAACAAAATGAAAATGGCAGGTATATTTATAAAAGTAATTATACAGTGCATTCAAAAAGGAATGCATAAATTCATTAGCTAAATAAATCAAATTATTATATTATTAAAAATTCTCGAAACAAGACGATTATTTGTCGAAAGCTTACTGATTTTTACAATAATCATCTCAAGATGGATAACAAAAATTAAATGAAATATTTCAATAATATTGTTTATTAGCGATGAATAATGAGTTTATTCGTTAATTTATATTGCTTTTAAGTTTTTACGGATTGCAGTGAAAACCCTTTAGATAAGCGAATTGATGTTTAATTTGTATTAATCAGTGCACTACTATCTAGTAACTGTTCGCAAAAGTAAATTGTAAGTTACGGAAATAAATTATACATGGTACACTGTAGTTAGGGCCCAGAAATATAATATACCACAGCATAGCGCACTCTTCAATGTCCATTTCATAAAAAGCACCGTACAGCACTGATATTGTACTGATAAAATTTATTTACAAAACTATATTCTAACAAAAGTATCTTGACTGTATCTGGCCTAAATTCTGTATCTCGCATACAGTATCTCGGATACAGTATCCTAGTCTGAAAGGGCTCTAATATTCAATTTTCATATAAATAGATTGTTTTGTAATACCATAGTTTAGTACGAGATGAAGTCAATGTTATGACGAAACGCGTTTACTCAATAGATTTTTATTTTATTTCAACCTGTGAAAAGTTAGTTTTTTATTTCTTTATAAAGTTATGAATATGAACTTTCGCCAAGTAAATGCCAATTCAATTCAATACTTAAATTATTGTTTATTGAAATCGCACCTAGTTATTCCTAGCAAATGTAGGGACTGTGTACGAAACAACTCATTGCATTTTTGAAGAGGAACTTCTTTGCGCGTATGAGGTTAAAATTTCAAAGGATGAAACGCAACACGAAAATGTGGGACGTTTTTGTCCAAGAAGACGGAGAGAGCAATTGAAACTGATTGAGAGAAAGTGAGAACGTAGCATGAAGCACATAGTTATGGAGCAAGAGGAGGGAGAGAGCGAGAGAGAAAAGGAGATCGAGAAAAAATACACGCTATTTGTTGATGTGTTCGTTTAGTAGTTAAATATTAGAACTTTAGATGCAATTCTGACGCATATCGTCTTGTACTACAGTAAACGCAGATAATTTTTACTTATTCACATTATCATTAGTAGATATGTATACAGTGAGTTAAATTTATAAATAAACATGATATATTATAATTCTCGGAAATCTGAAGCTTTAGATTAGTATAAATATAAACGAGATTTAAAAATCAGTTTGCCAAAGAAGTTTCACTTCTGACATAATTTGTACTTTGTACGCACGCACTTTTTTTGTAAAAAATGTCGGAATTTAAACTCAGCGAATTGAATTTTAGAAAATAAACATATATTTGATAATACAGAAGCAAATTCTCAGTATACAAATTATTTAACGATAACACTCATTTAGCTTACTTTGAAATAAGAAATACGGAGAATAATGTTTTGAAATTAAATTATCTAGAATTTTGAAAATTTTATAAATTCATGTCCTCAGGTTTCCTTCTCAATTGACACGAAGAATTCACAATTATCTAACAATGAAATAATAGGTAGTTTATGACTATTTGTTGGAGAGCATTTGGTATAATAAACCGAAATTAAGTACATACTAGTCCTCAGGGCCGGCCTGTGCCAAGGGTGCAAGGAGTGCATGGCACCCGGCTGGCATTCTACAAAGGGTCAGCAAAACAATTTTTTTTAAATTTTTATAAACACAGTAAAAATATAACTTTGTACACCATCAATATGCCGACAAACGAGTTACCGCTTTGTGGATATAGATCAGCATGACGGCAGCAGAACAGTAGATTCTGGGAAATCAGCTAGACTTAGACGGTAGGTACTCTATTGAGACAAAATAGTAATAGTAATAGTAATAATTTTTAGTAATCTCAACAATTATTCACATTACAGATATAACAATATTGCACTGAATAAAATAGAGACAAGTCAAAATGAAAAGAACTTACTTTTTACAAAATGTAAGAAATTCATTTATTGAATAAGGTTCGCCGTCCAAAATGAAACTATAAATGTGATTTCTGAATAACCTAAAATCTTCAACAACTTGTAAATGCTTAGGAAGCAAATTAAACAAACGTATAGCCATATACAGAGATCCTCTTTCAAATCTAGTTGTACCATGGATTGGAAAGAGAAAGGGATGAACATGCCTAGTATTATTTTCATTGACATATGGTAAAAAATAACTTTTCTTCAACTTGAGGAAGACAAAAAGACGATAAATGAATAGACCAAACACTGTTTGTATGTACAAATACTGTATTTGTTGTGCTTTTTTGAATAATCCTTTATGTATGCCGCCGGCATACAATTTTGATACCTGTGTTAAATTAATTTAGTTGGTGATTCAATACAAGTATGAAGTAAAAGTGAATTAAAACTGAAATAATAAGTTAATGTAGTCAAGTGTAAGATCAATTTAGAAACGTAAGTACTTTTATTTTTATTTTGATTATTTTAAAATTTAAGTTCTTTTTTTTTTTAATTATTTGAAAAAATTACGTATTGATATTTAAGATATGAGAGGACATGGATATGACAATAGTGCCAACATGAGAGGCAAACATAATTTGATTAATATTTTTTCCAACTTATGGAAAGCTTAACCATATATTTTTTAACGACGCCCGTCACTGTTGCTCATGGTTAGAGATCTTTTTCAAAATTAAAAATAATTAAAAACTATCTCAGATCGGCTGAGTCAGAATAGGCTTAAAAATGCTATGATAAAGCATGGAGAAAGATATCTGCGAAGCGTTAGATAAACAGATTTAATTAAAGAAAAGAGCAAGAAAAATTGCTTTCAATAATTAAAATGTATGTATCTCGGTATAGTTCACTACTTTAATTTATATTTATAACTTATAAAGCATCTAAGTTCAAAGTGCTAATAGAGAATTCATAAAAAGTTACCTTCGTCATTTTTATTTTAAATTAAATTTATTTCTCAAACATATTAACATTAATCTAATAATTAAAATAAGAATTTTAAATCAACGCAGTTATTATTATTATTGACGGCATATAACATTGATGTTTTGATGAGAAAGGACAGTAAATTATATTTTGCATCCGGGCGGCACATACACTTGGGTCGGCCCTGCTTGTGGCGTATTACAACGTCTTCAAAACTTGACCGAGCAAGTTGTTATAATTTTTACGTTAACCTAAATGAAACAATTCAGACCTGAAGGAATATTTTCTTTGTAATACTATAAACATCCCATCCGGCACCTGTTGATGTTAGAGTAGAAGAAGTAGGATAGAAGAACTAATATATTCAATTCCCTACAGGAAAACTATATCCCCACCGTGGACTATGAAGAGATCAATCATCGACACTTCTCTAAAAACCTTTAAAAAAAAAAAGAAACTCATCCTGAAATTATTAAAAAACATTTTATCAACCGCATATCCAACTACGAGAACAAAGATATTGTCTTCACAGATGCCTTGAAGTCTTCCGAAGGAACAGGATGTGCGTTTCTCTCAGTAAATGCAGTGAGAAAGTTCAAACTCCCTGCAGATGATTGTAGCATTTTTACAGCTGAGTTAGTAGCAATCCAAAAAGCTTTAGAGTTTATAGCTGAACATGGAACATCTCAAACCATCATATGCTCTGACTCTCTCAGTTCAATTGAAGCCATCCAGAAACCTCACAGCAAAAATACTATCGTTAATAACATCGTTGACCTTATCAACGCTATCCTAAACACCAAAAAATCTCTGACCTTGATGTGGATTCCCTTTCACTGTGGCATTGAGGTTAATGAGAAGGTGGATGCAGCTGCAAAGTTAGCTTTCACAGATGGTCATTATATAGAAGCAATGACAAACTATGACCTAAGTACCCTCTGCAAAAATAAAATAAAAAACAAATGGAAAATAACCTGGCAACTACAAAGATCGAAGCTTGCACTGATAGACCCTACGTAAATACAAATCCGCCATTACCATTACACAAATACGACAAAACCTTGTAACACTGAGACTTAGAATTGGTCACACAAGAGGAACGCAGCAATACCTACTAAATAAAGATCCTCCTCCATGGTGCCAAGCATGTAACGCACAACTCACCATACCTCATATCATCCTAGAATGTCAACTATTCGAAATCCAAAGAAGACTACACAACGTAAGCAACAAAATGGAAGAAGCCCTCAACATCAGTTCCCAGTCTTTCGTCAATACATTGTCTTTCATCAAAGAAATCAATTTCAAAATTTAAATTGTATAAATTTTACGATAACCAAATCATGTAACACAAACAATACTATGTACATCTAAGCGAACTGACACCGCTAATGACCTAGATGTCGAAGCGGAAATAAATAAATAAATAAAAATAATATATTCAAACGAAATTCGTTGACAACAGTAAACACGTTTCAATCAACGCTAATAACGGCGACATTGTACACCTACACGATAACCGCGAAACGCATATATAAACAAAGGAAACATTGCATCGAGGAAACGCCAACTACATCACTATGTAATTATAATTATTACGAATCAACAGCGGCGGGATCTTCATCGACGTGTCGCGAGGCACCCAAGTGGTGCTTGATTAACGTGGCCTAAAAGGACCGTCGTTGAAACACTTAAATCGAACGCGAGTCGGGCGTAATTGATTTTGATAAGTTCGGAAATTAAAACGGGGGAACCTCGAACGCCATCGAATTAATTGACGAACGCTAGACGACGGCCCGTGCCCGATATATACTCTTCGATTGGATCTACGACTCCGGGACGGTCGCCAATTGAACTGAAACGAACTCTCGCGGTATGGAACACTGAAGCTTCAGTGAAAAAAAAACGGCAAACCAGACGGATGCACGGGGAAACAGACCAGATGTTCTCGAAACAAATATTCGGAAGAGAATTTCGAGGAATAAATGTATTTTTCTTGTATACCACTTCATAGGAATATGCTAATTCGTCTACGATAAATATAAAAACTCTATCGCGGCGAGCTGCATCAGAAAAGCAGGTTTTCATCACGTAACCTGTTTGAAAAATCTATTAATTCATTTAAATTTTTTTTTTAATTCAAAATAGTTTTCCATTTATTTAGTTTACCAACTTTCAACCCTATTGCTCCAAAAATGCATCTACATACGAGTAGACAAGATTTATTTTCTCCCCTGGGGGGTCAACATCCCTATCAATTTGTACCAAAACTAAATCCGTCCAATATATCATACTAAACTACCTACTTACAAACTTTCAACCCTATTGCTTCAGAATTGCGCCCTTTATGTGTAAACAAGATTTATTTACTCCCCTGAGGGGTCAACCCCCCAACCAATTCATATCGAAATCAATCCCATCCAAAATATCATACGAAACTACCTACTTAGAAACTTTCAACCCTATTGCTCCAAAATTGCGCCCGTCATTCTGTTAACAAGATTTATTTCCTCCCCAAGGAGGTCAACCCCCCAATCAATTCATACCAAAATTAATACCATCCAAGATATCATACGAAACTATCTATTTACAAACTTTCAACCCTAGTGCTCCAAAATTGCGATCTTTATCTTGTAAAATATATATAACACCCGATTGAATCGAAGTATCTTTTGTTATATATAATGTATTAATAGCAAGTACAATAAAAATAAATTGACCATTTTATTGCTTTAGCCTTGAAAACGAGTTTTTATTTTCTGAAGAGAAACAAAAAATTTTTCATTTTTCGACCCTACTAGTGTAGTGAAAACAAATTGTTAATTAAAACAATTTACACGTTTATTAAATAAACTACGCATGACGCACGTTTCAGTATAACTTCACCTTCTTCAGATGCAAAATAATAACATTTCTCCGATATATCCAAGACAAGAAATGAATAAATAACAAATTGTAGAAAGGGTTAGTACAAAGATGGTTGCAAATAATTAGTAAGAGAAGAAATTCCATTCTAAACTGCTAGTCAGGTGGTTCTGTAATTTTGTTTGTAAATTTCTTGTAGTGTGATCAATTTGGCAATCAATAGGATACCTGAAGCTTCGTATTTATCAATAAGTAATGATTCTGGAAAATTTAGTTTATAATAATAATAAATACTTTCAGTATTTGATATTTTAAAGTCAAGACTGAATGTGTGATTTTCTTGGATTAAGCCCGGTTTTTCAATGCTCGGTTAAAACTCACAGTTAGCTGACTATAGGTTAAGCTTAACAATCAGCTAAAGTTCCAACTAAGAACTATTGCGTTTCTCCTTCGAATGTTCGACTTTAGGCTAGCAAACCGTCAGCTAGCGATATATTTGTTAACGTTGGTAGTACTAATGTTTCAGGGAGCACTTTTGATTGGTCGTTCCCCTTTTGCTGTCGATTTCGGAAATATATGTTTTGTTATGTTATTGTTGATTATTTTATAATAAACTGGGTGAAACATAAGCATTGAAGAAGAAAATAATGGCAAAATTTAGTCCTTCTGATAGATCGTTGCTGTTAAAAATTGCAAAAGGTTTCAAAGCAATAATTGAATAAAAAAAAACAGGTTCTACTACTTGGAGGGAAAAAAAGGAAACTTGGAAAAAGATTTATGGAGTTTGAAATAATTTACCTATATGTTATGGTCTCTATCTGTTGTTCAATTTGTTCTAATATATTCAGAATAGTTTCTTTTCTTAACCGAAATCTTGTGAAAAAATCCAATTCATCAAAATAGTCAGATGGATTACTTCTTTCTCTGACCACGTATGGCCTTCTTTGGTAATAAATGAAGTCTATTAATTTATTCTCCATCATCATCACTTAAAAAATCAAATGATTCCATCTTTCGTATAAAAAACAAAATTGAAAATGAGGTTACTGGTTACAAAGCAGTTGAACAAACTCGACTGTTCGAGCCGTTGGGGGTAGTTAACCTACGGAGCGCATGCGTCTGCAAGATAGCTTACAGTTAGCCATTTGACAAAGACTTTCAGGTGATAGTTACTCTACCCGATAGAATAGCAGTAGGTTAGCGCAAGATGAGAGGTGGAAAAACGGTTTACCTAAAGGTTATCGATTAGCCGAAAGCTAAATCACTTTAACCGAGCATTGAAAAACCGGGCCTAAATGGTTCGCATAGAAACCGACTTTTGATTAACAAAACTACGTTCTGAAATTCAGGTTTGAAAACTTCTGAAAGTTCTACCAATGTAAAACTTATCACAATCACCAAAGTTAATTTTATAAACTCCGGATTCCTTGTTTTTGTGAACTTTTGATTTATTATCCTTCATATGATTTCCTAAATTATCTCAGTTACGATAAGCAATGTTGATGTTGTGCTTAGATAAAAGTGATTCGAGTTTTTTACTTGCATTTCCGATGTGAATTAGGCTGTCATATTTGATATTACCTCTTGTAAGGGGGCACACCTGGCTAATCGCATTTCATCTATCATATTGTCTATTATTATGGGATTATAATAATTATTTACGGCAATTTGTTGCTCTATTTTGTTTGAATTGTGTATTAATGTTTGAAACCTAAATGCTTGAGCTGCAGGAGGTTCCACGATAGAAAAACACTCTCAATTATATGAAACAAAAAAAACAGAAGAAATATTTCCTAGCATCTCAAAATTGTTCAGAAAAGTAATAGCATTGAATATATTGTTATTTAGTTTCTCTAGGAACCCCTCTGTTATATTCAATTTTCGTAAGTAATTGCACAAGTGCATCAAAATTACCGATAATTTTGCATGACAGCGTGTTGTCAAAAAACTGCATGAGTTCATTTTCACTTTTGGAGAAAGAGCCCGACACCGAAGGTGGAGGGCTCTTTCTCCAAAATATGAAAATGACCGAATGCAGTTTTTCAAAGACAACACGCTGGAATGCGAAATTATCCGGTTATTTTGATGCACGAGTGTAATTCGGGGGAATATTTCCCGAATGAACTGTCAACTTATCAAACTGACGTTAGTAATTCATAAATTCTTAGCTTGTCATCAATAACCATCCCGCAACTGTAAGAAAAGAAGAGAAGCAAATATATGTTTGTTTTGTAATTTTTAATTTATATATTATAAAAGGATACGTAAAAATATGGAGAAACTATTTATTCAATGTTAAACTTAATCAAAAATTGCTGGAACTGCAGTGAAATACACAATTATTATAAGAATTATGGTTAGACAATGCAGCTATCGGTGCATTAACGACTGAAGAGGATGTTTCAGAATGCTGTGCCTGTGATACGTCATTGCCGCGCATTTTTCGATTATTCCTTCATGGTGATCTTCATCCATTGAAGATATGGCATAATTGATTTTGAATTTGAATGGCCCGTGATTTTTATAAGTTGCTGCTCGCCAACCCTTTTTTGAGAGATGGGAGACGGCCGTAGCTCGTAACGAATGGTTAGTAAGCTTGATATTATCTGTTTTTAAACCAGAAGCTTTGGCTTGTAGAACAGTCCATTTGCTCACTGTATTTCGTCCAGCAGGAATATCTTTGTACCATTTTTCTGTTTAACTTCCAAGTGGGATTTACAGTGAGAAAGAGTCGTTCTGTTTTTATTCCAACCCGCTTTTCTAGGAACTTTTTGTACAGTCGAATTGGACACAAATCAGGATTGACTTTATTGTTTATTAGCCATTTCAATGAAGCGCATGGTTTTTCTCCTCCTTGTGTCGTCTTAGTAAACACAGGATCGTAAATAATTCTTCCTGTTTTTTCACCTACGTTATTTTCTTCTTCTTTGAAGTACGAAATTAAGCACTTGTGTCCTTCTCCACCACGCCAAGCTAATTCAAAAGCAAAAACAAAAAATACCTTCTTCTGCAAACCATCTGCAGTGTTTTCGTCACAACCACGAACCATATTTTGGAATTCATCGTACTTCAAAAAAACTGCACTTTCCTTTCGCTTCTCTGGATCTGATTGTGGTTGTTTTCTCTTGGCATTTTTCGCATCTCTGGCTGCTTTGAACTCAATATCAGTAAAAGGGTTAAAATTGATATTGTATTCCGTAAAATATTTTTCCATCAGTAATTTAGCTGTTACGTTCCAAATCGTTTTAACAGTACATTCTTTGTACTCATCGCCATTCTGCTTACGCATATTGAATGCCCAGTCCGTTAATATTTTTTCCAGGACATTAATTTGTGTTTTTTCATCTAAAGTATAGTTTTTCTCAGCACAGAAGCTCATAAACTGACGCCACACATATTTTCTGTTCTGTTTCGTATTATTTGGTTCGTTTTCCAACACATTTTCTTCAATAGCTTGTAATGAAGCCTTACCAAAACGAGACATTTTTAATAAATAATATTTTTGACATTACTTGTCAAACTGACGTTACTTATAAATTGTCGCTGTATTATCGAAGGGTGCAATGAATTGCCATGCATATGTACTATGCAATTATCGGTCTGCGGTGCAATTATCGCAGGGCTCTTTCGCTTTTACAATGCAATTATCGCAGTGCTCTTTCGCTCTCTACAATGCAATTATCGCTGTAATTTTCGATAATTGCATTCCATTTACAAGGGATTTTTGACAGGAGGGAAATATTCGTATAAATAGATTGTTTTGTAATACCATAGTTTAGTACGAGATGAAGTCAATGTTATGACGAAAAGCGTTTACTCAATAGATTTTTATTTCAACCTGTGAAAAGTTAATTTTTTATTTCTTTATAAAGTTATGAAAAGTAATAGCACTATTTGGCGGTATGCACTAACTACAATTCTCTTCCAAGCTGAATTTTTAAATCGAAAACAAGAACTAGAATCACAGATGAAAAGTGTGCGGATTACCAAATGACGGTACATATTAAAGGATTGATACTATTCAATTAATGGCAGTCCCTACATTGAAAATGAAGAGTGTTTCAAAAAATACTGCTTAGTTGTTAGTATATAACTTACTTATTAGAAAAACACATGTTTTATTTTAACTGTTATTATATTTGACTATGACGCGGCATTTCACCACACGCTGGCTTCTTCGGATATAATGAATATTGAAATTTGGTATCTTAGTTTTACATAAAATTTCAAGTACCTAGGGAAAAACGACTACAACAAGAAATTAAATTATGGTGGAGGGTAGGTAATCCTTCCAGAAAACTTGCTCAAACTACATCAGGTGTTAAACATATTTAGGAGTGAAGAATGATTTACGTCAATTTGTTCGTTCACTAACAGATCATAATTCTTATACCTGTTCATTTCTAGGGTTTCCCAAAAGTAAAATAGCAATCCTCTATACTCTCTATATAAAATATGGAAACCTTTTTAAATGAATGATTTTCATCTAGAAGCCCTAGAAATTAACAGGTATAAGAATTCTGATCTGTTATTGAACGAACAGATTGACGTAAATCAGTCTCCATTCATAAATATGTTTAATACCTGATGTAGTTTGAGCGAGTTTTCTGGAAGGATTACTTACCCTCCACCCTAATTTAATTTCTTGTTATAACCGTTTTTTCCCTAGGTACTTAAAATTTTATGTAAAACTAAGATACCAAGATTTCAGTATTTCATTCTATCCGAAGAAGCCACCGTGTGGTGAAACGCCGCACCATAGAGTCAAATATAATAACCGCTAAAATGAAACATGTGTTTTAGCAGGTTTTCACTTTGAAAACCTGCTTATTAAAATAGGTGCGATGTATGTATGTATGTATGTGCTTATGTATTTTAGCGTTGGTTACACGATAACGGGCGCAATGTTGAAACAATAGGGTTGAAAGTTTGTAAATAGGTAGCTTCGTATGATATCTTGGATGGGATTGTTTTTGGTTCGAATTGGTTGGGGGGTTGACCCCCTGGGGGTAAAATGAATCTTGTTTACACGATAAAGGTCGCAATTTTGAAGCAATAGGGTTGAAAGTTTGTAAATAGGTAGTTTCGCATGATATCTTGGATGGGATTGCTTTTGGTTCGAATTGGTTGGGGGGTTGACCCTCTGGGGGTAAAATGAATCTTGTTTACACGATAAAGGTCGCAATTTTTAAGCAATAGGGTTGCAAGTTTGTAAATAGGTAGTTTCGCATGATATATTGAATGGGATTGCTTTTGGTCCGAATTGGTTGGGGGGTTGACCCCCTGGGGGTAAAATGAATCTTGTTTACACGATAAAGGTCGCAATTTTGAAGCAATAGGGTTGAAAGTTTGTAAATAGGTAGTTTCGCATGATATCTTGGATGGGATTGCTTTTGGTTCGAATTGGTTGAGGGGATGACCCCCCTGGTGGGAAAATAAATATTGTTTACACGACAGAAGGCGCAATTTTGTAGCAATAGCGTTGAAAGTTTTTATCTAGGTAGTAAAGAAATAAATCTTGTTTACATGATAAAGGTCGCAATTTTGGAGTAATAGGGTTGAAAGTTTGTAGGTAGGTATTTTCGAAAGATATCTTGGATTGGTTTTGGTTCGATTTGGTTGGGGGGTTGACCCCCCTGGGGGAAGATATAATATAATATAAATCTTATCTATAAAGGGCGTAATTTTGGAGCAATAGAATAGAAAGTTTGTGAGTAGGTAGTTTCGTATGATATATTGAATGGGATAATGCGAATTGGTTGGGGGGTTGACCCCCCAGGGAAATAAATCTTGTTTACACGATTTCGGTATCATAAGGTTTAAACTTTGTAGGTAGGTAATTTCGTACGATATCTTGGATACTATTTATTTCTATAGGAATTGGTTGGAGGGTTGACCCCCCGGAGGAGGAAATAAATCTTGTTTACACGATAAAGGGCGCAATTTTATAGAAAGAGGGTGGAAGGTTTGTAAGTACGTAGTTTCGTATGATACCTTGGATGTGATTGGTTTTGGTACGAATTGGTTGGGGGGTTGATCCCCCGGGGAGGAAATAAATATTGTTTACATATTAGAGGGCGAATATTTTTTTGAATTTGGAAAAAAAAAATCATTATTTAATGAATATATTTTTTAAACTGGTTACGTTATTAAAACCTGCTCTTCCAATGCAGATCGCTGCGATAGAGTTTTTTCAATAAGATTGTTATGGATTTTAACCAAGTAACTGCCACATCAGTTCATAATATAACTAAATAAATTACATTGGATGTTAATTAAAATATAAAAACAAAACTCACCTCGACTTTCCAAATTGCTTCGAAACCGTCCCAATTTCTACCCTGCAACGAAAGAAACCTCAGTTTAACAATAATTATAAGATCAACAAACAGTTTTCACCCCGACAGACAAAGTCAGAATATGTCCGGGTCGATAAACGCAGCCTCTCTTAAAATAATCTTTATCGAAATTCTCGCGATCTCCCGAATTTTGCGGTAATAAATTCAGCATAATTGTCTATGAATAGTACAAATCTGTCGTATCACACAATGTTTGTACTTATTTTATTGTATGACTCACAGTCTCCGGACGTCCAAAAATATATTGGAGATTGTAAAAAGCGTTCTTATCGCGCTAGAAAACACCGGAGACGTAGAGAGCGCACCACCGTCTTCTTATCAATAATTATTGTGGAAATTGAGTCATTTTGTTACATTCCTAAAAGTGTGATTCTTCACTATTGATATTTCTCGCTCTTGGGATCGGGGCATCCCGCGAATTGATAAAGATTGTTTAGTTACTGGAATTTAGAAATTACTCATCGAATGACATTTCAGATTTTTTTTTTATAAAAATGAAGGACGCCCTACTGCGTAGCACTAGGAATGATAAAACTCCTCGGTGCATGTGCATGTCGTCAATATTTTTCGAATGTACCTATTATTTAAATTAAAAATAACAATGGAAGTCGATTTTACGAATGAAATGAAGGAAACTTGCAATAAATGTATTAATAAGTCGATATTACGAATCAAATCCGTGAAAATTTAGCAAAAAAATTCATTGTTCGACTGTCGAATTTGAATGTCCTATCCCGGCTCATTTTGCTGCAAATTATGAATCAAATTGATAAGATGGGAAGCAGACACAGACGCAGAATCAAGCTGAAGCTATCAACGTCGCTTGGTTACCGTGGCACACAGAGCACTTCGACGCATGTTTTGTAGGACATATCGACCTTGGCGCATGCGCATGTCGTAATGCCTATCTAAAAAACGCTATAGTTTTTTATTCTTCGTTGGGAAAAATTGGGAATTCAAATTCCCTAATGAAATCATATGTGTTTTATCGATATCCGTTGGAATTTTTAAAATCGGACCAGATCCCAACTTTTTTTAGTGAGAATTTAGCTTCACCTCGGGGTAAAAACGATATATATTTTTTATTCTTCGTTGGGAAAAAGTGGTAATTCAAATTCCCTAATGAAATCATATGTGTTTTATCGATATCATCGGGCCAGTTACCAACTTTTTGTCGTGAGACTATAACCCCTTTAGCTTCGCCTCGGGGTAAAAAGGCATCGGCAATTTATTCGAATAAAAGTCAACGAGGACAAATAAATATTTCAGAAATAAATGGAGCAGCAGAGCTCCATTACTAAAATCGTATTTTCGCACGAAATGCATCGCGTCGAGATGGGATTCTAGCGAATTGAATTATATTTTGGAAAATCACGCTTGAATATCAAACCGAATTTAAATAATTTATTTTATTAAAAAATCAAAATTTCCCTCCCTAGGGAGGGAAATACGACTTTCCTCCCTTATGTGAGGGAGGAAAGTAAGTACTTTCTGTAGGGGTAAAGAGAAAAAAGAAAACGGCATCATGGGACACCAGGTAGGAACGAAGTTCCTTCGGATAATATAGAAGGACCACAATTTGCTAAAACGAAACATGTGCGTGTCGGGGCGCACGACAGAAGTGATAACTTATACTAATCTAAGTTGAAATAATTAATATTGAAATGTAGGGCAAAGATCTCTCACGAGATTGTCAATAAAAAAAAATAAAAAAGCCAGGAGTAACCTCTGGGATTCGAACCCAGAAATGCGGCACACCAGGGTTCAGTACTTAGACCACTTGGTCGTGAACGCAATGTGAAGAATAGACGCAAGAGTGTATATAACGAGAGGATAACGTATCGCCACGCTATATGATTGAATATAAACCTACAATACGTAGTCATTATTTTATGGAACAAATTTGTAAAGCTTTATCTTTTTATTATGCCATATTTGATTCCTATCGTAATCTGTTCTTTTATGCATATAACTTATACACAATTATTTCCATGTTTCACATCTGACGTTTTCGAGTTGCTTGTAGGGGAGACCGGGTACGAAAGTAATATTTTATACTTTCGCCTTGGTTTCTCGTTAGGTGTTATTATTTCGGTGAAATTGATATAGCCATACATAAATTCCGTTTATGTTCTATACATTAGCATCTTAATTTACCTTATTTTTGTGATTTTGCATGAATCACAGAAACTTTAAAAAAATTTGTCATTTGTTACTTTCGACCACGTTGGCGGGCCGAAAGTAACACGTTGTGGGTCGAAAGTAACAGAGCAAAGGGGTTTTTAATGAATAATGATATGACATATTTAATCAAACAAATATTTATTGGAAAATTCAGTGTCAGTCTTCTCTATTCAGACTCGCAATTATGGCACACATAATTCATTGACGCATTCAGTACCTATGAGACCACATTTTGCATTCGAAATAATGTAAACTTTGCTCATTCACTCGACTATTGCTAAAATTTTCTAAACAAACGAGGTAGAAGCAATATTCGTCGTCAAATTTATTTACCTTGTCTAAAACTGCGCTAGTATTTCTAGGTTAATTTTTTTTTATATATCTATGCAATAACAGACATTCAATTTTTTTTGCCATGGCTCTAATTTTTTTCCTATCATTAAAAGGCTCTTCAGCCGCTTTTCGATAGACTTCCATGTTAGTTGTTATTCGTGCGGTGGTTATTATGCGTTGTCGCGGCATTTTGTTGAAATAAAACTCACATAAAAAGTTTACTTAGAGTAAATCAATACGGGGACAAAAGTAACATGTTACTTATGTACCCACAGGGCTGCGTTACTTTTGTACCCTACAGCATTTTTGTAAGAACATGAAAGATAACCTTGAAACGGAACGTGCTAGACAAAAACGAATTTAAGCACTTTAAAATCAATCTAATCGAGTATCAATATGCAAATATTCAGATTAATATCACCCCTTCAATAGTACATAAACATTAAATAAGTAAACGTCAAAATATTTACTTTTGATTTGTGAAATCACGTTGTGTCCTCTCACACGTTCTAACAGTGCGTGGCGCGAGCGGCGATTGAATGCAACTGAAGGTGGCGCCACTGGCTATCACCTGACAGCAGCTAAGTGGTGTTTTGACAATTCTTTAAACCTACAGAGCATTTGTTACTTTCGGTCCGCCGTTAGAAGGGATGAGAGAACGGAAAGAAAGAGGGAGAAAGAGAAAGTTAAACAATATTCGCTTGTGTTAACTGAAAGCGTGACTTTCGTCAGTCTACTTCCGTCACACTTTTAGTCTCGCATATTTTTCAGTTTGGTCCCGCAGCGACATCCCTATTTCCTACAAGCCTGCCGTAATAAGGAACTTCGTTCCAAAAATTAGAGAAGTGCACAGTGGTTGAGGAGAACAATTGAATTCTCTATTATATATAAAAACTGAACGTTGCTTCAATAAAATAATATACGAACTGAATAAATCAATCAACTTTTTTTCTAGCTAAATAATTTAATTGGGATAAGACATAAGGTTTCGCAACCTTCTTCAACCCTGGATCCAACTAGCGGCCCTCGGTGCCAGTAATTATGGCCCGCCAAAGCTCATTAGACATAATTATAATTGACATTTAATTTGTATGCCGTCCTCGTGAAAAAGGTTTCATAATTTAATCAAACTAACCTTTCACCAAATATGCTGTTAGATAATTCAATCAAAATTTTTGACATAACTAAACTGAAAGGTAAGTTTCAACATCCAGAATTTTTTAGCAGTTTAAGATGAAAACAAACAGTTTCAAATTTGATTGGAATAATTAATGGCTTTCGAAATAAGATGAAGTAATCGAAAATTATTTGGAAAACAATAACTTAACAGACTTCTCTAGCTGTGTGCAACTAGCAGAACAAATCAAAGATTAGGACCTTATTAAGATTTTAAACAGAATTTCACAAATTGAAGTCAAATTCATTGCAAGATTCGAGGAAAAGGAAAGTCTACTGTGTAGGTACTGCTTAATAATAATCCTATTGGAGATTCCATTGAAGATCAGCCTAACCTACAACTCATGTTGTGTGTTCTTAAATTGACATGTCCGTAAGGAACAAGCAAAAAAATAAGAGACATGATTTTTTCAAATTGCTATCTAGAGAGAGGTTCCTAAACTTGTGAAATTTTAGACTGAATTACATAAAAGATCTACTATATTACGAATATATCTGAGAGTGTGTTTTCCTCAATGCAATTAACAAAAAACAACAACAAAGCAACCATACTTATTCTTCGTTACTTCATTTGCCACTGAACTTAAGCACATTTGTTCTTTGGAAGATGAAATAGATCGACTACATTGTGAATATTTCTCAGTAATATTTTATGTTTATATTTTCCATATATACAAAATATAATTGAGCAGTAAAGAGATATTATACTACAGCCCTGCTTTAATGATTTCACCTCACTTTTCTTATTGTCACTTAATAAAAAATTGATTATTATATTCAAGAATTTAGTTCTGACCTCTGACGCTTTGCAAGTTGACCCCAGCTCTATAGATATGAGGAAATAATTCAAAAGGAATTAATCCATCCAGGTAACAAAAGAGAGAGTTGGATAAAGATTATTGAAATTATAAAGCTCAAAGAACTAATTCTCCACTTTGCAATAAGCAGTAGACTTCACCTAATCCCCTGTACTGAACGCCGTTATATTCAATGAAATCCAACTTACTTCATGTAACTATTTTAATACTCTTGAGAATAGGCAGGGAACCCGAAACTCATGTGAAGCTATTAATATAATAGTAAAACTTAAGTCAAGTCTGTGTTTATTTTAATTAAGGTATTTATAGAGGGTTTTATTCATATATACCGCTGTTTCTCAGAAGTTTGACTGAAAGGCGTCTTAAACTAAAGAAAAAATTATTGCTAATGAAGACAGCCCCACAAATTGTGTGAAAGAAACCATTTTATCAGGAATTTATAGACGGAAAAGAATTATATGTGCATGCCCTGTTTTGAATTTCGAAAACCTACTTATTAAAATGGGTGCGATATATCTTTATCTATACATATATATATATATATATATATATATATATATATATATATATATATATATATATATATATATATATATATATATAGGGCCGGCGAGAGCCATCACGGGCCCCTGTGCTGAGCGATCACGGGCCCCTGTGCTGAGCGATCCCGGGCCCTCTATTTTCCTGAATTCTTACTTTTGATAAGTACACAAGTTTTTTTTTTATTTATCACTGTTTACCTTGACATGAACATTGACGTGAATATAACATTGAAATATGGCTACCTTATAAGCTGCATCAACAAAATTATCATTTTTTATAATAAATACAAACTTTAGTTTCTTTAATTCTAAACTTTTTTTTTGTGAGCATAGGCCAAAATTTATTTTTTAAAGTTTTTGTAGAAGTTAAAGAAAAATTATTTATTGTCAAAGAAATACATGATATTATTTATAAAGAATTACTCTACAGTCATAATAGACATTATAAATTACCCATAGTTATTTTTTGATTTACGTTAACAATTTTGATAGGCTAAAATCCTCCTTTACAATAACCTAAATATCCTTATTCACAATAAAGTCCCCTTCCTGGCCTTCCTCATGGAAAACTCATCAATGATGACGTCCAGGTTGACTTCTCTTGCAAAGTCCGTCTCCACTGCTAAAACACCCAAGCTTGACAGTCTGTCTCGATACATTGTTGAGCGTAACACGTTTTTTACTCTATTCAGAGTAGAAAATGAGCGCTCTGCGCTAGCAACTGTAGCAGGGAATGTTGCGAATATACTACTGAGATATTTGGAAACAAATTTTCCAAATTCAAAGTTCTGATTTTGTTTAGGAGTTCAAATGGTGGTAGGCTTGTGCCACCAAAGTCGGCTGAATATATTAACTTCAGGTTAATCAGCAAGTTCAGTTCTTAAATCTCTTGGTTACTTCTGAACTAGATCTGCTGCTTTGTTTCCAATAAGGTCATCATTTTTAATTTCTTGAAAGGCCCATAACACAGAGAATTTTTCACACAGTCATATCTCCAATGACATTGTCCAAGATAACGTTGAAAACGTCACGCTCGAAAACTGCCTTATAATTATACTCGTCCTCTGTATTATCCTTGCAGTCTTCACCAGCCGGTCTCTTTCGTTTCTTTCTTATTTTTTGTTCCTCTTGAAGTTGTTGAGGCCAACCAATGTTTTCAGTCACTCTCTGAGCTTCACTAAATATTCGACCCCATCCTTCAAAGCGAAGATTCTTCAGATTATCTATCAAAGAACTCAAGTTTTTTGATGCTACATCCAACGTTCCTTCACGGCACTGCAGCACTCTGTTTACATTGTCTATTGACTTCAAATTCTTGAACCGAGTAGATGCAAGAAGGAGTAGTTAAATGTTTTGAAATAGGTTTTCAGCCTATCTATGTCTCGACGATTTTCTGCAGTTAAATTTAACTTAGTTCATCAAGGGCCTTTACACTCCCTGGCAGATGTTCAGCCACTGGGTTGACGCTATCTACTCTGGCTGACCATTGTCAATATTGTGGCTGCACCACAATATTGTTTTGATGTTTGTGTTTTTGAGAGATCTCAAACACAAACATCAAAACAATATTCGCCACCCAACAAAAACTCTCTCATCTGGTCAGATCCGTCAAGGATAAAATTCCCAACGAAAATCACGGTGTTTATGAGATTCCCTGTTCCAATTGTCCTCGTTCTTATATAGGACAAACGAACCGACGAATTCAGGTCCGTGCCAAGGAACATTCACTTTCAGTAAGACATTCAGATATCACCAACGCCCTTTCCCAACATCACACCCAAACAGGCCACATTATCGATTTCCCCAATACAAGAACTATTGCTCCCGTCCGATCTTTCAAATCCCGAATTTTTCGTGAAGCTGTAGAAATAGAAAAACGTCCAAATTGCTTGAACACCAGAGATGACAGTCACAGACTCCCATCAGCATGGAAGCCGCTTCTCAGTGGTCGCCGTGTCACACCCAATCGGAGTGCACCCCGCACTGACACCGTGCGTGAATACCCCATTGACGTCAATACTACGTCATTAACTACGTCAATGGAGTACCCGCCCCCCTTCCCTATAAATACGGCCACGCGACGATCGGCCCGTCAGTTGACTCTGAAGAGTAGGCAGGTTGAGACTTCAGAGTTGACAGGAAGTAGTACGGTTGGTGGAGTAGGCAGGTTGAGACCACGCAATCGTATTCCGTATTCCGATTCCTCCTAATTCGATTCGTGGAGAAGGCAGATTGAGGCCACGTATCTCAATAATTTTTCCTTCTAATTCTCCTGAAGATGGCTTCGCAAAAGGAGCCGAAACGTCGAGATTTTTCAAATCTTTTACGCCGTTCATCCCGAGAACCAAGTTTTTCACATATATATATATATATATATATATATATATATATATATATATATATATATATATATATATATATATATATATATATATACGTTCGTATGTTTGTATGTTTTTTTTTATTTTAGCGTTGTTTACACGATATAACGGTCGAAATTTTGATTGGATGGGATTGTTTTTGGTTCGAATTGGTTGAGGGGTTGGCCCCCTGGGGGAAGAAATAAATCTTGGAGCAATAAGATTGGAAGTTTGTGAGTAGGTAGTTTCGTATGATATATTGAATGGGATAGGTTTTAATGCGAATTGGTTGGGGGGTTGACCCTCCAGGGAAATAAATCTTGTTTACACGATAGAACGCAATTTTGGTACCCCAGGGTTGAAACTTTGTAGGTAGGTAGTTTCATACGATATCTTGGATGGTATCAATTTATATATGAATTGGTTGGAGGGTTGACCCCTCGAAGGAGGAAATAAATCTTGTTTACAAGATAAGGGCGCAATTTTATAGAAATAGGGTTGAAAGTTTGTAAGTACGTAGTTTCGTATGATACCCTGGATGTGATTGGTTTAGGTACGAATTGGTTGAGAGGTTGATCCCCGGGGAGGAAATAAATATTGTTTACATATTAGAGGGCGCATTTTTTTTTGAATGTGCAAAAAAATCATAATTTAATGAATATATTTTTAAAACTGGCTACGTTCTGAAAACCTGCTCTTCTAATGCAGCTCGCTGCGATAGAGTTTTTTTATGTTAATCTTGACAAATACGATGCATTGTATGGTTGTTCAGGTTAATCTAAATTAATAAATGAATCGACACAATATACACTGAGAGAAATAACTTGCAACTTCAGCTTGTCTTGCGATTTGCGAGAGCAGCTGAACCTAGCCAGTCGTTTGGATTAAAATTAACTCAATTCCAGGAACCGCCATAGAGTGGAATCTGTCCGAGTGTTGTTTTCCGAACCGGTACACAAATAATAAACGCTTCGTCAAACAGCGGAAAAAGCGGCGGAAAACAATCTCGGCCGTTCCCACCGTGAATCGAAACGATCCCGGTGAACCCGTGAACCCGGCTTTAGACGAAGAAAGAGAGATGCGTAGGTGCAACTGACTTGGTGCAGAAGCGATCTTCTCTTGAAGCCCATCACGTACGCCGAACATGCATCAACGGCACGACGTCGACGATGGCGTCCGAGATTTAAGCGTTTCCGGTGCACCTTGGAACGTCTGAATGGAAATGCGCTGCTTCCGCTCGACATGACAAGCCTCGTTAATGCCAGGCCCTTTGGCCCTTCGACAGACGTGGACTGTCTTGTGCTAAACAAATTCCGTTACGGTGTCTTTTAAAACAAGTACAAAAACGAAGCGATCGATATAAGCTTGACGATCGAGGTCGACTATACAGTCTGTCCCAGCGGTAATGTGACAACGCAATTTGAAGGCATTTCTTGTTTCGAAAGCAAAAAATGACATCCACCAGAGTGGTATCTAGATTGGAAGAGAGGAAAACCTTTATTGAACTGGCTAACAAGGTCACCCGATTTGTCACTCCTGGATTTTTCATGGGAGCAACTGAAGACGAAAGTTTACACACTCAACCGGAGATAGTAGAGGTCTTGCGTCAATGAATAATCATAAACAAGTTTTTTAAATAAGAATGCTATTTTTTGAAAATCATAAAATTATGAAATTTTATCATTGATTCTTGGGAACATACAGATAAATGAAAATAAATACCGCTGTGATGGCGTCTTTTTGAATCATATGATAACTAAATTTTACAGCTGTTTATTCAAAAAAGCATCGAATCAATCCCCCCCCCCCACTTCATTTCGATAGATACGTCAAAAAGTGTCAAATGAAAATAACTCGAATAAAGCTCAGCTTCAAACAGAAAATATTGTTCTGGTATATTTACTAGATGAATTTCAGAAAAAAATCACTTTAAAAGTTTCAGATGGCGGTTACATCCCCTGGCGGCCATCTTAGAAACCTGAAAATAATTTCCAGGATTTTCATTACTCAACTATTCAATTTATTGTAGATCAACTGAAACTCGTACACACAAAAACATCAATACCTAACCCAGGATTCGAACCTAGCACGCCAGCTTCACAGACGGCCACTCAACCTCTGCTCCACAAGTGTTAAATCTTCCTAATATTCTAGGTTTCAGATGATAGAGTTAAAGCAAGTCTTACAAATGATAAATTACAATATCTATCACCTCCAAATACACTTCAATGATATTCACAATTAAAATGTAAACAAACATAATGAAATGATAACTCATAAGACGATAACGATCTGACCCATTTAAATGACACCGTTTACAGAGAAAACGGTCGTTAATAATATTGCGAATATCTCTCAAATCCTTCTCCAAGTGTTCGGTTTGAGGGTATTTGCGAGGTGATGGATGAATATATTCAACAGTTAATTCGGAATCCCTATACCAACACTTAAATGGGTATAGAATTATAGATAGACTATAGACTATTCGTGCGTGGAAATTTCAGATCGTTGATTGTGTTAGTATTGGATATTTCAACTAGCGCACAGTCTGCCTTAATTCACCCGTCAAATAATAAACGGATCGCTTTACATAAATGCAGACGGCTCCATTTGAAACTCCGTGAAATTGGTTCTTTGGAATGGCATAATTCGAGGAAGTTATTTTAAGATCTCGTTTCTACACAATGCAGAAAATTGAAGCCAAGTAACGTTCCATTTAAAATGAAATTGTTGTTCGGAAACTTAAACATTTTAGTAATGCAAAAATATAATGGAATAAACATTTTTGTGGAGTGATATCATTGACTTGTGGGCAATACTCTAATGTCTGTAATATCAGATGATTATGATATAGTTATTAACGTAACAAGACCGATATGTAGCAAATAACGGATGAGGTTGGATATTGTATTATAACTAACCGAATCCGTTATTTGCGTATCGGCCGTGTGTCGTAAAAAAATTTTCGTAATCCCGTTGAAAGATTATATTTTGATTCCGAAGAAAGAAAAAACCCCGTACCTCGCAATTCTGAAGAAAAATCCCAACGTCGTGCACTCTGTTAACAGTTTGACAGTTTTATAAACAACGTCAGTTTTTTGTGTTCTCAAGTTCGCTTTAACGACGACCATGGATGAAATTGAAGAACAAAATCAAATTCCTTTAGAAATATTGGGAGAATCATGTGCAGTGCAGCGAGTGCTGATTAACTGCCGAAAATAACTCAAGAGCGATATCAAAAAGAATATGAAAATTTTGAAATGTGGCGTAAAAGCAAGAATGTAAAGGTGGTTAATGAAGATGTATTATTAGCCTATGCGAAATGAAAATCAGAGGTTTATTCTCCCAACTCGCTGTGGACCAAGATTTCAATGTTGTTATTGTAAGCAGAATGATGTTTTGAAATAAATATTTGAACAAGTGATTTCTTAACGGCCGCAGGCCGTTATGAAATTATAACGGCCGGTGGCCGTTAACACTGACTTTTCAATTGTCATCTGAATACCGTTGAATCAAAATAACAGTATGGGATTACGAAAAATGTCTTAAAATTCAGATGATTATATCAGCATATACCTAATCAATAAAATCAATGCATGATGAGTCAAATTTGTAGAAGTTCATATTGCACACATTGAAATAATATGCTGAAACAACAAGAGTCTTAATATCACCACTACAATAGTTTTTATTTATTTGGGAATAGTTTCGCCTGTTGCAACATTATCGATAATGATATAAGAGGCGAAATGAATAGTAAATCAATAAAAACTATTCAAGATTTTGAGACTCTGTTCATTATACTATATGAAATATAATAAATACGAATGGAGTAACAGAAAAAACATCATTGGAATGCTAAAACTTTAGCAATTCCATTCTTCTCTTACGGGGGAATGTTAGAAAATTCGACATCGACGCCACACACGATGGAAACTCTAGACAGTCTGTGTCGTTCTTTAACGAGCTCATCAAATTGTCGTTATATATATATATATATATATATATATATATATATATATATATATATATATATATATATATATATATATATATATATACGCCAGAGTGACACTGGAGGTAGATTGGCTTCAGTTCAATCAGATAACATCAATATGATCTTAGTGAAAGTTTTCTGGTTTTCGAGATATTGCCACTCTTATGTTTTGTTTAAAAATCTATACTCTTTGTTCATTTTCTCGCCTGTTTTGAATATAAATAAGTTCTAACTTATGTTTTTTTTTCTTGTGCTATCATCAATATATGGTCGAGACAATCGACCTATCATTTCCTTAAAAACTAACTCGCTAACCTCAAAAAAAATCAAGTTGTTTCAATTTAATTTAAATCCGAAAACCTTGAGTGAAGTTTGACTATTTACTGTGAAAAAATATTGTACCAGACAGAATCAGCAAATGATCTTAAAAACTAGCCTATTTAATGCTCTTTCGACAACGGTATAACATTCGTGGTTTTTTCTTTCAAAAGTCTAAAAATTCCAATTTTTGCAAGTAGCACGACTTCAATGACAAAAATTGGAATTTTTAGATTTTAGATATATATAAATATATATATATATATATATATATATATATATATATATATATATATATATATATATATATATATATATATATATATATATATATATATATATATATATGACATACATTGCAATAGTCCATTCTTTTCGTGAAAAATATAACTATAAAGTATAAGAAACGGAAAATTGGTTGATTTCTAGAGAATTTTCACTGGGCCCATCGAATAACAAAGATAAATATATGAGGAGTTCTAACGAAAATAGGTTAAAATGAATTTTCACCAATTCCTAACAAAATGCTGATCAGGGAAATTGCCTTTGTGAAACTTCCAACTCTTACGACATAGGTAACAGCCCTCGAATCATTTTCCCGATGTAGTTTGAGTGGAAAATACTCAAATGTTCACTGAAATTATAATAACTGGAGTACCCATAGCTCGTGCATTCCAGAAAAGGAAGAATCGCAAACGATGTTTGAGTGAACTTCACTCTTTGATCAGACAAACGCTCAAGGTGAGAAGAGGAATTTATTAAATTATAGTAAAAAATTATTCGTTAGTTGCCGGTTCAATTAATTGCTTTTCCAAGGTGAAGAACGAATGGTTGCAATCGCCAATGAATTCAAATAGTTCGCTAGAATATTTTCAATCGGACATTAATTTGATAAGATGCCATTTGCCATCAATCTATCTGCATAAGGAAACTATGAATGAGTCCCTCATGTTTGCCAAACAAATATATGATGATGTAATTCGTGAAAATATTATTTATTCGAACTCGACAAGTAAATAAAATAACTCTGATGGGTAAATAACGATAGCAGAAATCGTTTACAATTATTGAAATACGTGTTTGTCTAGGATTATTATATTGTATCAATATATCTGAATATTAGTTTTTTAGTAGTATATTCCTGGAAAATAACAGGCTAGGTGCTGTAAATGAAGTAAACAGCGAGTTTCGGGAATGTCTTTGTCTGTTGTAGACCTCCTGGATTTATATTTTGCAGGTATATAAGTTTTGTGTATCACTTCACCCCCACTAAGCTAGTTAGTCGAGTACGTTGGCTAGTATTTGGGAGGTCTCGGGTTCAAACCACGGGGCCGACTGGTCTGCCATGAGTTTTTCCTCAGAGGTTTTCTCATGGTAATGTAAGTCACTGCTTGCAAACTTATAAGGCGAATGCTGGGCCAGTATTAATCCTCCGAACCCTACCCACACTTCCTATGTTCCATAAAGATCCCATCTCACCTATCCTTAATGCACTTGTACATACAAGTGTATCCTCTGATCTGGCTGAAGGAGCTAATCAACCAAACACAAGCTGCCCGCCTCCCTGACACATACTTCAGGGAGGAATGAAACACGTGTATTTCCTTTTTTCCTTTTTCCTTCACCCCCTCCAAATTGACTCAGGAGTTAAGAATTTGTATGTAAAAAAGAACAAAAAAAAGGGAACATACGTATTTGGTGACGAAGCTTTGCTGCTGACAATTTTCTTTTATTAATCTTCTTTTTTTTTAATATTCATCTAATATATAGAGATACTATATATGGAATATCATGAAAATACAAGCAATATTTGTGATTTCTATGTTATACGTTTTTTTAGCAAGTCCGTTATTTTGGAGATATAGGTTGTTGAAAATTTTATTTTATTTCTGACATGACAGCAGAAAAAAACATTGGAATTAGCTAACTAGCTTACTTGATACGTTTCAAAGAGTGAAAAAACATTGCAGGATAAACTTTTATTTTCAAAGAGTTCGCTTATTAATGAGAAAAAGATTGGACGCGTCTAATAATTCAAATAGAAAAATCTCGAAAACTGCTGCCTCGAGCGACTTTTGACAAGCATACATTTTTCACGTAAAAGTGAATATACGAATAAATTCTTCTCCTAGAAAATGTGATACTTTCATGCAAAAAATGTGAGTACCACAAAGAGAAATAGTTCTGTAGGTAGCACCCCTACAATAAAGAGCCAACCTAAGATCAAATTTTAATTTCTCATATTGAAAAAATCCTCAAAGATCAATTTTCGTCCAAATGCAACAAAAATAAAATATAATTTTTAACAATCTCTAAAATACTTTCCTTTTAACACTGTATAGAATGCAATAAAATAAGGAACATTTTCAAATAAAATAATGTCCGAAAATGCTTCATCGCTAAAATCTGATATGGTGTTCTGTATGTAAAATTCATTTTTGACTAATTTGTATTAAAGTAAGGCCAATTACTTACATTACTACAATTCAAATATCTAGAGGCATTTTTCATCTTGAAACTTTATCACCCTGTATCTCGGAAACAAAGCATTTTCAGAACTAATTTTATTAGAAAAATTTTCTTGCATTCTATACTCAGTGTTAAAAGGAAAGTTCCAACTGTAAAATCACCCGGTAGGTATATATATATATATATATATATATATATATATATATATATATATATATATATATATATATATATATATATATACAATATATAATTATATACCTATTAATGTATTTATTACCTATAATAATATACCTATATTAATATATTTATGAAGCATTTTTCATTAATATATCAAATATAAGAGAATGCATAAACTCCACATGTTTTCGAGTCTTCGTTGACTGGGCTAAAGGTACTTATGACTTAAATCTTTTTCAGGTGAAACGCGCATGTTCGGATTTATGCGAACGTTTCAGTATACAGAATCCTTTCTTTCCATCTCGGCTAACTAGCATTCGTTAACCATCCCATCATAAATTCTGGTATTCAGATTATATAAACACGGCCTCGACTATACAGTGCAGCTCACGATTTCCATTTATATTCCAAAATAAAACGAACCCGAGTTCAAGGTTTTCGATAGAGAGATGTGAATCAACGTTCGAGATAAATCTCCTATTTATAATTATATCAGCCTCCTAAACGGAACAGAACTTATTGGGGTGGTCAACTCAGCTGTTAGAGCAAAGCAGTGAAATTATTTTATATCGTTGAATCAGTGTTTAATAATATTATAACCCGTACAAATTCTTAATCCCCTAATTTACTTTGAAGGGGTTGTGGAGGTGAGTAAACACTTATGACCCACGAAAAAACATGGAATGTCTACATAAAAATAGCACGGTCAAGGAAAAGATACTAATTATTAAAACAATGGTTAATAATAACAATTTACACATTTATTAAAAGAAATAACGCATGACGCACGTTTCGGTGGAACTTCACCTTCTTCATATGCTAATGGCAAACTAACTATGTGTCTCTGTTATATCGAAAACAAGAAATAAAGAGATGACAAATTGTATAGAAGGGGTAAATACAAAGATGGTTACAAATAGTTATTAGCAAAGAAAAAACCAATTCTGAACTGCTAGTCAGGTAGTTCGGTAATTTTGAAAAGATTGAGAAGGGGGCTTGAAATATGATCGATTTGTGATCAAGCCCCCTTCTCAATCTTTTCAAAATTACCGAACTACCTGACTAGCAGAATTGGTTTTTCCTGTTCTAATAATTATTTGTAACCATCTTTTTATTTACCCCTTCTACACAATTTGTCATCTCTTCATTTCTTGTTTTCGATATAACAGAGAAACATAGTTAGTTTGCCATTAGCATCTGAAGAAGGCGAAGTTCCACCGAAACGTGCGTCATGCGTTATTTCTTTTAATAAATGTGTAAATTGTTATTATTAACCATTGTTTTAATATGTTTATTAATTTACACCAAGTATCGGCCCAATCAATCCAGAATATCCCAATAATCACGAATCGAACTACCGAACGCTTCATATTAAAGGCCGCTATCAGAATCGGAAAAATGATATTGACATAGTCTATGAGCTTTAATTCCCGGTATTCATCTCCCGGGACGGCGGCGGCGTCCCTTCTGGGTTCCAGTTTTAAGCGGGGGAAGCGTCACGGTCCCAGACCCAAACGGAAGATGAAAGCCGCCACGGGAGCGCTACACAATAGCTTCGTTATTATCCTGCAGCTCATAATAGGATCAAGGAGCTCGAAGCTCGGAGCTTAGTCGACGCATGTTTGATGCAAGCCCGCATGAGTTATTATGACTTGTCGGCAAAAATTCGACATGGAAAAATATTTGGGAACTCGGAGCAGATGTGCGGAATTACTGCCACCCTTATAATTGAATAAGTTTCTTTGTCGTCTGAAGGACCAATCTGACTTTCGCGCAACGGAGTTACTTTATTTCGATGTATGACGTGAATTATTTTTTTCTGGTGAGTGGCACCATGGTTTGTCGAACAGTCCGATCCTCGTAATTTGGTAGAGAAGAAATGAGATTCGAATAAACTTGCTAATAAAATTCATCGGCGATATCGTACAAAAATTAATTTATTTTTCACTTGTATATTATTTGTTGATTTTACCTTAGATACGGTTGCTATAAATACACTCATTATGCCCCAGGGCGTAATGGATCATAACGCCCGCTAATTGTACGAGCAGAAATAAAGCAACTTCCATTGATTAAATACTTCATAATCCTTGTCGTATCCGACTCTGGATTTCTCCGGCAATGAATTATTCGCAGCTTTGGCTGCATTTTCTATGATATTCTTGGGTAAATTCATTTTCATTTCCATTATTTCTACAAGACTACAAAAAGATAGCAGTAATGATATTTGGTAAATATGATGACAAAAATATTCACAGATGTCAAAATATCAACAAATGACATGCCTATCATGAGAAGGAAAATGGAAAGTATAGCAGCAATGAACCGATTATAAAATCGATTTTTCATTATAATAAAATAATATTTTCGTGAAAAATAAAATCTTGTATGCACCACGTGCGTTACTAGATCCTAACGCCCATCGGGCAACATTCATCCTTCGGGCCAGAGGCCCTCGGCCCGAATGTTACCCTCCGGGCGGTAGGATCTATATAACGCACTCGGTACATAAATAGCTATTTCTAAATTCCGTGTTTTGCCATTTGCCTCGATAGTTTTCTTCGAGGGTGATTAGAAGGCTTCTGATTATTGATTTTCAATACAATTTCCACTTATTTAATCTCATAATTAACATCGAAAACAACCAAATAATGCTCTTAACACTTAATGTTGTGATAATTTTTCACAAGATAACTATTTCAAATATTATTCTGCAAATATTGACCCAATGAAACAAGTGTTGATTACATAAATAAGCTCATCTGCAAAATACACTTGTTAGAACTTAGTTTTTCGACTGATAAGTAATGAGGTGCTTGATTTATTAAAAGGTTGGTGAGAATTTCATTATAATATACTCAAAATCGATATAGTTGTTAATTAACTTGGTAGTAAACAGGGCCATCTTAACGGCAAGGCACCCGAGGCACTTGCCTTGGGGCATCGGTCTAGGGGGGCATCACAACAGTGTCAAGGTGCTGAATATTTAAAAAAATTAATACAGCACACAAATATTTAAATTACAGAAAGAGAAAACAATCTATTTAGGTTATTTTATGGTTTTCTTATCTTACTGAGTAACCATTTTCATTCAAAGTGGTTTTCAATAACTGTTGAAAAGTTAGGTTAGAGATTTAATAGTTTTTATTCGAATAAACGTTATTATATTTTTGTTGAATATTTGAAGTGTTATTTAGTTTAGTGAATGAATAAATACATTATTTCATCTCAGATGAATATAAAAAAGTATTGGGGCACTAAAAAATCCGTTGCCTTGGGGCTTCGAAACTCTTAAGATGGGCCTGGTAGTAAACACTGAGTTAAAATTTTTAGTAATATTTTCCCCGAAAACAATAGGTTATTTGCAACAATACAATATTCGCATGTTATATTTATATTTGGTGGTTTCCAACCACCGCTGTTTTCAGAAGGATATTTCTTGTTCTTCATGATTTTTGAACTTTTTTCTAGAGAGAGAAATAGCTTTATTGACATAAAATTTCAAAATTTTTTAGACAAAGCGCATAATAACAATAAAAGAAGAATTTATTAAAATCAATTATGTAGAAACATATATACATATATTAAGAATCAACGTATTTGTCAATTAAATTAAATTAAACATTTACAAAATTTTGTATATTACGAAAAAATATAAGATATGTTGCTTCCAAATGTGGAACTCAAGGGTCTATGGTACATTTAGAAATTCAGTTACAGAATAAAATTCTACTACAGAGTAAAATGGTCTCTCCAAAAGAAAAGCCTCAGTGAAAGTTCGAAACTTTTTGTATGTAATCATAGATTTTAGCTCCAATGGTAGGTGATTGTATAACTATCTGGCATTGTAGGTAAACGAGTTTTTTGTTAAGACAGAGGTGGGCGCTATTAAATAAATATTGGTATTTGAATTTCTTGTGGGATATTTATGATTTGGTCTTTCTGAAAAGTTATGTAAATAGTGCAGGAAGAGTCAGAATTTTGAATTTTTCAAAGTAGAATTTACAATGTGTGCTTCTGCTCAGATCAAACAAATAACGAATTTTTAATAACTGAGATTGAATTCTCGCACATCACTTGGTGAAACATCATAAAGAATAAAGTATAAACTTTAAAATAAAAACACTTGGCTTATGTTTCACAATATAAAAAAAATATTTAGATATTGTATTTAGCAGTAAAAGATAGTCGACATGTTTCGAGTTATGAACTCATTATCTAGACTGACTACAGGAGAGTATTGCATCGTAATTTATAAAACAAACAAAAGCAGAGGTGATACCTGAAAATCAATTTGTTCGTTTACAAGGGGTAATTTACTATTATGGGCGGAACTTATTTCGAGAATTTCAAGAAGGTCAAGGCGCTTTCCTTTGTTACCCGAATGTAACAATTTGGTTTTGTTGAAATCCAGGAAGTGATTGAATTTTATACAATGCTTAGAGAAGCCAGTGGTATTTTTGTTTTGTAAAATTGACTTTTTATGTTCTTCAACACGAATATTTATATTCCTTCCTGTCTGTCCAATATATTATTTATTTATTTATTTATTTAAAGATTAACGTGCCTCAGCTACTAGGCTATTGGCACAGGTACAGTATTTAGCATAACTATATAAGATGAAACAGTTTTGTGGATTTTAGGAAAGATAAAACATTATAAAGATTCGTCCAATATAGAAAGCAGGACATTCGTCGCAAAATATTTTGAAAACACCACTGTTTTCTCCGATGTTAGATTTTTCTTTATTATTGACCAAGAATGACTTCAAGTTTCAACTATTAATGAAGAACAAAAATACTTCCCAATAAATTATGTGCCTAATTTGAGTAGCAAAATTTGTAACAGATTATAGAAAAATAACGTTAAAACAATTTGTACAAATAAAAGAAACTTGAAGTCGTTCTTGGTCAATAATAAAGAAAAATCTAACATCGGAGAAAACAAATAATTTGCGACGAATGTCCTGCTTTCTATATTGGACAGACAGGAAGGAATATTCGTGTTGAAGAACATAAAAAGTCAATTTTACAAAACAAAAATACCACTGGCCTCTCTGAGCATTGTATAAAATTCAATTACTTCCTGGATTTCAACAAAACCAAATTGTTACATTCAGGTAACAAAGGAAAGCGCCTTGACCTTCTTGAAATTCTCGAAATAAGTTCCGCCCTTAATAGTCAATTACCCCTTGTAAACGAACAAATTGATTTGCAGGTATCACCTTTGCTTTTGTATGTTTTATAAAATAAGATGTCATACTCTCCTGTAGTCAGTCTTGATAATGAGTTCATAACTCGAAACATGTCGACTTTTCGTTACTGCTAAATACAGTATCTAAATATTTTTTTTATATTGTGAAACATAAGCCAAGTGTTTTTTTTATAAAGTTTATACTTTATTCGAATTGATATTTTTTGTAATCTAGAAACTACTCCACAGTTTCTGCAGATTGAGTTAGAGGGTTGCAATTCGGTACATGAATTGGTGGATTTCAACATTTTTCCTCAACCGCGCTGCACTTCGCGGAGACTATTCCGTACGAATCGCATTTCAACCTCCGTCGCTTTGAATGAAATAAATTATTTACGAATTTTTTCTTCAACTTGATGTCTTACTTACATCATCATGTTTTAGTTACCGAATTTGAACAACAATGTCTAGAATTAAACAAACAACAATCAAATCATGAAAAACATGGTCAATTTCATACATTACATAAAGTGAACAAGGAAAATTCTTTAATAATTTAAAAGTTATCAAACAACTTTCCAAGGAAGCTGGTTATACGTATTCAGCAACGCAAAATCTGCATTCACAATCGAACGGTGAATTATAGAAATTGTCAAGTCACCCCGACTCAAAATCTGCATACAGCTGTTTCGATCTTATTAGATCTCATCAGTGCAGCTTATTTGACTCGGAGTGAATTAACAAATCTCTAATTGTTCCCCAATACAAATCGTGGTCAGTAACACTGGCTGGATAACAATCCAGAGCGCCATCCCACCAAAGATATTGGGAAACAACATTTTGCAAATTTGTTAATTCACTCCGAGTCAAATAAGCTGCACTGATGAGATCTAATAAGATCGAAACAGCTGTATGCAGATTTAAGTCGGGGTGACTTGACAATTTCTATAATTCACCGTTCGATTGTGAATGCAGATTTTGCGTTGATGAATACGTATAACCAGCTTCCTTGGAAAATTGTTTGATTATTTCTTAAATTATTAAAGAATTTTCCTTATTCACTTTATGTAATGTATGAAATTGACCATGGCCGACTAGTATGTTTTTCATGATTTGATTGTTGTATTTTGCGTATTAAGCGACTAGAATATTCGGAGCGCGCTCTCGTGAGTATATCCAAAGGTTTTAAATCACTATGTTAGTGTGCCTTGGAATCATATACACCACTGTTGTAGAGTAGATATCTTCATATCAGGAGGTACGTGTTTAAGCGACGAATTTCTGCATTTTCAGTCTAAGCGGTGAATTGTTGTTTCCCAATATCTTTGGTGGGATGGCGCTCTGGATTGTTATCCAGCCAGTGTTACTGACCACGATTTGTATTGGGGAACAATTAGAAATTTGTTAATTCACTCCGAGTCAAATAAGCTGCACTGATGAGATCTAATAAGATCGAAACAGCTGTATGCAGATTTTGAGTCGGGGTGACAATTTCTATAATTCACCGTTCGATTGTGAATGCAGATTTTGCGTTGCTGAATACGTATAACCAGCTTCCTTGGAAAGTTGTTTGATAATTTTTTAAATTATTAAAGAATTTTCCTTGTTCACTTTATGTAACTAAACATACAGTTATAAAAATCATTCATTGAATTTGTAAGTTTAATAACAACAGTTTTTAGCCGGTTTTCACTTTGAAAACCTGTTTATTAAAATGAGTGCGATTAGCAAAGTTGGACCTAGGGCCAAGATAGTTTTTCGATTCATGACCTTTTCATGAAATAAATCTTGTTTACCCGATGAAGAGCGCAATTTTGAAGCAACAGGGTTCAAAGTTGGTAATCTAAATAGACGGAAGGCTGGTTCGGATTTGGTAAAACAATTTTGATTGAATGAGTAGATTTTTCATACTGTATTAAAAGCTTTTCTAATGCAGCTCGCTGCGATAGAGTTTTTTAAATTAAACAAGGAAAACGGTGTCATGGGACACCAGGTAGGAACGAAGTTTTTCGGATAATATAGATGGACCACAATTTGCAAAAACGAAACATGTGCGTGTCAGGGCGCACGACAGAAGTGATAATTTATACTAATCCAAATTGAAATAATTAATATTGAAATGTGGGACTAAGAGCTCTTACGAGATTGTAAATAAAAAATTAAAAAAGCCAGGAGTAACCTCTGGGATTCGAACCCAGAAATACGGCACAGACCACTCGGTCGCCAACGCAACGTAAATTAGGGACGCAAGAGTGTATATAACGAAAGGATAACGTATCGCCACGCTATAATAATTGAATATAAATAAACCTACAATACGTAGTCATTATTTTATGGAACAAATTTGTAAAGTTTCATCTTTTCATTATGCCATATCTGATTCCTGTCGTCATCTGTTCTTTCATGCATATAACTTATACAAAATTATTTAGATGTTTCACATCTGACGTTTTCGAGTTGCTTGTACATGAATTTAACCCTCCGTAACTAACATACGGTCTGTGAAACCGACAACTTCCATTTTTTTCGCTAAAACGATACCGCGCCAATTTATGATTCTGCGCGTTTCAGTAGTTTCCTATTTCGTCACTTTACACTTAAGTGGTACTAGGACAGTGGTTCATGACGATTATGTGTTGAGTTACTATCACTTTCGGTCTTGTGGACCGATGTTACTAGGTGTGCAAGTGATTTTCCGAAAATACTAAGTAAGTCAATATTCTTTTTTTATTATGAAACAGGAGTCTTAATTTATATTTGGTACCCATTTTGTTCAAAAAGACTGAATAGAACATTTTGCTCAATAGAATGACCGATTGGAGTTATGGAAAGGAGCAAGAAAGATAGAACGCCTACGGCAGGAATCGATCGATGAACCAGAAAATGAAGCCGCAGAAAAAAGTGATGATAGCCTGGAAGATGGCGATTTTGAAAGTATGCATCTAAAAAGAACAGAAAAACAAAGTATAGCTGTCTTTTCTGCTATAAATTCATGTGCCTGGAACATCTAATTCCACTGTGCTCAGAATGCAGCTTGAAAATGAATACTTGATTCAATCTTGTTTTTTCAGTTTACGGTAGCCTTTATGTTTTTGGTACTTTACTTTTAATATTAAGTATATACTTATACAGTTATCTGTTTCTAATTATCCATTTCAGAATTTGTTTTTTTTATTTCTCCAATGAAAATGTTTATGATTTTTAATAATTGAGGAAATTTAATTTTTTTAATGTTTATTATAGGACTGAAGATATAAATAAAATTATCAAGGAGTGTTTACTTAATCAAAATCTGAAATAATAATAAAAATATTGCACATTATAAAACAATTATCAACGTTTAATTGAAATTGGTCTCTGAGACCTATGTTAGCTACGGTGTACTACGAACGTATGTTAGTCACGGAACACGAAGGGTTAAAGTACATATAATGCATTGGCGATTGACGTAGCGCAGTGGGATCAGAAAAATAGAAGGGATGAGAGAACGGAAAGAAAGAGGGAGTAAGAGAAAAGTATACAATATTCGCTTGTGTTAACTGAAAGCGTGACTTTCGTCAGTCTATTTCCGTCACACTTTTAGTTTCTCATATTTTTCCGTTTGGTCGCGCAGCAAAATCCCTATCTCCTCCAAGCCTGCCGTAAGGAACATCGTTCCAAAATACAATTGTAAAAATGATTCATCTCCATGTTGCTATTTTCGCTAAAGAAAAACATTGTTTCGATACGTAAAATCCGACACCGCGAAATAGAAGACGTCTTGGAACATCCCCACCACCACAAAGCTCGAATCGATTCGGACGTGCATCGAGAAGGCTGCGACTGTCGATTATTTTTCGCTCTCGTTCACGTTTTGTCGATCCAGCCAAGAGACGAACGCACTCTATCGTCGTCATAGACAGTAAAAAAGCGCTATTCATCCCCACGTCCTTTCTGCGTTTGCCATTGGATGCGTTGTGATTGATTCTTGTTTACAAACACGTCCGATAACAAAAACAACAACAAATCTCTCCCGATCGGTATATTTTCGGAAAATCGGGAAGCTTTTGACCTCTGCCGGATAACGACGTTCGTTGTTCATGATAAATTAATTAAATTGGGAGTTTTGATACGTGCATTATCTGGCGTTATCGTAAATTTGTCAATCTGACATTCAATATTGCATACAGGCGCTATATTCGTGTATATTATTTTGAATTGATGTTATCTGTACGGTTTCTTGAAATAAAATATATTCGATTTGGAATAATGATTCAATTTCATCATTAGAATATACCTATATATATATATATATATATATATATATATATATATTTATATATATATATATATATATATATATATATATATTTATTTATATATATATATATATATATATATATATATATATATATATATATATATATATATATATATCTTTTTATTTTAAGAATTTGTTTTGAACTAATTGTCACTTTGCCATTGCAACTTTTTGTATGCTATTCAAATATCTCAATAAAAATTATATACAGGGTATCGTATAAATTGGGCCACCCTCAACTTTTTCAAATACGGACCTGTATTTTTTGTTGGATTTTTTTGAATGCAAAGAGTCATGTTTCGTATTGTCTTAGTATTTTCATCTGAATTACAGAGTGTTTTGGGAATATTGAACTGTTAGATGCCAGTAAAATTTCATCATTTTCCTTAAATTTCAGATGTAATTTTAAAAAAATATCATAGAATAATGTATAGAATGCCTCGTATTAATTCAATATTTCCAAAAACACTTCATAATTTAGACAATAATAAAACGCCAATATGAAAAATACTGGCATTTGAAAAAATGCAATAAAAAATACAGGTCCGTATTTGAAAATGAAGAGTTGAGGGTGGCCCAACGTGTACGATACTCTATATATATATATATATATATATATATATATATATATATATATATATATATATATATATATATATATATATATATATATATATATATATATATATATATATATATATATATTTTATTCAGATATTTAGAAAGTCTACAAAAAGTTGCTATGGAAAATTGGCAAAATTTTAAAAAAATCTTCGTAAAATAAAAAGATATAGGCAAAAGAAGAATTTCGAAATTTTTGATTTTTTCTGTATAACTCCAGAACTATAGAAGCTAGGTCAGATTTTTTTTTAATTCACATAATAAACCTCAGAAATACGCAACTTTGCCCCAACTTAACCAATCCTCTATCTTTTACCGTTATCGAAATCCCCATGCGTGGACTCGAATTTGAATAGCCCTGTATATATGTGAAACCTGGTTCCACGTAAGGAGATTCGAAAGATCTCAGAGCTTTTTCGAATCAATTACGCGATAAATCAACCTATTTTCGATATTTCCCTGGGACGCAAAAGAAAATTCAAACCATGAGAAATAATTCAGTATATTATGTATGTGTTTATCATAAAATATATATAATAGTATCCACAGATTTGCTATTTTCATACGAAAATTGGTGCCTTCCTCTCGACGAACAGGTAACCTGGAGACCCGGGAATATTTTCCGGTACCAGAAAACCGCAAGGTCACTTTCCTTTTCTACTTCTCCGCCGAGCCGCTTTTCCCGGAGTCGGTATAATCGGCAATTCGCAGGATCGACGTAAAAAATACTTCCGCGTCCCAGATAGCCCACCATATTCAATTCCATAAAGCCGGTAGTTTATTACCATCTAGGATATTACATTTTATCCAGTGCCTCAAAGTAAACAACTCTGATAATTACATTGGTTTCGTCATTAAAACTTCTAAATGATATTTATTACCTTCTTTCATATTGTTACATCATAATATAAAAGGACGGGCAAAATGAGGGGAACACCTAATTTATTGCTTAATTATGACTTGCACGAAAAATTTACTTCATTGAAAGTTTTGGTATATTTTGTGCACTGATAAATTATAGATTGTCCATCGAATTAGTTATTTATGTACCAAGTGCGTTATATAGATCTCAAAGCCCGGAGGGTAACATTCGGCCCAAGGGTCTTTGGCCGTTAGGATCTAGTAACGCACGTGGTGCATACAAGGTTTTATTTTTCGCGAAAATATTATTTTATTATAATGAAAAATCGATTTAAAAATCGGTTCATTGCTCCTATACTTTCCATTTTCCTTCTCATAGTAGGCTTGTCATTTGTTGATATTTTGACATTTGTGAAATTTCAAAATAAATCTATTAATAAATGGTATCTTCTGACGATAATATCGATAATTTAATGAATGACTCTATACTATAAATAGTATCAAATTTGAGCTAACCGAAGTTTTTATAGCCTTTAATTTGCTGGAACTCACAAGGAGTTATATTAAATAACTAGTCCTTTCACATTTCTAGTTGATGTAACCTGATTCTAACATTTATCGTAATCACACATGGTTTGAATGAAATTGATATTTATACTAATTCAGTATCGAATATCGCACTGAATAAATTAACTGTTTTAATTTAATACGATAAAAAAATTTATCCTTGTTGTATTTGCGGATCGATATTTGAATATTGCAGAAGTGGCAGGTGATCAACGGTTTTTTGAATCGACCCAAGAAATAGGAAACTGTATCATCTTTACATACCGACATTCGCAATATCAAAAATAACCAGAAACCTGAATTTCTCGGAAGTTTTATTAGATGAACGTTCGAGATTTCAAAAAATAACTTAACGCTTAAACTGAAGTAATCTTACTTTCCAAAATTTTGAATACCAGTAAAAACTCTTTTGATAAAAATTTATAGTAGTAATAGGGTTTCAATCGCTTTATTCTATCTACCCATTTCATATAGAAACTACAGAATTTGAATCAGGACGACAGGTAGGCCATTTAACCCTTTCCGGCCCAAATTATTTTTTGTGGAAAAAATATTATGTATGGTTTGATAATGGTTTATTAGAGATACTCGAAGAAAATGAAACAAATTTCAAGATAAAAAATCACAAGGATTATCCTGCAGGATGTGGTCACTCCACATAACCAGTAGGAACATATAACCAAACAATATAACCTATTTTGCTTAATATAACATGAAACAGTTTTTGTCATGTTTCACACACAATTTTACTTTGCACGCTGAACATTTATTACAAATCATAGAACTCATCTGCATGAAGATTTTCTAAATATTCAGTTATTGGGTGGTTTAATGGTCAACCTCCCGACTTCCCGGAGTGACTAATTTCCCCAGTTTTTTTAAAATTATACGCAACCGCGCTCTACTAATCAACCTTCGATTTTTAATGATTATGATTTTGTGGTAAAAAAAAGTCAAATATTAGAAGCAGAATATATATAAATTGAAAATAAATACATGATTGACATTTTCTTCAACCCCCTCCCTACTAAACTCCTTAAAAAAATCTCCCGGGTTGGTCCTTTCGAAAATTGGCAACCCTATTCAGTAGGTAGGTACTCCAAACTTGCTTTCTCAGAACTAAAATAAGATAACGCGATTACATAAGTGCCCAGTGGTCACTTCAGGAGACCTCAACAAAATTAGTAATTTCGAAAGAAAGGAAACATTTACGTTCAATATATTCATGAAAATGCATAAGTAAGATATAAGTAAATAACTTTGGAGCCATTTTTCCACCATTCATAAATAAAAATAACAAATTCACACAGTTTCAGCAGATCCTCTGAGTAGTGTCCAACTATAGTAAACAAATGCACGTTATACGCGCTTCGACTTATTTCAGTGTGTCTTCGATGAACACGTCAAATTTTGCTATGTTAGACAACCCACAAAACACACTGGTATACTGAAATGGCCAACGAGCAGTTGTACTCATGGCTAACAAACTGTGGTCTTCCTAGCTAACGAAAGGGTTAAAACGACAATTTTCTTTACGGACTTCTCATTATCATTAAATATGTACCTACCCATATATGTAAACAATTCAATTTTTGAGTAAAAAACAAGTATACATTTTGGAACGAAGTTCCGGCTTGGAGGAAATAGGGATTTTGCTGCGCGACCAAACTGAAAAAAATGTGAGACTAAAACCGTAAGAAAAACATACAACGGAAGTCAAAGCGCACGCGTCATTCTTTCTTTATCTATCTCCTTCTGCCACGACATATATATGAAATTCTTGTATAAGCACGTGATGTATACTCACAGTATAAATTCATTCTACTCGTTTATTTACATATAGTTTGTAAATCTTCAATACGATATTAAATATAATAACAATGGCGTGAACTTACAAGTGAATTAAATGAAATTGACAGCGATAATAGTGGAAAATTAATTAGCGAAATAAAATTAAATAGGTACTTGAGTATTAGTTTACAAATATAACTTAATGTACCTACATGGTTAATATTGTTTGTACAACTTACATGTGTACATAATATCTATTCTACAATCTCAATAAATTTTTTATTTTATTTTTATTATTATTATATTAATAATTATATTATAATGTCGAATCCGAAGGAACTTCATTCCTACCTGGTGTCCCATGACACCACATCTTTTTCACTTAAGCGAACATTGTTAGTTATTCGACAAATCATAAAATATACATTAGCATTAGAGATAAACCGCCTTTAAAGTTAACGTTCAATTTCGATAAAATTTTTCCAGAGAATTCAGAAGTACTCGAGAAAGAAGACGATAACGGTATCTAGGACGGCAATAAAAACGGGAGCAATACTCTCATCGGTGGTGGTTGTCGATCTGAACGGAGATAAGAAAAACGGTTCCAGCAGTTCAGTTGGCTCGGAGTAAATAAATAAATGTTAATTTACCTAGGGATGTGAATAAATAATCGATTTTTATTTTAATCGATTATTTTTTTTCATTGTCGATTTTTTATAATCGATTTTACTAATGGTAAACATCGATTTTTAATAAATCGATTATAAGAATTACACATTTTAAATCGATTTTTGTAAAGGGTGCTATCTGTGCGATGGATGAAAAAATGGATAAGTTTACTGAACAAGTCTATAAAAAAATCAGCGCCATCTGTACGTACTAATATATAATAAGTTGTGATCTTTTTTGTTTTTATCATAGAAATCTTAATATATATCTGTACTCTATATATAGTATATATCTATGGTTTTTATTTTCATCTTTGAAGTTTTGAAGCAGTGTTGCCAACTCGGTGTATTTTTCACCAAAACTGGCGGATTTCAGTGTGCCAAAGAGAATTTTAAGAAGAGTTTGAGGAGTGTCTCAAAGCTGGTGTATTTCTGATTTCATTTGGAGAATATCTAGTGAAATTGAAAACGATGCTGGCGCTTGCAGCGGCAGGAGGTGGCGCCACCCCAACTACTATTGTAGTTGGTGCTTTTGCTTGCTGCGACCGTTGAAAGTTGTATTGTTTAAGTATCAACAGGCAACACCGCGCGCCAATTCCAGCATGTCCAACAGTGCCAACATCCGAGCTTCAACTTCCCTTGAACATAACACATAACCCAACTTTTATCTGTTTTCTAGTTCTAACAGTTCTATTTATGATTGGTTTATATTCTAAACAATCTCAATATGACAGGACATTACCACAAGTTGTATGAATGTATTTTATTTTTGTTCTCAGAATAAGACATTTTCTTTATAGTTTCCTTGTAAACAATTGTTTTTTTTTTAATAAATATTTTTAATATTCTCTTTTGTGTCAAATTTCTATAGTACTTGTTTATTCAAAACAAACTTTGTTCCAATAGAAATAGGGCAAGTGCATATAACCGATTTTTTGCAATAATGAGCAGCCCTGGGGTAAAACAAGGTATTTTATTTTTGCAGTTTTACACCCTTCCCCTCAATTCTAACACTTAAAAACCAGCTTAATTCTGCGAAAAATACAATAATAAGCGAATTTTAAATATAACCCCTCTTTCCAACTAAGCCCTAAGGAATTACGACATGTGTCCGTGACCTTATGTTCATCAGATCCATTTTTAATGATGTATTTTTAATCTCAAATTTGGTGAAATCTGGTGAATTTTGAGGTTACGATTTGAGAATTCTGAAATTTTATAGTTGGCAACACTGTTTTGAAGTGTCAAAATAGTTGTCGTTAACCATAAAAATGTCTTTCTATGAGTAAAACTGAAAGTTGCTGGCGAAAGTAAGAAAATCTGAAAATGTTCCATTCGGCTATTTCTTGATACTTATTATCTTGAATAATTTTCACTTCAATTAAATTAAAATTAAATATTCGTAATATATTTCCACTAATACATCGAATGAGCATTTTTCGTATAGAAAGTCGAAGTATAAAGAAAAATCGATTATTTTTCTTTTAAATCGTTTTTTCACGAATCGATTTATCTCTAAATAAAAAAAATCGATTATTGACTAATCGATTTTTCCGAATCGAGGTCACATCCCTAAATTTACCAGACTAGCGATTCTCAACCTGGAGGCGCGAGTACACTGAAGGGGGGGGAAGGGGATTTGCGAGAGCATATCCAAGAAGAAATATAATTTCGAAAATTTTATTAACTGACTGAAAGGTAAGCATACACACATACAAATCAAAATACATTCCGTCATAATATTCAATAATAAACTTATTAAATTAGAAAAACTTACTCAATCAAAACTTATTGAATTAAAAACACGTTTAATAATTACTAGTCACTTCCTCGGCTCTGTCTTGCGGAGCTAAACTTTTCGAAGGAGGACTGAATATTAACAACAACGTTTCGGGATAATTTTCTAGTACCTACCCGACAAAAAAAGAACTAGATGTCAGACCTTTTCAACAGAGATGTAGCTCTTCATCAAGTTTTTGGGTGTATGTAAAGAATGATTATGAGGAAATAACAGAAGAGGAATTGAAATATTTACTGCTCTTCTTAACCACATACCTCTGTGAAAAGGGCCTTTCCTGCTCTTGTAAATACTAAGACAAATGCAGAAACAGATTAAGAGTGGAGTCCGATTTGAGAATACTCAAGTACCGTCAACCCGAGTATCACTGATTTATTTTCAAAAAAGCAACAACAAGCTTCACATTAAGAACCGTATGCTAACGTATTTATATTGACGAAAACAAAGTACGAATTTTTTATTAAAAAAAAAAGTATTTTTTGTATGTGTAGTACTAAATGAAATGGTCCGCAATTTATTCCTTTTTTTTATTTACTAAGGGGGTCCATGATAATTGCGTTTGAAATAGAAACTAGGGGACCGTGGCTTAAAAAGTTCAGGAAACGCTGTATAAAGCTTGGTTCATACAGACGCGAATTGCGAATAATGTTCTGATTGGTCAATTTGAAATCAATATGGCGGCCTGTCAAAATTTTTAATATTTGGCGAATTCGCAAAATTTAAAATTTGGGGGGCGGGAAAATTGGATTGAGTTCAATATATTCGCGCGAATTGTTGTTAGGACCGACCGTTTTATGGTTAGCACATGCGCATTTTAGCTCATCTTATTGTGTTCAATGTTGAGCGTGAGTTGAGAGGTGAATTGACACGTGTTTTGTTTGTTTTCCTTTTAGAAATTGTTTTGCTCTTGTTTTTTTTTGGATTTTTTATCAAAATCATGTATTGACATCTATGAAAATTTCTAAATTTTTTTTCATCTTTGGAACGCATTTCTTGAACTATTTATGATACGCCCCTTGCTGCATCCTTAATTTGAAAATTTCGCAAGTTCCAACTGACCGATATATTTTATTCTGTCTTTTATTAAATAATAAATAAGCAGCGATTTTACGTCTTCGTTGCCACTGAAATAAACTTATGGAATACGCATCCATTGTTATTGAATACAAACTCTTGATTTCTCTGTATGTCTCGAAATCAACAATAATTATTAATTCTCAAAATAAACAATCAGCTGGCTGAATCGGCCAACTTTGTCACTGTCAAATGGCAGACTATGATGTCATGTCATAAGTCACTTATCGCCAACATTAGCAATCTGGAAAAAAGTAAATATCCCCAAAAATATCGCAAGTATAAGAAATAGTCCCAACTGGCGAATTATTTTCCTGCGAATTTGCTATTCGCAATTCGCGATTCGCGTCTGTATGAACCAAGCTTTAGACGATTCGAGTCTGTGGCCCATAAGGCGGGAGATGGCGACGACTGCGGAAACGACGTGCCGAATAAAGAATAAACCATTTGAGGGTAAGTACGACGCGTGAGCCATTAACGTTAATGGACGAAAATCAAAGTATAGAAAATGCAACAAGGGCATTTACGAGGTATGGCAATTTGAAACCCGGAATCGGCCGATATCTCCCGAACTAAACACACCAGCCGGCGCGTTCTGGTCTCGTTCGAAAGAGGGGACTCTTCAGTAGTACCAGTTCAATTTTGAACGCGGTATCACGTTTAGTTTGTGTTTCCCGCGTGTTTTTGTAAAGCAAGGTTTTTTCTATACGTCGCGAAAATGAGTGACCTAATTAAGAGGCAACGCGCGGTTATCGAATTTTTGGTTAAAACAAACGAAACCTCCGCGGAAATCTTTCGTAAACTTAAAGACGTGTATGGAGATGATTCTCTGTCGAAAACTGCCGTGTTCGAGTGGGCAAAGCGGTTCAGGGAGGGACGTGTTTCGATAGAGGACGATCCGAGGCCGGGCGCAGTCGTAATCTCTCGTACCCCCACCAATGTCGATCGTATCCGCACGTTGGTAACATCAGACCGTCGGTTAACACTCCGAGAGTTGTCCTACAAGTTAAACATCAATAAGGAAACCATTAGGCAGATGTTACCCGAGGAGCTAGACATGAGAAAGATATGTGCAAAGATGGTGTCGAAAATGCTCACGTTGGACCAAAAACACCTTCGAATGTCCATCTGCAGTGACCTTTTAGAGAAAATTGAGACAGATGGGAGGGACTGGATGAGTACTGTGGTAACCGGAGATGAATCTTGGATATTCGAGTACGATCCCGAAACGCGTAGACAGAGTCACCAGTGGGTGGAACGCCGGGGGGAGCGCCCGAAGAAAGCCAGGATGTCCAAATCGAAAATGAAGTCCATGCTCGTAATTTTCTTTGATATCAAAGGCGTAATTCATCGGGAATACGTTCCAGAGGGACAAACAGTGACCGGACTGTACTACAAAGGTGTCCTTGAGCGGCTGAGGGCCGTATTTTCCGCGTGAGGCCCGAACTCGCGGAGAATGGTTGGCTCTTGCATCATGACAATGCACCTGCACATTCGTCGATACGAATTCGCGAGTTTTTAGCCAAAAAAAGCATCGCAACGTTGCCGCACCCCCCCTACAGCCCCGACCTCGCTCCCTGCGACTTCTTCCTATTCCCAAAGATGAAGCAGTACCTGAAGGGGACCCACCACGGCGGTGTACAGGAGGCGAAAGAAGCTGCGACGGTGGCGCTGAACACCCTAACTGAAGACGACTACCGTGGGTGCTTCGAGGCGTGGGAGCGGAGGTGGAAGCGGTGCGTGGAACTCCAAGGAGACTACTGTGAAGGATTATGATCGAAATTTCGCCGAAAATTAATTTAGCTGCCCCTCGGAGCTCGATTCCGGGTTTCAAATTGCCGTACCTCGTATAGTGCGGCAATGAATGATCCAACGATCGCGAATAGAAAATGCTAGTTTCACTGCAGCTAACGAGGCTAACATCTGCATCATGAGTGAAGGCTGGAGATATGTGATGTGAGAAAATCTCCAAGTGTATTAACCCATGGAAAATATATCGAAAAACAATATATCTTTGTTGAGTACTATTCCATCTAACACAATTACTAGGCACTACATAATCTCAAGAATGTCGGGAAAAATGTATCAGGAATACCTTCCAAGAAATATGGGCTGGTTAAAAATTTTTAGAGTTACTGCGTAATTCTTTAGGTATCCATACTTGTATATAAATATGAAAACTTGTTCTTAAATTTTCTTGAATACATAAATGTTTATGTATTATATATATATATATATATATATATATATAATCACCAATTGAGTCAATATTTGATGAAAATCTATTGCAAACTTGTAAGTGAAACTTCAGCAGTTTTTGACTGACTATGTTTCTATAAAAACAATTAAAGCTATTGAAATTATTGAAAGAATTGTTCAAGCTAATTTTAAGATCTTTGATTGAAAATCAATAATAATTTTCATATTATATAAATACCTTGCCCCCCCCCCAATAAATGAAAATATTTAAGAATAATCATACTACATTTCAATTATACTAATGCCCCTTCACATTTTCTAAATAATTATAAACTCACTTCAAATACAAATTTAAATCAAAAAATTTAATTTTTTAGAAAAACTTTAAAATTATGTCAAAAAAACACTAAAAACTGCATAAATTTCTTTACAAAATATATATATATATATATGTATATATTTATATCTATATATATATATATATATATATATATATATATATATATATATATATATATATATATATATATATATATATATATATACAGTGTGGAACAGCCAAATGGAATAAATTCGATAACGAATAAATGAGAGCGTGTTGGGAAAAACGCTTGGACACGTCGATTTGTATTTTCAGATGCGCATTTTTTTCAAAAAAAAATAATTATATAGGGTGTGTCATGTGCCAGTGGCCGATACCAACTTTCTTATTTTAAATACAACCCCCTGTATATTATCAGTTTTTTGGATTCTTCAGAAAATTCTAGACATGTACAATGTCCCATGCCTATCTTCAACTGTTTCGGAAATATTAAGTGTTTTCAGATGTATTACAAAAATTGACATTAAAAAAAGAAAATTATTTTATTTCACAAATAATGTAAAAAAAACAAAAAACATTAATTTCAATGTAAGAGATGTTCAAAATCGTTCGCCGCGAACGTCTTGGCAACATGCTAATCTGGTATAGAAATGTCTTCTAACGTTTGTAATATATCTGAAAACACTTAATATTTCCGAAACAGTTGAAGATAGGTATTGTACATGAATAATGTTTAGAATTTTCTGAAGAATCCAAAAAACTAATAATATACAGGGGGTTGTATTTGAAATAAGAAAGTTGGTATCGGCCACTGGCACATGACACACCCTATATAATTATTTTTTTTTGAAAAAAATGCACTTTTAAAAATACAAATCGACGCGTCCAAGCGTTTTTCCCAACACGCTCTCATTTATTCGTTATCGAATTTATTCCATACTGTATATATATATATATATATATATATATATATATATATATATATATATATATATATATATATATATATATATATATATATATATATATATATATATATGTGTGTACAACCTTCAAGGTCCTAAAGGCCGACATTATCCAGCGAGTTTTCACTAGTAATCTCTTTTGTATTTATTTGACTATTTTTAGAGCGCATCTTTCGTTCACAAATATAATTTGTCCTGAAATTTTAGTGTCTTACTTTTCAGAAAACTTAATTTATCTGACGTCGATACACTTTCATTACTTGAAATGCCGGAGAATGGAAATCAATGTTAAAAAATTGTACTAACTCTATTCAAGAAAAAGTATTACTATGAGAGAGAAGAGGTACATATTTTTAATAATAATAATCTTTGTCATTCCAATTATTGAATATAACCGTCAAAAAATTTTTTTGTATTTAAAATTTGAAGTTTGTTAATTTATTCCAATCGTCTGTTATTTGCTTTAGATAAGAAAATTCGCTACTCCCTCATATAACGTTTTTTTCCTAAGAAACTGTTCGTATCAGATGCTGAAGTTTCGAGATCAGCTGTGATACCCAAATTCAGTTTTAGACTGCAGAGTAAAACTATACTTCTCGATAAAGCAACAGCTATCTCATCAACCACTGTGCTCAAGTAACCTCAATCTGAATATATTGAATATGAAGAAACTTTGTATGATGAAATGGACACCGCCTTTACTAACTTCACACATGTGTCGACATTTCGCAAGTATTTAAGAATGATTTTTTTAAATTTTCACCAATTTTCGAAAACGAAATATCACAGGCGAAATATTTGATTGCCACTTCTTAGAAAAAAAGTGAAATGTGCTCCATCCATAAAAAAATGTGCTATATTTTCTGTAGGCACAATGAAAATGAAACTTCGAGAATAATATATCGTAAAATCAAGTACGATGTACTTTTCAATGAAATTGTTTCCTCCGCATATAAAACCAATATACTTATCGAACCAACTTCCTATAATCATCGAAAAAGATAGTTTTAATGTAGACAATGATAATTGCGTTCAACAATTAACCACAGATCAACAAGTAACTATAAAAGAATTAAATTTCCTAAATTGTTTTGCGCTTAGTTCAACTTTAAAACAGCAATCCAAAGATTCCTTGATGTTCCTTCTTTTTCAGTCGAAACAAGAAAATCAATCAAAGAATACATATTTCATTCTAGCAAAGGAAACATTTGGAAACAAAATTATTGATAGATGTTAACAGAACACTTAAATCGAGACATTTTAGTAGGTTCTTAGGTATAAACTACTAACAGTGCATAAAAGTATCGAAATACATTGTCGTCATTAACAAAATAAAAGTAATAATTAGGTAACAAATTTTTTCCAATATACAGGGTGATTCACGGTGGATGGCACATTAGACGTTTCTGGTGAACCAAACAACGGATCACTTTGCAAATTCAATGGAGAGCATAGTCGGACATTCTCTACCCAACTGAAATATTTTCGGTAATGCGGTGTTGCCACTTCTATTAGAAAGTAGTAGCAACTTTGATTTTTCAAATGGAACTACCTGTATATTATATTATTTTTAGAATCTCCAATAATTTCCCAACAACTTTTCATGATATTTACCTATACCTATCTATTGCCGTTTTCGAAATAAAAATTATTTTCATTCATTTTTTTTCGTCGGAAATCGAGATCTCTAAAAGCTCTGATATCTTTGAGCTAAGAAATACAATGATATCGAAATTTCGGTTTAAGTTTGTTGATACTTGGGGGCTTCCTACACTTCAGCCTTATCTCCGTTATTTCAATACAGGGTGGTCAAAAAATACAGTTTTTTCAAATGGAATACCCTGTATATTATTGAAAATTCGGAAAGCTGCTAGAATTTCCATTTTATCTATGTATATCATACCTATACCTAACTAGTCAAGTTTCGGACTTATGAGCACTTATTTGTGAAAATGTTCCTTGAACATGGTACCTATCCCCTTGGTATTTGCTAAGCATGTCATGATTACCTACTATTTGACAGTAACGTTGTGACAATCTACTAATAATATCGAAACTTTCATCACTTCAGAAGTTGAAAATACCTTCAGAAACGATGGAAAAAATTTATTCAAATGAAGTTCTTATGAATTTGTTTATTATTTTTGGACAGTGTGATAAAATTTATACGAATTCAGAACAATTTCAATATGTTTGGATCAACTTTAAAAAACTACCAAATAACTTGATAGTGGAAATATTGACATAAATAATTATAGAAAAGGAAAACAATTATGTGGAATATTTCAAAATATGTTCGAATCGAACTTTTTTTTTAAACATTCCCCAAAAATAAAAATCTAATGTATAAGTATAAATTTTTTGAGGTTCATTGGCGGTAGATTCGGATACATTTCATTGAACTTCTACATGTCCTGCTGATAATTTTATCACACTGTCCAAAAATAATAAACAAATTCATAAGAACTTCATTTGAATAAAATTTTTCCATCGTTTCTGAAGGTATTTCCAACTTCTGAAGTGATGAAAGTGTTGATATTATTAGTAGATAGTCACAACGTTACTGTCAAATAGTAATCATGACATGCTTAGCAAATACCAAGGGGATAGGTACCATGTTCAAGGAACATTTTCATAAATAAGTCCTCATAAGTCCTAAACTTGACTAGTTAGGTATAGGTATGATATACATAGATAAAATGGAAATTCTAGCAGCTTTCCGAATTTTCAATAATATACAGGGTATTCTATTTGAAATAAACAAGTTACAGTCACTTTTTCAAGCTAACGAAATAACTGTATTTTTTGACCACCCTGTATTGAAATAACGGAGATAAGGCTGAAGTGTAGGAAGCCCCCAAGTATCAACAAACTTAAACCGAAATTTCGATATCATTGTATTTCTTAGCTCAAAGATATCAGAGCTTTTAGAGTTCTCGATTTCCGACGAAAAAAAATGAAAATAATTTTTATTTCGAAAACGGCAATCAATAGATAGGTATAGGGAATTATCATGAAAAGTTGTTGGGAAATTATTGGAGATTCTAAAAATAATATAATATACAGGTAGTTCCATTTGAAAAATCAAAGTTGCTACTACTTTCTAATAGAAGTGGCAACACCGCATTACCGAAAATATTTTAGTTGGGTAGAGAATGTCCGACTATGCCCTCCATTGAATTTTTAAAGTGATCCGTTGTATGGTTCACCAGAAACGTCTAATGTGCCATCCACCGTGAATCACCCTGTATACTACACGTAAATCATTCGATGTAACATATAATTAAGTAGGTATTAGTTATTTATGTACCAAGTGCGTTATATAGATCATTATGCCCTGAGGGAAACATTCGGCCCGAGGGCCTCTGGCCCGAGGGATGAATGTTGCCCGATGGGCATAAGGATCTAGTAACGCCACTGCGGTCGCACATACAAAGATTTTATTTTTTTCACCAGAAAAAATTATATTTATGATGAAAAAGCGAAATTTTAAAATCGTTTTCACCATTTCTTCGCCTATTCTCTTCTCAGTAGTAGGCATGTCATTTGTTTGATAGTTTTGGACGCGTTCTGTGTTGAATAGTTTTGTCATCATATTCAGTGACATGTGCATGCTGCTTTCTCTTGTGTAGTCTTTATAGAAATATATGGAAATGAAAATGGAATTTTACCCCCAAGAAATATTCATAGAAAATGCAGCCAAAGCTGCGAATAAGTTCATTGGCGCGGAGGAAATCCAGAGTCGTATACGACAAGGATTATGAAGTATTTAATCAATAAAATTTGCTTCATTTCTCCTAGTACAATAAGCGAGCGTTTTGAATCCATTATGCCCGCAAATGCGGGCATAATGGCCTAGGGCATAATGAGTGTGTTTATAGCAACCGTATCCAAAGTGAAATAAACATATTATATACAAGTGAAAAATAAAAATATTTGCAAGCTAACCTCAAGGTAAAGTCCAAAAACTGGTACTGTAATTAAGATAGGTGTACAGAGTGATCTACGAAAACCATCCTCGTACAACTATTTGTAAATAACAAAATCTTTTAATGCCGCCAAAGAGTTAAACTCAATTTCAACGAAGATGGTTCCACTCTCGAGAGAAAGATAATTAAGAATAATTAAATGCAATGAGTAAATAATTTTGTTATGTGCGAACTGTATTATGAACTTGTTTCTATAATTTTCAATCCTCTGACTGCCTTATAATGCGTATTACTTTTGTCTGAGGAGTGAGTTCGAAAATTCTACGATATAATTACTTCTTTAATAAAATATATAATGGAAATTTACTCATTATGATTAATTATGATCGATTTTTTAGTAGTAACAAAGGAAATTATTGAATTATGAATACTTCAAAATACCTTCTGCATGTATTTGTGTATTTGTGAAAATCATTGAAAAAATTAACTTCAATTTTATAAAAATATGAAACTTAATTCATAGGTTGTTTAAACATTAAGTAATTGTGTTATCAATCATTCTACTACAAAAAATATACGCGAATATTTGGTAATATTTTAGTTTTGTGTGGTTCGAATCAGAGAGAGAGTTAGAGAAAAATTAATTTCTTTTTTACATTGTGATGTTCGCACTGAGCCTGAAAGGTTTCATAAGATAGTATTAATAATCAATTGAACTAACCTTTCAAGAATGTTCATAAATTTAGATAAAACTATCATCATCAAATTTGATTTCACGCTATTTTCTTTAAATTGTATAAAATAAATTCATCAATTTAATAATTTATTCCAAACACTTTGTTTCCTCAGCATTTATTGCCTTCACACAACTTTCTTCAACTGTTTCTGGGATAACAAAAATAGATCTCTTTACTGAATTGTTGGTATCACTGATAAAGAATGCAAATATGGTTATAGGTGAAACGTTAAAATAATTAATACTCAAAAAAAATTAATTCCCACTTGTTAGTAGCTTGGAATTTGTCAAATTTAATAATTTTCCCAACCTCCTTAATCTTTACTATACCCGTTTCATTTCATAGTTTCTATATAAAGTTCAAAATTTCCACACAAAAAAAACAACGACATCCCATTCATACGAAATCCAACATTGGTAAATATCGATGACATTGATTTCAATAGGTAACTTAAAATGAACCCCACAATTATAGGAGAACACCTATGAATATTTTCTGAAAATATTAATATACACAATCAAGTCAAATTACTAATAAATACAATTAGTTCATAACAAAACCAAAAACTCTAAGTGCTCCCTATAAATTTCTCAAAGCCATTCCTGCCCTTAACGTCCAAAGCTTCCTGAAATAGACAAAGCTACAAAGCTTTCGTTTCAGTTGAACTTTACATCACGGACATTTCATTCATCAGCTGCTCGAAAGGCAGAGATACTCGCCATAAGAACCTGAAACCCGTCTGCACACCGGCCACCGTCTTTTGATGAAAGCCTCATCAGAATTCGAACGTATAACAGAAACTCACGTTGATTAAGATCAAGAAAGCCGTCACTCACCTCGAAAATTGTTTCAAGTCCAAGCCAGAATCGAATTATACACTTGTGAATCTTCACTACACTGCGACTACCGTCTGCAATTCAACAACCTCTCATTGTTTTTGCCCTATTCTCGCTCTCCGTTCGCTGTCAAAGTCTCCGACTCGTTTATTTATTATTTATTTTATATGTTTGCTATAGAGAAACGTTGGGTGCGCTGCGGTCGCCGTTCCTGGGCTCTTTCGGTCAGATGCTAGCTGGCGATGACCCCATTAGGTAACTGTAAGACATGAATTTTGAATGTATTCTGTTTTCTTTACGTGCGACATCTGTAGGATTACTTTTGAAACTAAAAGAGATAATCATCAGAACTACATAGTTGCCATTGTTGAAACTTAGATGGCGTACGTGTTCATTCAATGGCAGTTTCAATTTACTATTTACTTTATGTAGGATAAGGTTTAGAAAATTAACAAATTCACAATTCACAAGAATTGGTTATATTAATTTTCCTATAGAAACAATCGAGGAAGCTTTAAAAAAAAGAAGTTAAACAAGCTGAGACGTTCTTTAAATAAGCGAAATAGTGTAATTATGTTTTATTTCTTTAATAATTCTTTAGAATAGGTATATTGTGAAACACAAAAACTTTTCATTTTATCAAAACTTGTTTTCCGAAGTTTATTTTATTAAAATACTAAGTACATAATAATGCTGTAACGCAATATGTGATAATTGAAAGTGATGTATTGAATTTTTTTTGATGATGCATTTTTTCTTAGAAAATTTAGCGATTAAACAATTTTATCTACCATCTAGTAGTATTTTCCTCGTGATGAACGGTATAATTTAATTTAGATTTTTTCCCAGCCAGGTGCACTAAAAATTGAAAGAATTGAATTTTTTCATAAAAGTAGGTAATTGATAAAATTAAAAAAAGTTGTGATTGGTTTTTTATCTGTAATGTACGTTACATAATTTTCAGAAAATTCCTTCAATATTCTGCAACACAAATCTTAAAAAATCGTTGATATTGAAAATTTTTATGAATCCATACTGTGATAAAAAGTGCTAATGCAAAAGGCAAATATTGTCAATCTTTAGCTATATTTGAGTCCAGTTATATTATAATTGAACTTCTAGCTTCAGACAGAAATTCTTTGCTTTCGAAAAAACCTACAAGTCACTAAATCTGCACCTTGTGGGTCCAAGTAGCTGCAATTTGGCAGAAGAATGAGTCCGAAGCTGGGTCCCAAAACCTATTTGTATGTGTATAATTTTCAGGAAAATTCTGTGGATTTTTTCGGAGACTTGTATCTTGACCATATAGGTTCCTCCATAAAATGCCCACCAAATGGTAATTTTCGCTGAATTTCTTCCATATATAAAACGATTTTTGATGGTTGAAGAAACATTGCAGGCAAGAGAAATGATATGAGGAGGGAGTCACTTCGTCAAGAACGTCAAGAGGCATACAAGTACACCAAGGGGTGTCCAAATATGTCAGGGTGTGTAAATTGAACCATAACTTTAAAGGTGTCTTTAAAGTCGTGATTGAATGCTGAAATCCATCCGGATATTATATGAAACTTTTTTGTCATCTATAAACAGCTCACTTTGAGTACAAAAAAAAACCAACTGATGGAAGAGAACATATTTTGATAGAGAAGCCTTTATTAGCTGGTTTTCACTCTGAAAACCTGCTTATTAAAATGGGTGCTATTAGCAAAGTTGGACCTAGGACCAAAATACTTTTTTAGCAGGTTTTCACTTTGAAAACCTGCTTATTAAAATGGGTGCGATTAGCAAAGTTGGACCTAGGATCAAGATAGTTTTTCGTTTAATGACTTTTTATGATGCTTGGCACCAAAAACTCATTTTCATATATCTTGATATATATATATATATATATATATATATATATATATATATATATATATATATATATATATATATATATATATATATATATATATATATATATATATATATATACAGGGTGTTCCTAAATTGAACGTACAAAGGAAAAGGGGAGATTCCTTAAGTAAGTTTGAGAAAAAAAAGTCCCGTAAACATGGGGTCGCAAACGTTTCGTTTTCGAGATACAGAGTGTTGAAGTTTGAATTTTTTTCAAGTTTTTTTCTCATAGTATCTACACTTTATAAGATATTCAACTGAAATTTGGCATATATATTACATTTGAGAGAGCAGATCTACAGGGTCATATTTTTTCTAGAACACTGTCACCTGTTTTCCTCAAGAACTTTTTTTTGGTGAGCAACCGTTAATTTGAAAAAATGTTAAAAGAAGCTTTGTTGTTATACTAAACTTTTCGGTCTCTTGTAGTTCTGTTATGATTTTTTTTTGAGTTTTACGTTTCTTGTAGTAATACATTTTTTTGTAATGATTATACGAGTTTATCAAATCTTTATGAATCATCGCAACAGATCAGGAAAATTTCCATAAAAACTGAATCATCGCAACAGATCAGGAAAATTTCCATAAAAACTAATAATGAATTCAGAGGCCTCGGTAGACCAGCGGTAAGGTGAACTGCCTTATACCATTTGTAAACCGAGGATTGTGGGTTCGAGTCCCACCTCGCTCTTGGGTATTGTGTATGTACGGAATTTAGTGGTTCTATTTATAAAGATAAATTGTTGGTTAATGTACATAGTTTACAAGCCCATTGGCCGTTCGGAACCGGCGTTAAACTGTAGGTCCCTCGAGTTAAAAAAATAATGAATTCATTCACCACAGCTTACAAACTGGCCTCCTTATCATAATTTGGATTTTTCCGAGGATTTCGAGAGAATCGTTCAAATTTTTTTTTCTCGAAATCAGTAGCAGATACGACAAAACTACAAGAGAACGAAAAAATTAGTATAATAACAAAGCTTCTTTTTACATTTTCTTCAAATTAATAGTTGCACACCAAAAAAAAGTTCTTGAGAAAAACATGTGACAGTGTTCCAGAAAAAATATCACCCTGTAGATCTGATATCGAAATTGCCATGTCGTGGTGAGAACTCTCAAATGTAATATCTATGTCAAATTTTAGTTGAATATCTTGTAAAGTGTAGATAATATGAGAAAAAAACTTGAAAAAAATTCAAACTTCAACACTCTGTATCTCGAACACGAAACGTTTGCGTTAATGGGACTTTTTTTTCTTAAACTTACTTAAGGAATCTCCCCTTTTCGTTTGTACGTTCAATTTTGGAACACCCTGTATATGAAAAGGTAGTTTCGTATCGTATCTTGGATAGGATTGATTTTGGTTCGAATTGGTTGAGGGGTTGACCCCCTGGGGGGGGTTAAATCTTGTTTACACGATAAAGGTCGCAATTTTGAAGCAATAGAGTTGAATGTTTGTAAATAGGTAGTATCGCATGAGATATTGGATGGGATTGTTTTTGGTTTGAATTGGTTGAGGGGTTGACCCCCCTGAGAGGGAAATAAATCTTGTTTACACAATAAAGGGCACAATTTTGTAGCAATAGGGTTGAGAACTCGTAAATAGGTAGTATCGCATGATATATTGGATGGGATTGTTTTTGGTTTGAATTGGTTGAGGGGTGGACCCCCTGGGGGGGAAATAAATCTTGTTTACACGATAAAGGTCGCAATTTTGAAGCAATAGGGTTGAATTTTTGTAAATAGGTAGTATCGCATGATATATTGGATAGAATTGTTTTTGGTTTGAATTGGTTGAGGGGTTGACCCCCCTGGGAGGGAAATAAATCTTGTTTACACGATAAAGGCAATTTTGTAGCAATAGGGTTGAGAGTTTGTATCTAGGTAGTTTTGTCTGATATTTTGAATGGGATTGGTTTTGGTTCGAATTGGTCGAGGGGTTGACCCCTCGGGGAAAGAAATAAATCTTATTTGCACGATAAAGTGAGCTATTTTGAAGCAACAGGGTTGAAACTTTGTGAATAAGTAGTTTCATATGATATCTTGGATGGGATTAGTTTTGGTTCGAATTGGTTGGGGGGTTGACCCCCCTGAGGGAAAAATGAATCATGTTTACACGATAAAGGTCTCAATTTTCAAGTAATAGGGTTGAAAAATTGTAAATAGGTAGTTTCCTATGATATCTTGGATGGGATTGATTTTGGTTCGAATTGGTTAGGGGGTTGACCCCCCAGGGGGAAAATAAATCTTGTTTACTCCACAGAAAGCGCAATTTTATAGCAATAAAAGTTTGTATCTAGGTAGTTTTGTATGATATGGGATTAGAATTGGTTCGAATTGGTTGGGTTGACCCCTCGGGGGAGGAAATAAACCTTTTTTACACGATAAAGGGCGTAATTTTGGAGTAATAATATTGAAAGTTTGTGAGTAGGTATTTTTGTATGATATATTGAATAGGATTGGTTTTGGTACGAGTTGCTTGGGGGGTTGACCCCCTAGGAGAGGAAATTAATCTTGTTTGAAACTCTGTATGTATGTAGTTTCGTATGATATCTCGGATGGTATTTATTTCGGTATAAATTGGTTGGGGGGTTGACCCCCTGGAGGAGGAAATGAATATTGTTTACACGATAGAGAGCGCAATTTTTGTTTTTTAGATTTGGAACAAAAATCATAATTGAATTAATAGATTTTTTAAATTAGATGTGTTTTGAAAACCTGTTCTTCTTATGCAGCTCGCTACGGTAGAGTCTTTTTATATTTAAAATATCTTTCGATTTAAATTAAATACTTTATGTAACATTTATATAATCAAGGGATATGTTAAGTTCTTATATTTTTCGCTTTTTCAATAAAGTGTGTAATTTTAAAGACAATAAAGCATATTTTGATTTGATTTAATCTGAAATATTCCTGTAATCAACAATTACTGATCTATGCCCATAGTTAAAGTTCTTGCATCAGCGTCTGCCATATGAATTATTTCCTAAAATTAATCGATATAAATAAACTCGCGAAATCTGTACTTGAAATCAAAATTCCTGAAGAATTCAATTGTCGGTAAATTGACGTTACCAATATGGAAATGAACACATCATTTTCAAATTGAAACGTTAATAATCGAGATCGGACATCTCATCGGATTAAGATTAAGTAATGTAATATCTGTAAAAGTAATTAAGATACAAGAATTTCATAACAGCGCTTAGATTGTCTTTTCAGATCCAGCGTACAGATTTACTCGAAATTATCAGCGCTGGTAGCTTGACTAGATGCGATGTGGTGAACCGTGCGTATTGAAAAAATGGTTACTATCTTCAAGTGGTAAGTGAATAATTTTTTTTTTCGAATAAAAGTTAAGGTGGATCAGTTATATAAATTATAGAATGAATAATTAATAATTTCTATAAATCAAATGAATATATGTAGAAATTACGGTTATGTGAATTTCCATGTAACGACTAACAAGTTATATAGAATAAAGTATAAACTTTAAAATAAAAACACTTGGCTTATGTTTCACAATATAAAAAATATTTAGATACTGTATTTAGCAGTAACGAAAAGTCGACATGTTTCGAGTTATGAACTCATTATAGAGACTGACTACAGGAGACAGTATTACATCGTAATTTATAAAACAGACAAAAGCAAAGGTGATACCTGAAAATCAATTTGTTCGTTTACAAGGGGTAATTGACTATTATGGGCGGAACTTATTTCGAGAATTTCAAGAAGGTCAAGGCGCTTTCCTTTGTTACCCGAATGTAACAATTGGGTTTTGTTGAAATCCAGGAAGTGATTGAATTTTATACAAAGTTCAGAGAAGCCAGTGGTATTTTTGTTTTGTAAAATTGACTTTTTATGTTCTTCAACACGAATTTTTATATTCCTTCCTGTCTGTCCAATATAGAATATATACATTCGTCGCAAAATATTTTGTAAATACCACTGTTTTCTCCGATGTTAGAAATTACAAAATATTTTGCGACGAATGTCCTGCTTTCTATATTGGACAGACAGGAAGGAATTGTGTTGAAGAACATAAAAAGTTAATTTTACAAAACAAAAATACCACTGGCTTCTCTGAACATTGTATAAAATTCAATCACTTCCTGGATTTCAACAAAACCAAATTGTTACATTCAGGTAACAAAGGAAAGCGCCTTGACCTTCTTGAAATTCTCGGAATAAGTTCCGCCCATAATAGTCAATTACCCCTTGTAAACGAACAAATTGATTTTCAGGTATTACCTTTGCTTTTGTCTGTTTTATAAATTAGGATGCTATACTCTCCTGTAGTCAGTCTTGATAATGAGTTCATAACTCGAAACATGTCGACTCTTCGTTACTGCTAAATACAGTATCTAAATATTTGTTATATTGTGAAACATAAGCCAAGTGTTTTTATTTTAAAGTTTATACTTTATTCTTTATGATGTTTCACCAAGTGATGTGCGAGAATTCAATCTCAGTTATTAACAAGTTATATTTTATATACCTAGTATTTTCTAATTTAGGATTTACCACTAAATAAGAAAATCTATTCATTTGATAAAATCAATAAAAAAACAGGACAATAAGAAAATCTATCACTATGACTTCAACATTATTCAGTATTTTCAATAAACAATAGACCCTCTGAATTAATGTGAAAAAGAATTTAGTAATACTTTATTTTCTTGTGACCAAACTAACAATTTCACGCGAAATATTGAAGATATAAAAATAAATGTATAAATATTATAGAGTTACAGAAACCATCAAAAATTGTCAATTTATTAGCATCGCAATATTTTATTATTTTGAACTCTTTCGTAAAGAAGATAATAAATTGAATCATTGTTTCTCCTAACTTTAAGGTGCTTTAACTTGGAGGGAAAATGGTTATAAACTAACATTTATATAGAAGATCCCTTTAATTCAAGCTGTAAAGTAACCTTTTGAAATATTTCGCACCAATTTAGAAACACCTTCTATATATTATATAAATATATATATATATATATATATATATATATATATATATATATATATATATATATATATATATATATATATATATATATATATATGTTCAGAAAGATTTCCGCGGTCGGAAGTATTTGAAAAACTTATATATATATATATAATATATATATATATATATATATATATATATATATATATATATATATATATATATATATATATATATATATATATATATATATATATATATATATATATATATATATATATATATATATAAAACAGTGGCGGCTCGTGAGGTGTTGGTTTAAGGAGGCTACAAGAGGTGTTGAAAAATACAAAAATTTTTAGGATTTCAAGGTCAACCGCCTTATAATTTAAAGAAAATCAAACTAAAATATTAAATAGGTACCTATTCGAGGAATTAATAAATTGTTGCCCAGCAAGAACCAACGGGGAGGTGAGACTTTTTTCTTGCCAGAAATAAAATAACCCCCTCCCAAAAATAGATTGAAATAAAATTCTTGTCATAAAAGTCAAACAAAACTCAATAAAATAACAACAAAATAAAATAATAAAATATACATTTAGACCTAAACAAAAAAAATTAAATAAATTCTTTGGTATAGACATCTATTTTTTCATAGATATAATAAAAACATTGTCTTTTTGATAATAAAATTCATCTATTTCATGAATTTTATACTTTTATGAACTCGGAGGTTAGGTTAGTAAGGTTAGAAAAAGTCAGATCAGCTCAAGTTTTTGAAAAAAAAAGATGACCCAGCGACAAAATGTGACTTCATATTCGGCTTTTTCAGGCCAAAATAAGCTATAATCCGAAATTTCAAGAAAATCGAGGCAGTCTGTTGTATTATCGATAATTACCATAATTCCTGCATAGATGCCAGTGCCAAACAGAGACATTTTCCCTAGTAAAAAGTAAACACTGCCAACAAAATAATTTATTTTTTGCCTGTGATCCGGTAAGCCAAGGATGTCTCTCATAATTTCTGATATTAAAACCGCGATTCTGCTACGGTGCACCAAATTGTTTAATTCCGGGGTAGGTCGCAATGTTTTTATTAAAACTTTATCGTTTTAACTTAGTGCACTAAAGTTATGGGATAACAAATATTTCACTAAGTCACCATTGAAATTTTTAAAATTAACTTCAGTAACCGAACTCATTTTAAAAACAATACGCCAAATTAAAACCAAAACAAACTATTTTCATCCACGACAAGTCACAACGGTCCATGTCCAACGAATTCACTCGATTTTACCCGAAAGCCTATAGTTGTGATTGGTCGACATTGTGAAAGACTGCAATCGGTGTTCCTTTTCTATTGCAATGAAGTATTCATTCGCAGTATTCGCACCGTTGTTTGCTTTTCTGTGGCAGGCATAGTGAATGTTGAAAATATACTATTTTAAGCCTCTGCAGCGTTGCCACAAATATTGAAATGAATGAAATGCAGTAAATGTAAATACCTTCTATCGTAATTAATAAATTATATTATATAATGCAGGTTGAAAGGAAGGTAGGTGCATAAAACAATATGATTGCTATTCAATATAATATATTCAATATAATATATTAGTGATACACGGAATATTATTGAGGAGGAGGCTTAGCCTCCTTAGCCGCCTTCGAATAGCCGCCTCTGATATATAAATATAAATATATATATATATATATATATATATATATATATATATATATATATATATATATAAATATATATATAAATATATATATATATATATATATATATATATATATATATAAATACAAAGAGGAAATTTATCGCGGGGAAATAGTATATGAAACAAGCAGAATGTACCACAAATGTGTGATTGTCTTCCGAAGCAGGGGATTCTGCTTGTTGTAGCTGTCTTAATTCCAGGTTTTCCATCGCATACTTGGCTACGCCGTTCTGATGAGGACCAAAGAGTCCGAAACACGTGTCAACGGCTGCTTCGACATATGCGGGCTAGACCGATAATTCTGCTTGTTTCATATATATAAATATATATATATATATATTTATATAATATATAGAAGGTGTTTCTAAATTGGTGCAAAATATTTAAAAAGGTTAAATATCTTATATATAAAATTCTCGTGTCACAATGTTCGTTCCCATACTCCTCCGAAACGGCTTGACCGATTCTCATGAAATTTTGTGAGCATATTGAGTAGGTCTGAGAATCGGCCAACATCTATTTTTCATCCACCTAAATGTTAAGGGTAGTCCACCCCTAAATTTTTTGTTTTATTTTTTAGACAAAATTTTTTGTTTTTATTTTTTTAACCTAACTTTTTTTTACTAAATTTTCACCCCTCTACGATCAACCCCTATTTTTTATTCGTTAAACTCCTTCGAAATGACTCGACCGATTCTCATGAAATTTTGTGTGCATATCAGTTAGCTCTGAGAATTCGACAAAATCTATTTTTCATCCCCCTAAATGTTAAGGAAAGGTCCACCCCTTAATTTTTTATTTATATTTTTCAGACAAAATTTTCTGTTCTATTTTTTTTATGATACAACATTCAAAAATACATCCAACCCTAAATTTTCACCCTTTTACGATCAACCCCTATTTTTTATACTCCTAATGATTAACATTTTTATGAATTTTTTGAACAAATTTTTTTTTTTGATTTTTTTATGATGTTGCTTCAAAAAAATACATACAACTCTAAATTTTCACCCTTCTATCAACAACCCATATTTTTCAATAGCCATTTTAATAATTTAAACAACGTTTGCCGGGTCAGATAGATAGATAGATAGATAGATAGATAGATAGATAGATAGATAGATAGATAGATAGATAGATAGATAGATAGATAGATAGATAGATAGATAAATAGATAGATAGATAGATAGGTAGATATACATCGGCAGATAGATGAATAGATAGAAAGACAGATGGATAAAAATAATTTATATGGCTGAACGTTTGCCCGGTCAGATAAATTGATAGATGGATATGCAGATAGATAGACATATAGATAGATAGATAGAAAGATAGATAACTCTCTAGATAGAAAGATATATAGTTAGGTAGGCAGATATACATCGGCAGACAGATGAATAGATAAAAATAATTTATATGGCAGAACAACGTTTGCCGGGTCAGCTAGTATATATATATATATATATATATATATATATATATATATATATATATATATATGTATATATATTATATATATATATTTATATAATATATATATATATTTATATAATATATATATATATATATATATATATATAATTCTATACTTCTAGTCAAATGAATTAATATAAATTTGAAATATGTAAATAAATTATTTTGAAAAACTATCAAATCTAGGTAATCTGGTAAATGGTCGGATTTAAAAAACACCTTCACCATTTGATTTAACTTATTAAATTATTTTATTGATAATACATATTTCTTTGATAATACATGGATTCATAATTTGTGTTATAATACGTGGCATCAGATGACCGATAAACCAGATGTTAATGTAAAGTGTAGAAGCTGCCCTGAAAACATTAGGAAAAGTAATCATCCATTTCATTTTATCTCATTCAAGTCTCTCTAATATGTAGATGAAAAATATTCGTCAACTTTTGAGAATATTCAAAGATAATATTATAGAAAATGAATATACAGATAAAATATTTTATTTTTCACTTGTATATTATTTGTTGATTTTACCTTAAATACTGTTGCTATAAATACACTCATTGTATCCTATGGCGTTATGAGCGGGCATAATGGATCATAACGCCCGCTCATTGTGCGAGGAGAAATGAAGCAACCTCCATTGATTAAATACTTCATAATCCTTGTCGTATACGACTCTGGATTTCTTCGGCAATGAATAATTCGCAGCTTTGGCTGCATTTTCTATGATATTCTTGGGTAAATTCATTTTCATTTCCATTATTTTCTTATAAGACTATACAAAGAAAGCAGCAATGACATTCACTAAATATGATGACAAAAATATTCACAAACGTCAAATTATCAACAAATGACATGCTTGACATAAGAAGGAAAATGGAAAATATATGAACCGATTTTAAAATCGATTTTTCATTATAATGAAATAATTTTTTCGTGAAAAATAAAATCTTGTATTACTAGATCCTGTTACTAGTTTGTGTTACTAGATCCTAACGCCCATCGGGCGTTAGGATCTATATAACGCACTTGGTACATAATAGTTATTTACGATACAAGTGAGTTGACAGCATCATTAAGATACGCGTGTGAAAGTTGCACAACGAGTGCGTAGCACGAGTTGTGTAACCACACAAGTGTCTTAATGGGGTTAACTCGCGTGTATTGTACAATTGTACAATATTTTATCTACTCCTAACCGGGATACTCATTTTTATACGATTTCACAAACAGTGCACAGAATGCTCCCATTTTCAGGATGATGGCTTCATTTAACAACTTCTGCATAGACCTGGATCTCTTCAATATATCGCTCAATAATCTGTTTTATCACCTATGTATCCAACTGTATTGTCATTATTTCTTTTCTATTTTTAAATGTTAACACCCATGTAATGTAGCTTCGAAGAGACGAATACTGTTTTTTGGGTTTTTACCTGTTTGTATTCCACGTGATCATTAAATAAATAAATAAATAAATAAAGAAATAAATAAATTTTACCTTAATACCTTTGTTCAAATAAGTACCTGAAACACCATGCATGGCAATGTCAATTTGATATTGAATAATATTGATGTCACTTTAAAGTCAAGTTTCAAAAATTGTAATCTAAAATGAGCGATTCGGAAAGTATTCCTTCTGATATTGAAGAAGAGGCATCGAGAGCACTTGTATTTAGTAGGTATTGCAAAATAAATGTTTTACAAACTTTTTTTTTTATTTTGGTAGTCATCTAAAGAAAGAGTGCGGTAATAAAAATGAGTGAGTTAAGAAGCTCTTAACTCACTCAAAATGCGTGCGGTAAGAGCTTCTTAACTCACTGGAGTAGATAAATAACTATTCAGAATTCTTTAGAAATATCGTGTTTCTTTGATTGCATTAAATGTATTTCTCATAACGCATAGAATCCATCAAAATTCACGTTTTTGAGAATTTCATTCTCCCGAGTTTTCTAAACAATAAATAATCGTCATGCAGATTTCGTAAAAGTTTTGAGTATCTCGTTAGGTAGATATTTCTTAAAAGTATCACTTCAAATCATCGAACTTTTAGATAATGCCCAAAAATAACCGTTAATTTCCTTGTGGCTCTCAAACTTTCCGCGAAAAAAATTGATAAATTGAATTTGACAAAGACAACAATTTGCATTATTTTCATTTCGCCGAAATTTCGTAGATATCCTCGCGAACTTCCTGCGATAAAACTTTGAGATGTTAAAAAAAGCACACCTGCTTTATGCATATTCTGAAAAGAGATTAATCGTACCTATATTACAAGTTCTCGTCGATCATTTTTTTGCTGTTACATCGATTCGATTGGATGTCGTTTTTTCTGGGTCCATAGGTTTCATTATAATCTGCTCTATGGATTTTATTTGAATGATTTATCTTTGTTAACCTAGTATATCTATCTATTGATGAAATATCGATCAGCGACTTGACGGCATTCTCTTGATTCACGCAATTGGATTACTACAAATAAATAGGAATGGCCCCTCATCACATTTTTATTTATATTCATTAACAACGAGGAAATTGGGTGGATCTAGGTTAACAAGCACTTATTGTTGCTTTCTTGTTGATCAGATAATGAGTAGGTATTTGATACCACTTTACAGTTTAAATATGCACAAAGACACAAACAAAATACATGCAAGATATATATATATATATATATATATATATATATATATATATATATATATATATATATATATATATATATATATATATATATATATATATAATCTCTTGATAATTACTTGATAATTATTAGCAATAACAGGCTTGTTGAATCTCAAAAAACTCGATTTTATTAAAAAGTTGACGTTTCGCCACGACATTCGTGGCTTTATTCAAAACTTTTGAAAAATTGAAATTTCTTTGACATTTATTGATTTGAAAGAATTTTAATAGAAAAGACTACTATGTTTCACTAAACTTTTTCGGCTGTGGCCGTTCTTTGTTATTTATTACGTGCTATTCAGTCCAATATTAACATTCAAATCTGTTATTATTAGATGGTAAGGGAAACCACAGAAACCTTTACCCACGTAATGTTCGAAACAGGTTCAAATTATTTTGATTTTGAAAAGTCAAAGAATAGGGTACTATTTATCTTGTTTTCAAAAATTTCTCATTGCGGCTGTGTACGTCTTCAGCTATATTTAGTCCAATATCAACAGACAGGTCTGTTGATATTAGATGGGAAAGGAACCACAGAAACCTTCACCCACGTAATGTACAAAATAGGTTTAAAATATTTGATTGTTTAAAAAGACATTACTTGTAATTTTGGAGATCACATGTTCTAAACTATACTTTCTTTTTAGAAAAATTGAAAATTCTAGATGTTTAGATTTTGTCTGAGAAGATGAGTTGTTATGGTTAGAGTTTGTATGTTGAATTATCTTGTTTTGATTCACGTTGTTTCTTAGAAAAATTAAAGAATTAAATCTGCGTATATTGAACTCAAATGTTTGATCTGTTCTATCATTTACGACTTTATTAAAATTTTTTCGAATATGTGGTTTCCGTTACCATCTAATAATAACATATTTGAATGTTAATATTGGACTGAATAGCACGTAATAAATAACAAAGAACGGCCACAGCCGAAAAATTTTAGTGAAACATAGTAGTCTTTTTTAACTATTCAAATTTTTTCAAATCAATAAATGTCAAAGAAATTTCAATTTTTCAAAAGTTTTGATAAAGCCACAAATGTCGTGGCGAAACGTCAACTTTTTAATAAAATCGAGTTTTTTTGAGATTCAACAAGCCTGTTATTGCTTATAATCATCAAGAGATTAGAAATAGTTCACAGGCAACAACAATTCCAATATATATATATATATATACAGGGTGTCCCACAATTTTTTGGACAGGCTATAACTCTAAAACGGCTGAAGATAACTTCATGAAATTTGGTATGCAGCAATTGGACGAATTTTACAATATTGCGAATCCCTCATGACGTCAGCGAAATCATCACCGTAGCTATGACGTCATGTCATTATAAAATATCAAATGTAAAGGTGGTCGTGTGACTGCTCATATTAAAGGTCTTTTTATTCTGAATTCAACCATGTAATACACTTAGTATGTTAAAATTTATTAGTTGTGTATTTTCGATCAAAAGGAGTTTAACAAAATGAATAAAAAAGTTTAATAAACAAATTTAATCACATGGAAATCAAGGCAATAATACCATTATTCTACAATTAATTTCAACACAAGCCTCAAACCTGATTTTCATGTGATTAAATATGTTTATTAAACTTTTTTATTTATTTTGTTAAACTCCTTTTGATCGAAAATACACAACTAATAAATTTTAACATACTAAGTGTTTGACATAGTTGAATTAAAAATAAAAAGACCTTTAATATGAGCAGTCACACGACCACCTTTACATTTGATATTTTATAATTTTTTTTTTCGACTGACGTCATGAAGGATTCGCAATATTGTAAAATCCGTCCAATTGCTGCATACCAAATTTCATGAAGTTATCTTCAGCCGTTTTAGAGGTATAGCCTGTCTAAAAAAATTGTAGGACACCCTGTATATACAGTGTGTCGCATTTAAGATGAAGACAACCCCATATTATGGTTATTTAAAGAAGCATAGATTTGAATTTTCGTACAGTCATAAACGGTGATGGGTTATATTTTTTAAGAAACTCAACTGAATTCTGAATTTCAAACTCGGCCTACTACGAATTGACAAATAGGGCCGATTCTCAATATTTTGGTTCGCGTTAGAGATATGGAAAAAAGTTATAGGAAAAAGCTGTTTTTTTTTTAGGCCCATATACCAATTTTCATTACTAAATTCGCATTTTCAATTTTATCAATATTTTGGTTATAATTCAAAATTATTAAGTTTATCTCTCAATTTTATAACTAGTACGCTATGGAAACTAAGAACTTGACTACTTTATAATTCAATAGTGTTATGTATTCAAATATTTCAATAAAATATTAACACAAAGGAAGGAGAATTTTATCTTATAATAATTATTTTATTCTTATAACTGATTAAATTTAGGGAAGATTTATAGAACAATAATTTTTCTGATACAAAATAATTAATTAACTGTAATTAGATGAGGTATCTCTCAACTAGATCACCGTCTATTCGAATACATTTTTCGATTCTTTTTCTATTCTGTCTTGCTACTCGTCTAAGTTCAGGGATGCTGTTTTCTTGACATCATGCTTGTCTTATTTTCTCACAAAGTTCATCTCGATATCTGGGTCTTGTTTTATAGACCTTGTTTTTTAACATGCCCATATGTGTTATATCGGGAGACCTCGGAGGCCACAATTCTAAAGGACTATTTCTTCCTATACAGCGTATAGGAAAATTTTTGTTCAACCACTCACGAACAATTCTTGAGTTATGAATAGATGCGCCATCGAGTTGCAAGTACATATCCTGTCGCACATTAAGAGGAAGATTTTCAATTGTATCCCAAAATCGTCCATTGAGAAAATTAACGAAACGCTCAGCATTTAGTGTCTCAAGTTAAACTCTGCAGCAACTTGTCTGCTGCTACGAGAATTATCACCAAATAACCGAATTATTTCGATTTTTTCACGTAAAGTTGATGGCATCTTCATTCTCTGATCACTAATACTTACTAAATTTAACTTAACGCAATACTTCAAACTAACTAGTATTTGAGACTCCCGTCAATTTCATTATTTTCCATGGCACACTAAGTATAAAATTAAAAAAGGAAATAATTTTGGGATACCAAAATATTGAAAAATTAAAAATGCGAATTTTGTCATGAAAATTGGCATATGCGACACACTGTATATATATATATATATATATATATATATATATATATATATAAATGATAATATATATATATATATTAATATATATATATATATATATATATATATATTATAATATATATATATATATATATATATATATCAGAGAAAGATTCCGGGGTTCAATCCGATTTCGGAAGTTTTTGTTGGCGCTGAGAAGCACCGTTTGTTTCACGACGTTTCGCCAAAATCTCATTTGGCATTTTCAAGTGCTGCTGTACGTCTGGTGACTCGACGGCAACTACGACGAGTCACCAGACGTACAGCAGCACTTGAAAATGCCAAAATGAGATTTTGGCGAAACGTCGTGAAACAAACGGTTGCTTTCTCAGCGCCAACAAAACTTCCGAAATCGATTGAACCCCGGAATCTTTCTCTGATTCATTCCACCATCCGAGAAAACATACGACACAACATATATATATATATATATATATATATATATATATATATATATATATATATATATATATATATATGGTCTGTTTTTTTAACTAACCCACTATTTCTATCTCGGAAGCGGAGAGTCCTACAAGGTTGGTTAAATTGTAGAAAAGTTTCCTATTTTAGAGAACAATAATAAGCTTTTTTCAGATCTTGAATATCAATGGCTGTTTTTGAGATATTCGCCAAAAAATGAAATAGTCGAATTTCGTTTTCTGGCTCTAATCCCCCTCCATTTCGAATGATATAAGAAAAAGTCAGGGGAACTTTCGTTAATGTTTTGTATTTGTTATAATCTGATATGAACCAATTTTCAATGCGACGTTTCGTTCATTAGATTTCATCATCAACTTAATTTTTTTAAATATGCGCCTCTAGTTTGACTGACATGCTCAGCATTCACGTTATATTTGAGATCTAGACCCGAAAAAATATTGGTACTTACTTTTTTGAGTTATCTCTGACCGGGAATTGTTTGACTATACAGTGATCATAAGAAAAATACATGTATTGTAATTGATATCTGAATTTGTTACAATAATGGCCACTAAAATTGATGAAAAAAAAAATCAACCAAATATATTCGAATTGTAATGCACGTTTCGAAGTACTAAATTTTCGTCAGATGCTGAAATAATGATAAAATTCTACAGATACAGATATTTATATAAAATCTTGATTATATAGGAACTTGAGTTAAATATTCAGTAAATTCAACCTGAACTGCATTGTTAAAAAAATTCAATAATAGGCTACTTGTGAGTTCTACCTGACCTTTGAAAAGAAGACCTGAATACTTGAATTTATTGATTTCTAAAAATTCCAGAAAATTTTATTTTAAACGCTTGATCTCTCTATTCAATCAAATCAAATCAAAATATGCTTTATTGTCTTTAAAATTGTACTATTTATCGACAAAGCATAAAACTAAACAAAGTAAAATATAGAAATAAAAACACATCAGGCAAAAAAATATAAGAACTAAACAATGTAAACATAGAAATAAAAACACATCAAACTACATTTTCATACAAAATATATACAAATTTTAAATTATCAACAATGGCATCGCGAGTAAGTGTAAAATTTTTTGAATTTTTTTTTAATCGAAGCTGATGTCTGTGCTATTTAATTTGGTCATATCGATCAGAATAGTTTCAATCAATCCATTGTAATTACTTCTTTTTTCTAAATTACTTTCTTATTCAAACTTTTAGTTAGATATTCAAACCTAATTTGATTGAATAATTTGTAATAAATTACTTCCACATCAAAATTTAAGGAGGAGTAAATTTAAATGTTTATTTCATATACCATCAAACATTTGATTTGCACGTGATGTTTCAAAAATTAAGAATAATTTTTTTGTTATATTGTAACATTTTTTTTCAGGTGCGTGGATTTTGCACAAGTTCTAATTATATTTCAATTTGTTCTCCGAACGGAAGGACGTGAGTATGGTTTTTTAACCAAGTAACAAAAAATAATTACTTTTCACTCATATTTTTTCACTGACTACTAATTTTTGTTTGTTAAAACTCATTTGAATGTTATGGAAGTATGTCTCTAGATATTACGCAGAAAATTATCTAGGAACAAAATTCAAGCAGATATACGAATATATATCATATATTTTCAGATAAATCAGAAACAAAAAAGAAAGATTTACTGCTAGCGGCATATTTTTGTAAAAAAAGAATTGTAAAGAACATCCACTCTAAAATTTCACAATGTTTATTCAACATAACTTCATAATTTCTTCTCAACTAAAATTCACTCCAAAAAAAATTCTCTCTGAAAAGAAAAATTAAAAATTAGATTATTGAATGCTATTTCTCCATTTAAAAGATTTAAAACACGAACACTTTTCAGTGAAAAAGCATCACTTTCATAATTCTCAAATACTCGATTTTTTTTCTATTATAGAATTGGATACAACATACGAAGAAGAAAACGTGGGTCCCTGCGTCAATTTTAGGATAGGGGATGACGACCTTCAGGCCTACGATTTTATAACGAAATACCGGTTGGATTTCCTGGACAGGAAATTTCCTGGAATCAGTAAAGTGAGAGGATCTAACAGACTTCAAACGGCTTTCCGATTAGAAAAGGAGGCGGACCTCACTCTGCCGGCTAGGTGAGTAGATCGAGACAGAAGGAAATTCTCTACTTGTCTGCTAAACATTTGTGAATCAAGATTACAATTCGGATTATCTGCGATTCCTATAGATGACGCTGGTAATGATTATTCACTGAATGAATTCGTCTGCCAGCGATTTAAAGGTAAAAAATTGCGGGGTAGATCATCATTACCGAGCTAGTTTACCAAGTGCTTAGGTACGCTGGCTAGTATTCGGGAGGTCCGAGGTTCAAACCCTGGAGTCGACTCACGACTGGTGGTCTGCCATGAGTTTTTCTTAGAGGTTTCCTCATGGTCTAAAGTAAGTCTCTGCTTGCAAACTGACAAGGCGAGTGCTAGGCCAGTATTTATCCTCTGAACCCTACCCACACTTCCTCTCTTCCATATATATCCTGTCTCACACGTCCTCAATACACAAATAAGTGTATTCTCTGATCTGGCTGAAGGAGTTGAACCCCAAAACACAAAGCCTGCCTCCCTCACACGTTATAATTTTTATTATTTAATATAGGGGTATGCTGCACCGCGATCTTAAGGTCTATTGTGCCCCCCATCCGAGTTGTTTTCTGTACTGCGACATCTACAGCTCGCCTTCTAATTCCAGAGTTCTAATGAACCCCAATATCTGGAAAGGCTTCAAGGAAGTTACCTCCTCAATCCTACAAGTTTCTTGACCGTTGGCTTGCAATGGCGAGGTATTCTGTAACAAGGTGAACAGGTTTTCCTCCTCCTCCCCAAAGAATCTACACTCGTCAGTTTCTGATAAATCTATTCTCATCAGATACTTCCTGAGGAGACAGTGTCCTGTAAGAAACTCAGTGAGGAGGTGTAATTTATTCTTAATGAGATTCAGCTATCCTTTGGATATTGCACTTAGTTTTGGAGTGACCCATCCCTGGAAGATTCCCCATAGTTTTTTCCTTTCGGTTTCCTCCTTCTTCCGAAAATCTCTCTCATAAGTGCATTTCCTCACTCACACTTACTTGGGGAAGGAATGAAACACAAGCAATTTGCCATTTGATTAATTATTAAACTCTGTTGAAATTTTTCTTGTTCAATTAATGCCTGCCTCCATTCTACACAGAAAGTGTATTCTCAAAAGAAATTGACAAAATAATTTCACTAATAAACCATTGCTGCAGCAGGATTCATCGTATTGATATTTTGTTAAAATCATGCTCAATCTCTGTCAGCATTAATAGATTTTATATCAGGCAAATATTTTCAGTTAATTTAGAAAAACTTATGACATATGTTATTATCATATATTGATTTTTTTCACAGAGATATTTTTCCACAAGGACTGCCGGAAGAATTTTCATTCATCTGCACCTTCCGTACGAGAAGATGGCCTAAAATACCGTGGCATTTAGTGAGGGTCACAGATTTGGAATATAAGCCGCAATTTTTAATCACCCTGAATCCAAAGAATAAATCCGTTGAATTTTCAGTTCCTAATTACGAAGGAAGATTACAAACTCTCGAGTTTTTTTATCCTGAGGTGAGAGCTACAAAAACTGAGAAGACAACGATAAAAAATTTCCTATCATTTTTCAGTTATTCGACAGGAATTGGCATAAAATACATTTTGGAGTTTCGAGAGACCGAGTCTTGTTGTTCGTCGATTGCAAAAGAATAGACCAACAGTTTCTTGACGTGAAAGGACCAATAGACGTAAATGGTTTAATTTCCATAGGCAAAGTTCAAAATACCCAACAAACTGTACCAGTGAGTTTTAAGCATTTTTAAGTTGAACATAACTAAGATGAAATTTCACCGGACTCGTATGCTGAAGCTCATAATCTGAAAGTAACACGAGTCATACTAAAACAAAATTTTAATCATGCTTACTAGAAATAGAATACTAAATTCACCCATTCATAATATATAAATTTTGAAGTCCTTAAATATTTTTTAGATTGACATTCAATGGATGGTGATGAGTTGTGACCCCACAGCTCCAGAAAGGGAAACTTGCAATGAAATACCCGTAAGTACTATATGTAGTTAAGATAATGTTTCACAAAACACTTTTTTTATTAGGACATCAAAATAAATTATGTCCCTTCAAGAATTGTTTGCCTCTTTTTGGATATTTGCAGATATTCCACATGATCAACTATGTCCTTTAAATTTTCAGATAGTTCCTTCAAGTTCCATTGTTACGACCCTGAGACCTACCGAATCCTCTCGGACTTGTACAACAATTTGTCCACAAGGACCCCCGGGGCTTAATGGCACCCAGGTAAATAGTTAATTACTTTTGAAGTATACCTTTTGTGTTTATTACATTCTCCCTTAAAAGGGTTCACCTGGTCTCCCTGGACCGATGGGCCCACAAGGTTTCCAAGGACGACCTGGATTAGCTGGCCAAAAAGGTGAGCAAGGACAATATGGTAATCCCGGACCATCGGTAAGAAATTTTATTGTGATAATGTCATAGCACAAGTCAAACTTTATATTATGTAGGGTGTGCCTGGACCTCCTGGATTATTTGGCCCAATAGGACCCCAAGGTCCTCCAGGTCCACAAGGAATACCGGGAAATGATGGAGAAAAGGGTGATAGAGGTGAAAAGGTGGGTTCAATATAATAATCATGACAATGAATTCAATACACGCTATTAATTTCTTATGTACTATACAGGGTGAGACTGGAGAAAGGGGATATTCTGGGAGGGATGGATCACCAGGATTACCTGGTGCAGATGGGGCACCTGGGCCAAGAGGACTTCCTGGTTTTACGGGAAACGGAAGCTGGGAGACGATACCAGGACCGCCGGGGCCTAGAGGTTTTGCTGGAATTCAGGTTCAAATTAATACCTTAATTCTTGTTTATTAGTAGCCAATATCAAACAAATTAATATGTCTCCATAAAGTTCATAGTTCAAATTAACTATATATTTTTGTTTGATTTCAGGGGCCACAGGGCCCTATAGGACCAATAGGCGCGAGAGGTTTACCGGGGCCTCCTGGCTTACCGGGAAGCGACGGCCAAGACGGCGCACAAGGCCTTAGAGGCTACAAAGGAGAACGCGGTGATCAAGGAGAAAGAGGATTTACTGGTCTCCAGGTAGATTTAGCTTACCTTGTATATTATTAACATATTTTTACCATATCTACTTTCGAAGGGTCCTCCTGGCCAACCGGGATTATCAATAGGATCTGGTAGCGTAACTGCAGTACCAGGGCCACCTGGATCAAGAGGAGATTCTGGTCTACCAGGGCCAAAAGGTATGAAAGGAGATACTGGAGATATTGGAGAAAAAGGAGAAAGAGGGCAGAAAGGTAATAACAAACATAATGCATTCTTGTTTTCAATTAAAATTCTATATGTTCTGATGCATATGCAAAAAATCTGATAGTTGCTTTCAAGATCCTTTTGACTCGATCATTCCATGAAATCCTCTCTGAAATGAACATCTTTCGACAAAGCTTTAAACTAGGAATACCTTATTGCAAAACACGAAATGTTTTTACAAAGCAAGATCCACAGAAATATGGATGCTTCAATTGATCTACTTCAAAAAAATAACTATTTGTACGATCAGTTTAAGTGTGTCTTCTTTTATCTCAAGGTGATAGGGGAACAGAGGGCATTCCAGGCTTGGATGGACTTCCGGGTCCAGCTGGAAGAAACGGCTTGCCAGGTGTTGATGGTATAAAAGGAGAACCCGGATTCATTGGAGCTCCAGGTTTGCAAGGACCCATTGGATTAACAGGACCAATCGTAAATAAAACATTCTAGAACCTTGTGACAAAATTTTGAAAAATTTAAAACGAATCTTCAAAGAATTCTCACAAGTTGAATCCTTCACGGAGATATGTTCTGTTTCAGGGCCCATTTGGACCTAGCGGCCTACCAGGTCCACCAGGTGTTAAGGGAGATGTCGGTCCTGCTGGTCCGCCAGGTTTACCAGGAATATCATTAGGATCAGTACGTAGCGGACCTGCAGGCCCTCCTGGAGATAAAGGAGCAAAGGGAGAAGATGGAGAAAAGGGCGAGATCGGTTTACCGGGATCTCCTGGTTTCCCAGGACCACCAGGAGTTCAAGGAATTCAAGGTCCCGAGGGCATTGAAGGAAAGCAGGGACCGCCTGTAAGTTTTACTTGTATTTATCGAGAAGAAGTTCGAAGTCAGTTTCAATAAGAATCACGGTCAATTTTCTAAATGCATATAAGCAAATTAACTTCTCTGTTTAGAGATCAATCATATAATATGCTATGTTCATTATTTCAGCGATTATTCGGTAATGGCATTCTCAAAATCTTTTCCATTTTTAAAATAAATCCATTCAGATCATACAAAAATATTTCAGGGACCGCAAGGCATGGCTGGCGATCAAGGTCCTCCTGGTCAGGAAGGACCACGAGGACCATCAGGAAAAGATGGAGCATCAGGTGTTCCTGGGACTCATGGAACCAAAGGTGACAAGGGACAGGATGGTGAACCTGGACCAATTGGGCCAAGAGGGTATGCTGGTCAACCGGTATGTAACCAAATCGCTGTTTTACATACAGATTAGAAATAGTAGAGTGTTGAATTCGACCGGGATTTTATTTTAGAATCTGTTAGTTCTTATTATCGAATAGTATTCAATATAATAATATATAATATGCCTAACATATAACAAGCGTCATGTTACCGTATGCTATGCAAATCAAGATATTATAACTTCTGAAATGCGAAAAGAAGAAAATGTTTCTTGAATAAATATAAAAAGCTAACGTATTGTCTTTAGAAGATTGCACAAAAATATATTATAAAAGATCGAAAAATTCACATTCCCATCTTGTTCATCGTATTTACGGTTATTTCAGGGAGTTGCTGGAGCACATGGTTTGTCTGGACCGCCAGGATTACCAGGAACGGACGGGAGACCTGGTCAATCGGGAGCACCAGGTCCACCCGGTACATGTTCTTGCGACATGGTGGGTAATCTAGTCCTAGATGGAACAGGCACTCCTGGAACGAACGGCCCAAGGGGATTACCCGGACCGCCTGGAGTGGTGAGTGATAGATTACACGCTCTTAAGCTTTAATTGTGAAAAAAGTTCTATTTCAAAATTTTGAGAGTTACCCTCGATTGAACATATACATTTTAATAGCCCGGAGAGAGAGGAGCTGCAGGCGAGAGGGGACCAGAAGGTCCCTCCGGATTTCCCGGAATGCCAGGAAAAGATGGACCTGCAGGATTCCCAGGACCTCCGGGACAAAGAGGTCAACCAGGAATTCCTGGAGTCGATGGAGCACCTGTAAGTATCCCTCTGATCAGAATCTACGAAACTCAGTTAACCATGTAACAGAGTAGTTAACAAGTATCATGTATTCTATGAACAAGTGAATGGCCCACCCGTACAAACTTAGAAACGAATGCAGTTAACATTACCGATACCGAAAAGTTTATTATATCATTATTTTTAGGGTAAAAGCTTTTCTGAATCTGAAGTGAGAGATATTTGTGCAGCAGTGCTAAGGGGTGAGTATTTTTTCCGTAAACTTACTATTTATTAAATATATTCATTGCATTTGAAGAACATCTCCATTTTATTTGTTGAATCACTTATTAAAATAATTTTTTTTTAATTAGTTTCATGCTACGTATAAAAAATTATTGAAAATTTGAATGAATAGAATATACTACCGATATTCTATTTTCATAGATTTTTTATTTATTATTCTTAATATATTTTGTACTCAATATAAATTGAAAGGTAATATTACGATTTTTATTTGAGGTAGGATATCAGGATAGACGAAATTAGTTGTGAAAAATTTGATAATAAAAACGTTGAGTCTCCTTATACAATACTTATTTATTATACAAGGGAAAAAAGTATTAGATTTTAGCTCGAGGTTGTGTTGTCTCCCGACGCGAAGCGGAGGGAGTCAAAAAAGCGAGAGCTAAAATCTAATATTTTTTCCCGTGTATAATACATCATTTTTTTCTGTGACGGGGAAAACGACGATTAAATATTGACAATACATATTGTTATAATATATTCAAGTCAGAAAATTATAGATGCGAAATTTGAATTTTTAAAATGGTAGGCTGTTGTACTTTCAGCGACAATTAGACCTGCGTTGCTAAGGAATCCTTTGAAGTAAACAAATATCTGTCAAATTAATTCTATTGATTTGATTTAAAAATTGCGAACTTAGTAGTTGTTTAGTAGTTATTTTGAATAATATAAAGTGAAAAAAATGTCTGATTCATTTCTGAAACAAAATGGTAAAGGTTACACGCCCAAGAAAGCTGCGATTTTAACGAGTAAATAAATTAGTGATTTTTTAAATAATGCTCCCGATAAAGTTTATTTAATGGCCAAGGTTGTTGTTGTATTTGGAATTGCAGGAGCTTGACGAATTTGTGAAATCAGCCAGGTAACATTAGATGATATTGAAGATTCGGAAACGTTATTAATTGTGAAACTCAAGCAAACAAAGAATGAAGTAAGCAGGAGATTTGTAGTTACCTACTGAAGAATATAATTTCGACACAAGAAAATTCCATTGTTGTACCGAATAGTTCAAGGAACATGTCATACATGCAATGCACATTTAATAATTGTACTTTTCATATAAAGGAAATGTAACTTTTGTATAGTGAAATATTCTAAAATTAAATATCTACCTTCACTTATGTGTATATATATCCGGGAAAAAAGTACTCACTTTTTTCCCGGGGAAAAAAGTACTCTTTTTTCCCGGGGAAAAAAGTACTCACTTTTTTCCCGGGGAAAAAAGTAATTTCAAAAAGTGATATTTCTTTACCTGTCGTCAGAGATAAAATGTCAAACTTTTTTCCCGTCACAGAAAAAATTATTTAATTAAATGGAACCACTCATTCAACAGATAATAAGGAGTTAAAATTAACTTTTCTAGAATCTTTAAAAATCAGTAAAATCAATGAAAATTTTTTTTTTACCCAATGGTCGCCAGTTAGACCTCATAAGAATTTAGTATCTGTTGTGGTTCAGTATCAATTTCCTAAATATTTTAGATTATATTTAGGTTTCAAAATAATTAAGATTGTATTTAAATATCTGTATCTGCAGAATTTAACCATTATCTATTCAGCATCTGACGACGAAGTAGCACTTCGAATTGAGTCATACATGAAGATTAAACTATTGGCAAAATTGTTATCAATAGTGTTTCGTTATGAATATTAGATTTCACTAAGTCTCGGCATCATCAATTATTAAATCTGAAGTAGGACTCTATTCCAGAGCATATTTAAGAAAGTTGCTCTAGGAGGCACTAAACTAAATGAATCAATTTATACAGGGTGATTCAGATAATCGGTATTTTGTAATGACCAAAGTGAACATGTACGAAATTAAAGGTTGAACACCCCAAATATCTAAAGATTTTTTTGATGTGAAACATTTATAGGCGAGGTCCTCGCCTATTTTATTCGTAATATCGACTTATTAATACATTTATTGCAATTTTCCTTCATTTCATTCGTAAAATCGACTTTCATTGTTATTTAATTTATATAATAGGTACATTCTAAAAATATTGACGACATGCACATGCGCCGAGGGGTTTTATCATTCCTAGTGCTACGCAGTAGGGTGTCCTTCATTTTTGCCGTTTACACACAGGATCAAGTGACTGAAACGACGACGAAAATAAGAAATAAAATTATCGTTTAAAAAGCCTTAAGACACCGAGCAAACAGAAGTAGATTTGATTAGAGATATACAACATTCCAGAAATTCGGAGAAACCTAATTAAATCACACTTTAAACTTTTATATATAATTATTGTTATTTTAACTACTGTTAGAAAAACCTTAGAGGAATCAACCATTAAGGAACTTTTTGTACGATTGTAAACCTATGTTTCTCATATAATTTTAATATTAGATCAACTGAGTACTCTGTCGGCTACATTGGTAGGACCTCCGGGACCTCCAGGAAGATCCAAACCGGGAAGGCCAGGCCCGGTTGGAATGCAAGGACTTCCAGGTATTTCCAGGATTCATTTTACACGCTTTGCAACTAATAAATTAAATTCAGCATTCGGAACTTCGAAACCATTCCAGGCGCAACACTTAGACCTCCGGTCAACACTTAGATCTCCGGTCAACACTTAGATACCCAGTCAACACTTAGATATCCAGTCTCGGTTGATTGATATTGTAATTTCAGGTTGCCGAAGTAGACTAGAAAGCCGAAACGGTAGAATTTCCTCTTGTTGATATAACGCTATCTAACTTTAATAATTCTGACTGCATGCAGATCAAATGGATGTACTAATCTCTGGCTTGAGAGGACCACCCGGACCACCGGGCTTAACACGCAATGGGATCCCTGGAAAACCAGGACCTAGGGGCATACAAGGTTAGCATGGCGTTCCTAAATAACAGATTTTAAGTCTTTTCAAGTATTCATGCCACGTATATCTGAAATATTCTCATAGACACTCCATAGAACGTATTACACCGAAGTTATTTCTTCAAGTGTTAAGCAATAAATACGAATATATATATATATATATATATATATATATATATATATATATATATATATATATATATATATATATATATATATCTAATATATAAAATTCTCATGTCACGGTGTTAGAATTTGAACTCCTCTGAAATTGCTCGACCGATTCTCATGAAATTTTGTGTGCATATCGGGTAGGTCTGAGAATCGGCCAACATCTATTTTGCATCCCCCTAAATTTTAAGGGTGGTTCACCCTTTAAATTTGCATTTTTATTTTTCAGACAAAATTTTCTGTTTTATTTTTTGTATGATATAGCATTCGAAAATACATACAACCCTAAATTTTCACTTATCTACGATCAACCCCTATTCTTTATTTGTTAATTATAAACTTCAATTTTTTGGCAAGATTTTTATTTTTATTTTGTCTTGACCTAGAATGAAAAAATTCATATTACTCTGAATTTTTTACTCTTCTAAGATCAACCCTTATTTTCCCATCGCGATTTTTATTTTTTTTAATTTTATCCACAGATCCGCAATAGTGTTGCAAGATGGCAATCTAACATGACAATAGTCGGTCTGAGAAAGGTCGTAATATATTTTTCATACCCCTAAGTGATTAGGATGATTCGCCCCAAATATTTTTATGTATTTTTTGAACAAAATTTTTTATTTTAATTGTTGTATGATGTTGCATTGAAAAATACATACAACTCTAAATTTTCACCCTTCTATCAACAACCCATATTTTTTAATAGCCATTTTAATAATTTAAACAACGTTTGCCGGTCAGATAGATTGATAGATAGATATAATGATAAATATATAGTTAGATAGGTAGATATACATCGGCAGATAGATCAATAGATAGAAAGATAGATAGATAAAAATAATTTATATGGCAGAACAACGTTTGCCGGGTCAGCTAGTATATATATATATATATATATATATATATATATATATATATATATATATATATATATATATATATATATATATATATATATATATATATATATATATATATATATATATCTGAAATTGAATTCTTGCACATCACTTGGTGAAACATCATAAAGAATAAAGTATAAACTTTAAGATAAAAACACTTGGCTTATGTTTCACAATATAAAACATCTTTAGATACTGTACTTAGCAGTAATAAAAAGTCGACATGTTTCGAGCTATGAACTCATTATCAAGACTGACAACAGGAGAGTATTGCATCGTAATTTATAAAACAGACAAAAGCAAAGGTGATACCTGAAAATCAATTTGTTCGTTTACAAGGGGTAATTGACTATTATGGGCGGAACTTATTTCGATAATTTCGAGAAGGTCAAGACGTTTACCCTTGTTACCTGAATGTAACAATTTGGTTTTGTTGCAATCCAGGAAGTGATTGAATTTTATACAATGTTCAGAGAAGCCAGTGGTATTTTTGTTTTGTAAAATTGACTTTTTATGTTCTTCAACACGAATATTTATATTCCTTCCTATCTGTCCAATATAGAAAGCAGGACATTCGTCGCAAAATATTTTGTAAATACCACTGTTTTCTCCGATGTTAGATTGTTCTTTATTATTGACCAAGAGTGACTTCAAGTTTCTTTTATTTGTACAAATTGTTTTAACGTTATTTTTCGATAGTCTGTTACAAATTTTGCTACTCAAATTAGGCACATAATTTATTGGGAAGTATTTTTGTTCTTCATTAATAGTTTGCGTGGGGTATATTGAATGCAACAGATACTTTCTTCGTTTTTTCCCAATGAGCTTGTCGATAAGACTTTCATTGTAACCATTATTGATGGCTAATAATTTAATTGTATTAACTTCAGTTTGAAAATTTGTTTCCGATAATGGAATCGTGAACAACCTATGTATGAACGAATGAAAAGCACTGAGTTTTATTTTAATGTGTTGGTTACTGTCGCTGTGAATTAAAGTATCTGTGAAGGTTGGTTTTCTATAAATGTTGAAAGTAAGAGAATTCAAATTCCTAGCAATCTGAACGTCTAAGAAATTCAAGGTACCGTTTTCGTTTTCTACTTCTTTTGTAAATTGAATCGAGTTGTAGAAAGTATTTATATATTTAAGGAAATTATCTAACTGCATATCTGTACCGGTCCAAATACAAAAAATATCATCTACATAACGTCTCCATAATAAAACGTTAGTAATTAAATTATTATCAGTATTGAAAATTTTTTCTTCTAAGTTATTCATGAAAATTTCACTCAACAAAGGCGATAACGGTGAGCCCATGGGCAATCCGTCTTCTTGTTTGTATATTATATTATTAAATTTGAAATAACTCTGTTTCAAACATAAGTTTAAGGCAGACATTGTTTCGTTGACTGCTTGAGTTGTTAAATTTGGGTTCATCTCTAGATATCGCTTAACAATATTTTTAACTTCTTGAGTTGGCGTAGAAGGAAATAAGTTGATAACGTCAAATGAAATTAATTTAGCATTTGAAGGAATTTTGATATTCTTAAGATGATTAACAAATTAATTTCATTTGACGTTATCAACTTATTTCCTTCTACGCCAACTCAAGAAGTTAAAAATATTGTTAAGCGATATCTAGAGATGAACCCAAATTTAACAACTCAAGCAGTCAACGAAACAATGTCTGCCTTAAACTTATGTTTGAAACAGAGTTATTTCAAATTTAATAATATAATATACAAACAAGAAGACGGATTGCCCATGGGCTCACCGTTATCGCCTTTGTTGAGTGAAATTTTCATGAATAACTTAGAAGAAAAAATTTTCAATACTGATAATAATTTAATTACTAACGTTTTATTTTGGAGACGTTATGTAGATGATATTTTTTGTATTTGGACCGGTACAGATAGGCAGTTAGATAATTTCCTTAAATATATAAATACTTTCTACAACTCGATTCAATTTACAAAAGAAGTAGAAAACGAAAACGGTACCTTGAATTTCTTAGACGTTCAGATTGCTAGGAATTTGAATTCTCTTACTTTCAACATTTATAGAAAACCAACCTTCACAGATACTTTAATTCACAGCGACAGTAACCAACACATTAAAATAAAACTCAGTGCTTTTCATTCGTTCATACATAGGTTGTTCACGATTCCATTATCGGAAACAAATTTTCAAACTGAAGTTAATACAATTAAATTATTTGCCATCAATAACGGTTACAATGAAAGTCTTATCGACAAGCTCATTGGGAAAAAACGAAGAAAGTATCTGTTGCATTCAATATACCCCACGCAAACTATTAATGAAGAACAAAAGTACTTCCCAATAAATTATGTGCCTAATTTGAGTAGCAAACTTTGTAACAGACTATCGAAAAATAACGTTAAAACAATTTGTACAAATAAAAGAAACTTGAAGTCATTCTTGGTCAATAATGAAGAAAAATCTAACATCGGAGAAAACAGTGGTATTTACAAAATATTTTGCGACGAATGTCCTGCTTTCTATATTGGACAGACAGGAAGGAATATAAATATTCGTGTTGAAGAACATAAAAAGTCAATTTTACAAAAATACCACTGGCTTCTCTGAACATTGTATAAAATTCAATCACTTCCTGGATTTCAACAAAACCAAATTGTTACATTCAGGTAACAAGGGTAAACGTCTTGACCTTCTCGAAATTCTCGAAATAAGTTCCGCCCATAATAGTCAATTACCCCTTGTAAATGAACAAATTGATTTTCAGGTATCACCTTTGCTTTTGTCTGTTTTATAAATTACGATGTAATACTCTCCTGTAGTCAGTCTTGATAATGAGTTCATAGCTCGAAACATGTCGACTTTTTATTACTGCTAAATACAGTATCTAAATATTTTTTATATTGTGAAACATAAGCCAAGTGTTTTTATTTTAAAGTTTATACTTTATTATATATATATATATATATATATATATATATATATATATATATATATATATATATATATATATATATATATATATATATATATATATATATATATATATATATATATATATATATATATATATATATATATATATATATATTTATATATATATATATATATATATATATATATATATATCCATATATATATATATATATATATATATATATATATATATATATATATATATATATATATATATATATATATATATATATATATATATATATATATATATATCACCATTTGCAAAAAGCAAATTTGGAAAACACTTGAAAAAATTCCCTGAGTGAACCCAAAATTACCTGAAAATTCCGGGATATTTCGGTAGTAAAAAAATTTTCAGAGATATGCAGGAGTTCCAGGTTTTTCAAGGATGTAGACACCCTGATTGCCACTCTTTTACTGAATATCTCAACAGAGGATTTCCCTAATCGATAAAATTCAAAGAGCGAGTCTTGGATCTTTAAGATCTTACAGAAACGAACAAAAATTTATTTCAGAGTTATTATTTTTCCACGCCAGTTCAATTTGCATCGGCCTTGTAAGTCGCATAACAATTTCCGAAAGAAGTTCGAAAAAAATATGGTACGTTTCAACACGATAGTTCCTTCCAATCTTGAGAATTTCAAATAGCCATTTCACTATTTGACATAATTAATTATAATTACCAATTGACTCTAATGACTGACCTGCCAGCTTAAGAAATGGATTTAATCAATTAATAGCCCCCATCTTTTACGAATTAATTGTTCCAAATATTGACTCTTAGAAGCTTTAATTAGATTCGTTGTAAATCCGAAGATGTAAGTAACATGATACACAAATAATGGCTAGTGAACTTCATCACTCCATCAAATTGGACGATCTCTTTCAGACATACCATTACTTTAGCTGTTAAGAAGTTTAATTCTTCTACTTCTAACACCGATAATGCATGTGGTCGTAGAATTTGGCTATTCATCTGTGAATGTTATGTTGAGCTTGCATATGGATAATAATCTTTTCCATCAATGCTTGAAGCATTCACTTTCACATGGTGCCTTTAATTTGGTGAATACTTTGCAGTGTTATCATTTTAATTAAAAGATAATAAACATTTTTTTTTATATGAGCCGAAATCACCAGTAGTTAACCATTTAAAATCAGATCAAAATCTAGTAACTAAATTCATTAACACAGTAGCATTAATGAGTTGTTTATCATAGAGAAGAGAAAATTACTAAACTGCAGTATTTATAATCATATTTCTTAACACTTTTAGTAATGCAAAAATTTGTATTATTCTTCAGGAGATGCAGGCATCCCAGGGCTACCGGGAGAAAGAGGCTTCATGGGATTACCTGGTCCTCCGGGAGCAACAGGTTCAACTGGTCCCAAGGGAGATCAAGGAGAAAAGGGCGAAAGAGGACCGGAAGGTGTTGGCATTGAAGGACCCCCAGGAATAAGGGGTTCACCAGGTAAGCAATCTATGTATTAAATTAATTTTTCATTCGACAGTAGACTGAATTTAAAATTTTTTATTTACTTTCGTTCATTCAATGAATTAGTTCAAACAGACAAAATACATAAATTTTTGTTTTTAAAGGAGCCCCAGGTCCTATAGGTGAAGGTTTGCAAGGAAAACCTGGAGATAGAGGAGAAACAGGCATGCCAGGTAAATATAACGCCTCTTAAAAAATAAGAATGTTACAAAAATTAAAAGAAAGTATTTCAACCTATAGTAAATAAAAAACATTCAGGATATGAACAAAATAGATTGAACCATTTCGATCAAATTTGACGTTAAAATTTTCAATATTTCTCCATTTCAGGTCCTCCAGGATTACGAGGGGCACCTGGAGCTCAGGGCCCCCCTGGTTACTGCGAATATTGCAATAATGTACAGAATTACCAGACCGGATATTACGCTAGGCCTGGTGGTACAAACAAGGGGCCGTGAAAGTTACCATCTCCAATCTTAAAATGTAATTCATAAATTCTAACGAAAAATATGTACATAAACATCATCTTTATTATGAGTTTTAGTTTAATATTCACGTTGTTAAATATGAAAATTATCAATTCCAAAATTAAATTCCTTTTCCTAATAAAAATTATTATTTAAACCTACATATCAATATTTACAGAACAATGAATTAAAATAGGAACTAACTTTTCAATTGCATCATACGAGGGTCGTTCAATAAGTCCTTAGAAAATCCAAGAGATGGCGCTCGTAGTATCGGTGAAGATTTTTTACTATCGATAGGAAAGCTGTCAAAATTTCAGCTCGATCCATGACGTAAGTCAATTTCTATAGTCAATTAAAGTCAACAACATTTGTTTATACATAACAATGGAGAAAAGCGAGTTCCGGGCTGTAATCAAACATTTCCATTTGAAAGGCTTAACGCCGAAAGAAATCAAAGCCGAGTTGGATGCAGTTCATGGCACATCTGCGCCTGTGTTTGCGACAGTCTACAATTGGGTGAATGAATTTAAACGTGGCCGTTCATCCACAAAAGATGAACATCGTCCGGGACGCCCAGTGGAGGTGTCTACTCCTGAAATTATCAATAAAATCCACGACCTGATTTTGAGCGATCGACGAATTAAAGTGCGCGAATTAGTTGAGGCCACAGGCATATCACAAGGTACAGTCGCTTCAATTTTGCATGAAAAATTGTCTGTGAAAAAAATTTCGGCAAGATGGGTGCCGCGTTTGCTCTCAGAGGAGAATAAGCGCAATCGTGTGGTCGACTCTGAGGTCATGTTGGCGCTCTTCCGTCGCAATCCTGCCGAATTCCTTCGTCGATATGTAACTGTGGACGAAACCTGGATCCACTAATACACTCCAGAAACGAAGAGACAGTCATCACAGTGGATTTTCAAGGGTGAACGGGCTCCAAAGAAGGCGAAAACAGTGGCATCGGCCGGCAAGGTGGTGGCCACAGTCTTTTGGGATACGCAGGGAATCATTTTCATCGACTACTTGGAAAAAGGAAAAACGATAACAGGGCCGTATTACGCGTCGTTATTGCAACGGTTGAGCGAGGAAATCGAAGAGAAACGTCCGCATTTGAAGAAGAAAAAAATCCTCTTGCATCAGGACAATGCGCGTGTGCACACCTGTGCTGTTTCCATGGCCAAAATTGTGGAATTGAAGATGAAATTGTTGCAGCATCCTGCTTATTCACCAGATCTGGCCCCAAGTGACTATTTCCTGTTTCCCAATCTGAAAAAATGGCTTGGCGGACGACGGTTCACTTCCAACGAGGACATCATTGCTCAAACGAATGAGTATTTTGCAGAACTTCCGAAATCCTATTTTTTGGACGGCATAAAAATTTTGGAAAAACGTTTGGAAAAGTGTGTAGAGCTGAAAGGAGACTATGTTGAGAAATAAAAAAAATTTACCCTAAAAAACAGTGTTTTCCTATCTTTTTCTAAGGACTTATTGAACGACCCTCGTATGAGTGAATTCAGATGTTTATGAATTAATCACTTTAATTGGTCATTTTGAATTTCTAAATGTAATGGACATTTGTTTTTAATAAATAAACTATACAATGAACACAAAATACTTTATTGGGAATGAAGAATTCAATGCAATAAATGAAAAAATATCAACGAACCATTAATGAGTAAAAAAAATATATAATATATTTTTTCACAAGTTTGGCCATTTAAATATATTAAAGTTTCAACCAAAACATTTATTTGATGTCACTCTAGTATCTTCTAGTATAAAAGAATAGCAAAATCAATACTGCTAGCACCTAATTTTGGTTGGAGTATTGAAATCTACTTCTATTTATGTATTTTTAATTTTTCCAAATTTTCTTTGATTTATATTCTGTACTGATTTAAAATAATGTTTTCTCTTTATTAGTTAACGACAACCATTCTCCATATTCTTGAATCATTTTTGCATATTTCAATAAATTATTGATCTATAATTTTATTTTACGAAGAAGCCAAAGTGAATATTTGATCTATTGTCCATTCATTTAAATGACAAGTGAACATTGTTGGATCCCAGTAATGTGCTGATTTTTCAAGTATTTGAAATATTAGAAAGATTACAAGCAACTCATTGGATTTACCTCATAGTAAAAAGAAATTTTTTTTTATTCCATGAAATAAAACAAAGGTCAATGCTACCAGGGGGTTCAATATTGACCCCCTAAATGACCGATATATTTATATGAATAAAATAATCAATTATAACGTAATACATCCCTATTGATGAACTTATAGATGAGACCGAAGCCAAGAACGAATAACCTGTTTTTTTTCACTACTATTTTTTATTTGCAATAATGCATGATCTTATTATATGTATATATATATATATATATATATATATATATATATATATATATTTTTTTATATCTATATATATATATATTAATATCTATATATATATAAATATATAATAAGATCATGCATTATTGCAAATAAAAAATAGTAGTGAAAAAAAACAGGTTATTCGTTCTTGACTTCGGTCTCATCTATAAGTTCATCAATAGGGATGTATTACGTTATAATTGATTATTTTATTCATATAAATATATCGGTCATTAAGGGGGTCAATATTGTATATATATATATATATATATATATATATATATATATATATATATATACATATATATATATATATATATATATATATATATATATATATATATATATATATATATATATATATATATACCTGTTGGGTATTCTTTTCACTTATTTTAAAAATATAAATATAAGTGGTCGAAACTGGTCCTATATTGAAAATTGTTGGTAAAAATTAGATAAAATAGGTTTTATTTCTATAAGATTAAATTCCACGAAATATAACCTCATCAAAAATTCCCTATTAAAGAGTTTTTGAGACCCTAAATTTAGACGTAAATTACGTTTTCGGTTATTCAGAGCATGCGCAGAAGATTTGAAATTACCGAGACGGTTATTAACCGATAACGTACTACGTTATCAACGGGACCTTAACGTTCGCTTAATAAACGTCCGTTATATTCGCGCTTGTGTTAAATTGTTACAAACTAAAGAAAAATAGACTATTTTTTTTTTTTTTAATTTCATCGCATCAACCGCAGAGGTTATTAACGAACTTTAATATAGTATACAATTTGAGGCCTTTAGAAAATTTTTACATTTTGGCTATATGAGTTCGAGGAGATTAATAGAGTTTAAGAAAAGGAAACACACGTGTTTCATTCCTCCCTGAAGTATGTGTCAAGGAGGCGGGCAGCTTGTGTTTGGTTGATTAGCTCCTTCAGCCAGATCACGGGGTTCAGAGGATGAATACTGGCCCAGCATTCGCCTTATAAGTTTGCAAGCATTGACTTACATTACCATGAGGAAACCTCTGAAAAAAACTCATGGCAGACCAGTCGGCCCCGGGGTTTGAACCCGAGACCTCCCAAATACTAGCCAGCGTACCTAACATACTCGACTAACTAGCTTGGTGAGTTTAAGAAAGCTTTCACTGAGTTTATATTGCACTTGGGTCCTAGGATGTCCGCTATCGAACCAGTTGGAAGGTTTGCTGCTTTTCGGTGTATCGCGTAGTGAGGGCAATTAACGAGTATATGTTCTACTGTTAGCTTCGTGTTGCATCGGTTTCATTTTGGTTCGGTTATTGGGCGACTAAACAAGTAGGAGTGAGTCAGATTTGTGTGACCTAGTCGCAATCTGGTTAGTAGTACTTGATCTTTTCTGTTTTTGGGGAGGTTCGACCAGGGTTTCACGTCATTTCTCACTTTCTTCAGCTTACTTGAACAGTACATTACCCTTATAACAGGAAAATTATTTTCAATGAGAACAGTAAAATACATAACCTTCGATGCCTAAGAAATATATATGCCCAAATTAATCACAATTATTACTACAAACTATTGCATTTACCAGTTGCTTTATGTCCAGACAAGTGGGTTTGGTATCTGCAAAGTTTGGCATAACCGTGGCAAATCCTCTCTTTGAAAACGGAAACTTCTTTTCACCTCTTCAACCTCAATATTATACAAATCGAATCCGGGTATGTTTCCATCAATATTTTCACGTTCTTGTTCCTCTTCAAAGATGTTATGTAAGATTATACCTCTCATTAAATTATGATCCACACCCCCTCGCCTGATCGCTATATAATCTATTACATCTTCCATGATAATTTACCCAAAGAACGCTAATAATAGTTGATGAAAATTGGAAAAATCACCCGACAAAAAATAATACAAGAACACAAGAGAGGTTATACTTATTTGACGTTCGCAATAAATTTTAATTCAAAAACTCTTTTAGGATCTTCAGCCCGTTAATAACGTTTTCCGTTCTGCGCAAACTCAACATAGCGGTTTACGATAATTACGTTGACTTTAAATAGAAACTCAAAAACTCCCTAATATCATTTATTATATTATGCCTATTGGTTTAAATGGTCAGACTCGTGATATTTGAATGTATGAAGCAAAACAGATTAACTAAAGACCTCCTCAACATATATGTTTTCGAAAAATTAGAAATTCTTCTTCTCTTCGACTTAAATGTATCGTTTTATTATGTCATAATCTAACATAGTGACACAGTCATTTCTTCAATTGAGTTAACTATGATGAACACCAGCATTACATTATTACAACAATTATATTATGCCCAATAGGCCACACACAATCACATGTAATAGTTCGTATACACCAGAATTCAATTGTAGCCGGACAAACCTTAACTTATTTGAAAATTTAATCCGAAGAATTCTTAGATGCTGATAATTGTAACCTGTACTTTATTCAACCTCCATTAATAAGTCTCAAAATTGAAGGAGAGATAGAAGAAATAAATTTTCAAATTTAACCATTCATAAGTTAGGAATACTACCACTGAAAAACAATTTAATACTTCCGAAGAATTCTCAGATGCTGATAATTGTAATCAGTATTTTTAATAACTGAGATTGAATTCTCGCACATCACTTGGTGAAACATCATAAAGAATAAAGTATAAACTTTAAAATAAAAACACTTGGCTTATGTTTCACAATATAAAAAATATTTAGATACTGTATTTAGCAGTGACGAAAAGTCGACATGTTTCGAGTTATGAACTCATTATCAAGACTGACTACAGGAGAGTATTGCATCCTAATTTATAAAACAGACAAAAGCAAAGGTGATACCTGAAAATCAATTTGTTCGCTTACAAGGGGTAATTGACTATTATGGGCGGAACTTATTTCGAAAATTTCAAGAAGGCCAAGGCGTTTTCCTTTGTTACCTGAATGTAACAATTTGGTTTTGTTGAAATCCAGGAAGTGATTGAATTACATACAATGTTCAGAGAAGCCAGTGGTATTTTTGTTTTGTAAAATTGACTTCTTATGTTCTTCAACACGAATATTTATATTCCTTCCTGTCTGTCCAATATAGAAAGCAGGACATTCGTCGCAAAATATTTTGTAAACACCACTGTTTTCTCCGATGTTAGATTTTTCTTTATTTTTGACCAAGAATGACTTCGAGTTTCTTTTATTTGTACAAATTGTTTTAACGTTATTTTTCGATAGTCTGTTACAAATTTTGCTACTCAAATTAGGCACATAATTTATTGGGAAGTATTTTTGTTCTTCATTAATAGTTTGCGTGGGGTATATTGAATGCAACAGGTACTTTATTCGTTTTTTCCCAATGAGCTTGTCGATAAGACTTTCATTGTAACCGTTATTGATGGCTAATAATTTAATTGTATTAACTTCAGTTTGAAAATTTGTTTCCGATAATGGAATCGTGAACAACCTATGTATGAACGAATGAAAAGCACTGAGTTTTATTTTAATGTGTTGGTTACTGTCGCTGTGAATTAAAGTATCTGTGGAGGTTGGTTTTCTATAAATGTTGAAAGTAAGAGAATTCAAATTCCTAGCAATCTGAACGTCTAAGAAATTCAAGGTACCGTTTTCGTTTTCTACTTCTTTTGTAAATTGAATCGAGTTGTAGAAAGTACAATTACAAGAAAATTCAATTTACAAAAGAAGTAGAAAACGAAAACGGTACCTTGAATTTCTTAGACGTTCAGATTGCTAGGAATTTGAATTCTCCTACTTTCAACATTTATAGAAAACCAACCTTCACAGATACTTTAATTCACAGCGACAGTAACCAACACATTAAAATAAAACTCAGTGCTTTTCATTCGTTCATACATAGGTTGTTCACGATTCCATTATCGGAAACAAATTTTCAAAGTGAAGTTAATACAATTAAATTATTAGCCATCAATAACGGTTACAATGAAAGTCTTATCGACAAGCTCATTGGGAAAAAACGAATAAAGTACCTGTTACATTCAATATACCCCACGCAAACTATTAATGAAGAACAAAAATACTTCCCAATAAATTATGTGCCTAATTTGAGTAGCAAAATTTGTAACAGACTATCGAAAAATAACGTTAAAACAATTTGTACAAATAAAAGAAACTCGAAGTCATTCTTGGTCAATGATAAAGAAAAATCTAACATCGGAGAAAACAGTGGTGTTTACAAAATATTTTGCGACGAATGTCCTGCTTTCTATATTGGACAGACAGGAAGGAATATAAATATTCGTGTTGAAGAACATAAAAAGTCAATTTTACAAAACAAAAATACCACTGGCTTCTCTGAACATTGTATAAAATTCAATCACTTCCTGGATTTCAACAAAACCAAATTGTTACATTCAGGTAACAAAGGAAAACGCCTTGACCTTCTTGAAATTCTCGAAATAAGTTCCGCCCATAATAGTCAATTACCCCTTGTAAACGAACAAATTGATTTTCAGGTATAACTCAGGTTGCTTTTGTCTGTTTTATAAATTACGATGCAATACTCTCCTGTAGTCAGTGTTGATAATGAGTTCATAACTCGAAACATGTCGACTTTTCGTTACTGCTAAATACAGTATCTAAATATTTTTTATATTATGAAACATAAGCCAAGTGTTTTTATTTTAAAGTTTATGCTTTAATCAGTATTTTATACAACCTCCATTAATAAGTCTCACAATTGAGGGAGAGATAGAAGAAATAAATTTTCAAATTTAACCATTCATAAGTTAGGAATACTACCACTGATAGACAATTTAATTTGAACAAAAAATTGATGTCTTGGAAACTATTAGTTTAGGTTGTTTGGACCACAATCAAATCTGATTTTTCAAATGCCAATATCAGTCCGAGTATGCAAATTTGGTTAGAGAAAGAGACGAAGGGATGAAATTTTTGATAATTACATTAAGTACTTTCTTTCAGTCTTCGAAGAAAATGTAGTAGAAACGATATCAAGAAATATTAATATACAGTTTTTCCAATAATATTCTTTTTACACATCTACTAGGTTAGGATACCTTAAGAGCTACCAATAGATAGATATATTACATAGGATAAATAAAGTAAAGCATTATAAATAACATGGATGAACTAAGTGCTCATACCAAAAAATATTTTGTTGAAAACATCTTAAACATTTGGATAAGCGGAATTAGAGCTTTCTTTGCAATTTCAACAAACCTGTGTTATTCATAACAATTTCCAATCCAACAATCAAATCATGAAAAACATACTAGTCGACCATGGTCAATTTCATACATTACATAAAGTGAACAAGGACAATTCTTTAACAATTTAAAAAATTATCAAACAACTTTCCAAGGAAGCTGGTTATACGTATTCAGCAACGCAAAATATGCATTCACAATCTACTAGGGATGGCGATCTCAAATCGATTAATCGAAGAATCGATTCCTCGGACCAAATAAATCGATTTTTTAAATCGATATGTCGTACTGAATCGATTCAGTGAATCGATATTTTACCCTTGAAAATCGACTTTCGAATTTTTCTGTTTTGGTAAAAAAAAAAATTATTTAGAATTAGCTGAATGTACTCACAATATTACGGCATTGCCAGTTAAATGTTTAATTACTTAAAAACTCGCGAGATGGCGGTGTGCTTAGTTTTCGTCGCTTCTCTTTAGTAAAAAAAAAGTTACGTTGGAAATCTTTGTTTGACTTTTGTTGATTGATATTGCGTCATTGTTTTGTCTTGTGATTATTTATTCATTTGTTTATATATATATATGCCTTGATTGGTTGATTGTTGTAATATACATACTGTGATTAGGGAAATAAATATTTATTTCTATGTAGTGTTTGTTACGGAATAATAATCAATTGAGAGTAAGTAAAACGCTTTTTATTTTTTACTTTGATGCCATTTTTTTAAGTTTGTTCTATATATATATATATATATATATATATATATATATATATATATATATATATATATCATTCAGTTTGTATGTACCAGATGGAATTCTGTTTTTTATCAATTGGAACGATTTGTTGAGTTATCTGAAATTATTGCGCCAATATTACTCAAGTATCCTAAAGCACCGACAATGCTAACTGCACAGAATTTATAAAAGATCTTATAAATATATTGAGACCATTAGAAGTAATAACTAAAGAAATATCGGGAGAAGACTATGTTACAGCCAGTAAAATTATACCAATCGTATCTTGTCTGACTGGAACATATAATACGATGAAAACTTCAACTGACATTGGAGCTAAATCAAGAACTTTAATTATGGACGGTTTAAAGAAAAGATTTGGAAATATTGAACAAGTTCATTTGTTAGCTGCTGCGACAATTTTAGATCCTAGATTTAAAAAAATTCATTTTACTGACCATGTAGCCTGTTCTCGAGCAATAAATAGAATAAATACTTCAATTTTAGATATTCAATCACAGCAACAACTTCCACAAAATAATAGTGAAGAATTCGACGCAATAGAAGGGACTGATTTAGAAAAAGGAATTTGGGATTTTCATAAGTTGCTTGTCAAAAAGCAACTCTCTACATGTAATACACTTGCACTAGAAAGTCAAGGCTTAAACGAAGAGTTTAAACACTATTTATCACAGGCAGTTGTGCACCTAAAGTATGATCCTATACTTTATTGGCAAGAACAAAAAAACTCTATTTATCACCATGTTCACTCAATAGCCGTGATGTATATGAGTATCGTAGGATCATCTGTTCCCTGTGAGCGCCTTTTTTCGATAGCCGGCAACATCGCAAGTGACGAGCGGAACCGCTTGGATCCCATTAGACTTGACAAATTGTTGTTTTTAAAAAGCTTAGATATGAAGCATTGGGAACTATAAGCTATGTTATCTACTCTCTTAACTTTTTAATGTAACAAATACATTTAGAAAATAAATGTCTTCTTTTATATCTGATCTGATATTTTGATATGGTAATAAAAATAATTGTAATTATCGAATTCCCTGAACTAAAAAATTCCTGATTTTAATGATAAGAGATCCCAGAGATTGTTTATTATGGTATCATTCTTGTTTTTCATAAAATGGATTTATATTTACATTGTAAATACAAATTTGAAAAAAATCGATTTTTTAGACCTCGATTTTTTTATGAATCGATTTATCAGGTTACGATTCGAATCGATTTAAAAATCGATCTTTTTTGGAAAGAATCGGCATCCCTAAATCTAACGGTGAATTATAGAAATTGTCAAGTCACCCCGACTCAAAATCTGCATACAGCTGTTTCGATCTTATTAGATCTCATCAGTGCAGCCTATTTGACTCGGAGTGAATTAACAAATTTCTAATTGTTCCCCAATACAAATCGTGGTCAGTAACACTGGCTGTATAACAATCCAGAGCGCCATCCCACCAAAGATATTGGGAAACAACAATTCACCGCTTAGACTGAAAATGCAGAAATTCGTCGCTTAAACACGTACCTCCTGATATGAAGATATCTACTCTACAACAGTGGTGTATATGACCACGATTTGTATTGGGGAACAATTAGAGATTTGTTAATTCACTCCGAGTCAAATAAGCTGCACTGATGAGATCTAATAAGATCGAAACAGCTGTACGCAGATTTTGAGTCGGGGTGACTTGACAATTTCTATAATTCACCGTTCGATTGTGAATGCAGATTTTGCGTTGCTGAATATGTATAACCAGCTTCCTTGGAAAGTTGTTTGATAATTTTTTAAATTATTAAAGAATTTTCCTTGTTCACTTTATGTAATTTCCAATCCTTTTCATCCGTAAATGTGAAAGATGTCCCAATTTCTACGATTTCTATATTTTATTAAATTCCTATATACATACCAACAAAAATAACTGACCAATAGTGGTTTTATTCAATACTGCAAAATGATAAATAGCGTGAATATTCTTCTCAGAGTTGCTAAATTTAATTATCTAATTGCCGAAAAAATAAATTGAAGCTGTTAGAACCAGGCAGAATTAAAAAGCAAAATGAAATAATTAAAATTTTCATTGTAGACATAAGTGAATCAAAATTTTATGAACTATTCAAAAAGAAAAAATATCATTAATCCAGTATATCGTTTTATGTACTTTAAAATAACTTTTAACACGAACACAAATGTGTGAAATGTATTTATTTTATTCTTCCATAAGTTTCTATTTAGTGAATTTCCTAATGAAGAATAAATTTAACTAACATTAATAGGTAATTGAATAAATCAAACGTTTGGTTCCATCTGGGTCTTATGAGCTTGACAAAAATCAATACAAAGAACAAATCGAAAAATCTGACGAATAAAAAATGTGAATATTTCTCAAAATAATATTTAGCTAATTATAGATTGATTAAGTATTTGTAGTAAATCTAACTATTAAATTAAGAAGGTGTCTCCGAACATCATTTTCCAGCACTGAACAGTTTTATAATTTATATTATCTATATGTCATATACCTTATTTTAAAACTTATAACAATCCTTTTTAAATATCTTAAAATACATAATAAATTAGTAACAATTATTTAGGTAAGATATGAACATTTCACAAGTAGGGTAAAACTCCCTTTACTTACTGAAGATTAGAAAAAGAGAAATATTTCAGCTTCTTCCTATTGGAATAACGTTTTTAAATTTATAATGATCAAAAATAGAGATAACACAGTATTTTATAAATGCAAACAAATTTAACAGAGATTATCAAGGAAATGAAACGTAAATTTAGCAATATCTAGAATAATAAAAAGTAAAGACGCGACATTTACATCCAGATAAATTATTTTTAATTTTCTTATATTTTATTTGGAAATGCTAATACTGCTTGGATATGTGTTTTCGAAGATCAAGGTGAGGAAAATTCAATTTCAGATTCATCAGGTGATCAAATCAATTGTCCAATATAAAATTTCAGAAGTCGTAAAAATTTTTACCACCATTCAAAACATCATAAAGTTTTGATGAAATGTTTTTATGAATAAAATATTTATCGTCCAAGAAAAATCCTTTCGTCGCGAAAATATCCCAGGAAAAATTTCATAAGTTCATATTCCAAAGCTTTGTCTGCTATAACTTTACATAGAAGGAAGCTAATGAGGAAAAAGTTTGAACTTTTACAAGTGCATGTTTAAAGTTACAACAATTATATTTGAAGTTATTTAGTGAGTTTAGAATAACAATAGAATCGGTGATTGTTGAAAGGGTACTAAGTCCATTTTTCATTGAAATTGTATTTGATATGGGTTTCTATACCAAAATATATCCCCGACCGTTTGGTGTTGAATGGAATTAAGTCCCATTCTAGGAAGCACTAATACGAGGGTTGCTATTTATATTTCTGGCCTTGGCAACATTAAGCGTTGCTAGGCGACCGCTGACGTTTCCAAGCGATAATTTAATATTTTTAAACATAAATTCTGCAGACAATTTACCATTACAGCTTTATTTGTGTTGTTGACAGCGAATTGAATAGTTCTTCTCTTTCAAAAAATGGAATTGAATCGTGAACATTTTCGTGCGATTATTTTTCATAACTTTCGACGTGGATTGTCAAGACAAGAGTGCTTCGATGAACTTAATTCTTTGTACAGCGATAAAGCGCCATCCTACAGCACTGTAAAAAACTGGTTTAACGAATTTAATCGTGGTCGATGTTCGATCCAGGACGAATCCCGTGCAGGTCGTCCAAAATCCGTTGTTGTGCCAGAAAAGATCGATGCTGTGCGTGAACTGATAAAGCAAGATCGTCATGTGACATACCGTGAGATAGAGGTGTCTTTGGACATTAGTATGACTAGCATCAACAAGATATTGCATGAACATTTGGGCGTCAAAAAAATTTGTTCGCGTTGGATCCCGCATAACCTGACAAACGCTCAAAAAAAGGCTCGTGTCGATTGGTGCAAGGAAATGTTGGAAAAATATGTTCAAGGTACATCAAAGGCTGCGTATAACATCTACACATGTGACGAATCATGGATCTTTGCATATGAGCCGGAAACAAAACAACAATCACCTGTATGGGTCTTCCAAGACGAGGCAAAACCAACAAAAGTTGTTCGAGGAAGAAGCGCCTCGAAACAAATGGTTGCCTGTTTCTTCGGCATTAACGATCATGTGGCAACAGTAGCGTTAGAGCAACGCAGGTCCGTCAATTCTGAATGGTACACGACCATTTGATTGCCAGAAGTCATCGGAGAAATTCGAAAAAAGCAGAAGAACAGGCGAATCATTCTTCATCATGACAATGCGAGCTCTCACACATCGACTCAAACAAAGGCATTTCTGACAGAGCGAAAGATCGAACTGATGGGTCATCCGCCGTACAGTCCTGATTTGGCACCCAATGACTTCTTCTTATTCCCACACATCAAAAATAAATTACGCGGACAACGGTTTTAGACCCCCGAAGAAGCGGTTGATGCATTCGAAATGCATGTTTTGGAGTTACCTTAATCGGACTGGAAAAGGTGCTTTGAAAATTTGTTCAAACGCATGCAAAAGTGTATTGATCATCATGGAGAATATTTTGAAAAACAATAAAACCAATTTCGATCCTACATATTTGTTTTTTCATTATTAGGCCAGAAATATAAATAGCAACCCTCGTAATACGTACGTACTGGATTGCAGTGAGATTTGAAAGGTACTAAGTCGCGGACTTAGTTCCATTCAACTCTGAACAGGAGGTTGAAGGTGAATAATTTGTCGTGTTTTTGCTTCATAAGTAGGTACTTGTTTATCATTTGGTATGTTTGTAAGAATTATTGTTCATTTCTATGTGTTATTTCTCCAATAAAGTATGTTAGTTTAATCATAACTACTTAATTTTGTTTTACTGATTGTTGAATGGAACTAAGTCCTTGCTTTAAAAAAATAATAAAAAATACAAAAATTGGAAATAATAATAATTTCTCTGTAGATAAATGATTCCTCATCCATTTACTTTTATTACGCTGACTGCATGTATCAATGAAATTAAATAAATAACTTTTAAACATATTTTTTCAATTTACTCAAAACTTCCATTTTTGGACCCTTGCAACAATCACCGATTCAATTGTAAGCCCGAAGTAACAGTTCTAGACTCAAAGTTACAGTTGTAGATCCAAGATAATATTATTTAGTTGAAATCGAAATAATAAATGTCAATTTTTGATGAAAAGAATGAATAATGTCGATCGCTGCGCCCTTGTAGAATGAAAGAAAAGAATTGAAATATTCAAGATGAACGAAAACTAAATTTGAATTTACTAGGTTTATTATCACAAAAATATAAACTTGAGTTTCGATATATATAGAAAACCAACTTCCACGGATATATGTATTCCTTTGGATTCAAATCATCCTCTTTCCCATAAACATTCAGATTTTAATTCAATGATCCACAGAGCGTTTTCAATTCCATCATCCGTAAGGAATTTAGCAAAAGAAATTTCGACTATAAAAATAATTGCTTCAAATAATGGTTTTCATACAAGTTTGATAGATAAAATGATAAACAAGAAACGTAGTCAACTAGCGTACAACAGCATATATCTTCAATTAAAAGTAGAAAAATCGGAAAAATTCACATAAAACATCCGGATCATTCATGATTTATTTGAAAGGATTTATACCAAAGAATATTAAACCGTTGGTCTGCCTAAGCTCATCCTGGCGGGTCCTAGTTAATGAACGTAATTTATTTGGCAAAAACTGGTACGTCACGTACGTCACAAAACATCCGGCTGAAATTTAAACACATTATAGATAAATATCAGTTATTTGAACTTGTCTTGGTCTGCCAAGCTTCACCCTGGCGGTAGTGCTCGGCAGACCACCCTAAAGCGGTGACAACAACTGTCAAATTGATCGGTCTCAGTCAAGCCAGATCATAGATTGACAAGAGAGAATGTATGATAAATTCTCGGAACATTCCATTACCGCTGCTTGTCAGTTAAGGGCGGCCGCACATTTACTACAATCGGATCCTATTGTCTGAAACGATTTCAAATCGGACCACTAGCGCACACTGCCGACAAAATACGTCCGATTTTATTTGAATGTCACAAGCAGGGATATTTTTCGACCGTGGTAATCAAATTTTCAGTATCGCACATGGTTTGACAATTCCTTTTTCTATACTCCCTGTCAAAAACTGACAGAAATAATCGTATGTTTGCGGTAGACTATGCAAAAACAATGCACGGCTTGCCTTCCGGTAGTCGGATCAGACTTTTTATCGGTCCGATTGGTAGGACACACTGATCGTGCATCCGAGTCGGACGTCCGATCCGATATCGGATTGTAGGTGTGCGATAGGATCGTATAAAAGTATAGAAATTTGAGCGTCAGATGCCTTGATCCGACAATCGTTTCAGACAATCGGAACCGATTGTAGGAAATGTGCGGCCGGCCTAATAAGCTGTAAATCTCGAAAGAGTGAATTTTTTTGTTTTATGTTGACTGTGATTTGTTTTGAAAAAAGCATATAAAAGTTAGGGGGCATTCAAGTATTACGAAACGCAATTTGGGGGAGGGGGGTCTTGTAAAACGTTACGATGCGTTACAGGGGCGGGAGGGGGGTTCGAACAACGCGCTACGTAACATTGATTTTTATTGAAATAAAAAACTAGAGAATTTGAATCTCCGAAGTTGTTAACTCTTTTCGTTTATTATATATATATATATATATATATATATATATATATATATATATATATATATATATATATATATATATATATATATATATATATATATATATATATATATATATATATATATTTATATATATATATATATATATATATATATATATATATATATATATATATATATATATATATATATATATATATATATATATATATATATAAGCATCCTGAAATGTCATGAAACGAAAAACTATCTTGGACCTAGGTCCTACTTTGCTAATCGCACCCATTTCAATAAGCAATAATTAACGGCATAATTAAATGTAAGATTAGTAGTAAAAGTTTATTAGGACAAATTTGAGCCCTTTTCAACATATCACATTATGTATGATTATTTATTAAATAAAAATCTCTTGTTTTGTTTATTATTAACGAAAACACGATTAAAACAATAAAAACGGTATTTTAGCAACTTTCCGGTACTTTGCGCAACATATTTGTGACTTTTAGGTAAAAATGGTCACTTGGGTGTTACGTAACGTTTATAGGGGGGAGAAGGGGTTCATGAAAACGTTACGGAGCGTTACATAGGGGGGAGGGAGGGACAAAAATCTTCAAAAGTTGCGTTACGTAATACTTGAACGCCCCCTTACTCTTTGGATGTGCCTGGCTTATCACCACTAATCAAGTATTTCCATGGCGTGTCGGCAAGACATTTGCTATGGTGAAGTTATATATTATGCTGCATAGCATTTATTTTTCTTATTCAGGCGCAAGAATAAATAAAGGAGATGGTTCGACACATGAACATACCACGTACAATAGACCATGAGAGACAATCAACACTCAAGAATTAGCCTTGTGATTTGTTAATCGTCATGGTGAATGCAAGACGAATCGGAAATTGAATTCGTTTGAACTCAAAGGGCATATCGGCTGGGATCATCGGAATCCTCAGAATGAGAACGTTTTCACCTCTGAATCTTCCTTAGAGTGCGTCATGTGAATAACATTGATCATCAGTTTTCTTATCACCAAACGCGTTCCATTGCATATGTTCGATTGGTTTAGATTCCGAATCATGATGACTACCGAGCCAACCTCAATTTGTAAATTGTGTGGTGGTAAACCAGGCACATCCAAAGAGTAACCTTTATATGCTTTTTTCAAAACAAATCACAGTCGACATAAAATTAAAAAAATTCTCTCTTTCGCGATTTACAGCTTATATACCGACAAGCAGCGGTAATGGAATGTTCCGAGAATTTATCATACATTCTTTCTTGTCAATCTATGATCTGGCTTGACTGAGACCAATCAATTTGACAGTAGTTGTCACCGCTTTAGGCTGGTCTGCCGAGCACTTCCGCCAGGGTGAAGCTTGGCAGACCAAGACAATTTCAAATAACTGATATTTATCTATAATGTGTATAAATTTCAGTCGGATGTTTTGTGACGTAGGTGACGTACCAGTTTTTGCCAAATAAATTAAGTTCATTAACTATGACCCGCCAGGATGAGCTTAGGCAGACCAACGGTTTAATATTCTTTGGTATATATCCTTTCACAGTATCCGAGAGGGAGATTGGGTTGGCGATAAAACTGGACAACATAGAAGTTGAACAAACCAAGCAGTTCAAATACTTAGGGGTACAATGGACAGCAGGAAGCAGACATCAACAACCGACTAACGAATACAAACAAACTTTACTACACCTTGAGCAAGTATATAGCTGGAAAAAGAGAAATTAAACAAAGCACAAAAATTAAGGTATATAAAAGCATATATAGGCCAGTACTAACTTATGGCAGTGAAACTTGGACACTGAACAACAGACAAAGGAGTAGAATACAAGCAGCCGAAATGAAGTACCTACGAAGAACGTATGGAGTAACAATTTTGGATAGAGTGAGAAGCGAGCATATAAGAGAAGAACTGATGATAAAGAGTATGATGGAGTATATTGAAGAGAGACAATTAGGATGGTGGGGTCATCTCCAGAGAATGGATAGAAGCACGCAAACCAGACAAGTATGGGAAGCTAAAGATCAAGGGAAACGGAGAAGGGGCAGACCAAGAAAGACATGGGAAGACACGGTGGAAGAAATACTGAAGAAACGAGGAATAGAATGAATGAGGCAAAGATAATGGCGGGAGACCGTAAGAGATGGAAAGAGATGATCAAGAAATGAGAACAAATCAGAAAACCCTACACCCATATGGGTAGAAAGGGTCACTGAGTATATATATATATAATATATCCTTTCAAATAAATTATGAATGAACCGGATGTTTTATGACGTAGACTTTTCGACAGTGAGCTCCCGGACTATAATGTCATACCTAAATGTAATATTAAAATTGCTTTCAAACCTAAGACAAAACTCTCAGGATTTTTACTCAATGCCAAAGATATCACTTCGAAATTTGAAAGTTCAGGAGTTTATAAGTTGATTTGTCCTGTATGTAAAGGAGTGTTTATAGGTCAGACTGGTCGATCGTTCAAGACGAGATTTAAAGAACACCAACAATCTCTTTTGAAAAATAAAACGGATTCAACGTTTTCAAAACATTACCGTGAAAACCACCACCCGTTTCCACAAATAGATAATTTTCAAATCATGCACAAATTACCGAAAGGAACCAAACTTACTTAGAATCATTAGAAATTTTTAAACCCAATCATAATGCAAAAGATATCTTGCTGAACGACCAGATTGACTTGATATATTCTCCAATATTTAGCGTATTCAAACAAAAACGATTTTTCTTTATTGCACAAATTTGGGAAATCCACTCGATTAACGCACGATACACATACACACGGTATGCCACTATTCCCGCCAAATTCCGTACGCCACGCGCAGTGACGTCACATTCGAGGTTCGAGACTCGGCATTTGATTTGCCGATGCATGGTTTACATGTTATTTTCAAGTGCGGAGAGAATATTTTATTATTTTGAGTGTATCAAGACGTCTAAATTCATTATTTGTATTGTATTTTTGTTATCATATGTGGGTGTGTGAGTAATTATAATTTACAATGTCAAATTGTGCCGTAGCTAAGTGTAAAAACTGTAATCAAAGTACAAAAGGTTCCGATATAAAATACTTTAGCTTTCCAAAGAAAGAAGATTTGGCAAAACACTGGATAATCGCTTGCCGGAGAGAAGATAAAATAAATCTGAAGACGAAGAAACAATGCAGCTAATGCAAAATTTTGAGGTGGAGAAAAAGTGAGTCAAGAATCATTGAAATATAAAGCAGGCATTGTAGCATTCAAGTTCAAGAATAAATAGTCACTAGAAAAACCCACAGCAAGTATGGATATGAATAAGGCCCCTGACTGGATTCAAGCCATTTCTAGAGGTTCTCTTTTACATCCAAATGAAGAATTGTTGAAGTTGCTTTAAAACTTGAGTCCGAGTTCCATAGAATGCATGGAAACTCTTTGTCTAAAGAGGAGAACATTATGCAGAAATTAGCCGAGCACACTATGTCACGAATGAAATCCTCATCTGTGCCTTACGAAGTTGTCCTGTACTTTGCCAGAACTCGAACATATATTAGATTGCGAGACTTGAACAGAAAAATCAGTTTCAAGAATGCTCAGAGGAAACTAGACAAAAAAATGGCGAAATTTACCAACTTCAGGAAATAATTTTTTTTTGTTTAACGTTCTTTTGATTTTGTGTTGTGTAATAAATTATTTAGAAAAATTTTTTCATCTTTCTTTTTTTGGGTGGAGCCAATAATATATTCATAACATTGCGGTTTTTCTATTTTTTTAATGTTTTGAAATACCTGGTAAAAAATGAATTCAAAAAACTTCCATTTTTATTATTTTCAAAATAATAATAACTGAAAAAAACAGTTTTAATCAAAAAAATCAACCACCATAATTTTAAATTCAATAAAACTTGAACGTCCGCCGCGAAATTACATTGGAACGAGCGAACAACTTCCTCGCGTTTCCTCGAGCATGACGTCACACGCGGCGAGAGAGAAAACACTTTCATGTGCGATAGCATACCGTGTGTATGTGTATCGTGGATTAACCCTTCTTGAAATATGTTCTTCTTGTCTACTTAGGTACCTGCAATAATTCTTTCCCACGCGTAAGCGGAAATCTATAATTATTCTGTACTCAGTTCTTAACGCAATCTGCCCCACGAAATTGCAATCGCAGTGTTATATTTTTAAAAGTATTTTTGTGATAATAAACGTAGTAAATGCAAATTTAGTTTTTGTTCATCATGTTAAATTATCACGTAGTAACGACGGATTCCATCAACTATTTGAAATATTCGATAAACAATTCCTTAGAAATTCTATTTTCATTGAGAATTGGCTGTAGATTTCGCTTTTCGCATTTTCGGTCATTATAGTTATTAACGTCACAAGGCCGATATGTAGCAAATAACGGATGAGGTTGGATATTGTAATCAGAGGCGCAGCCGAGGATTATAACTAACCGAATCCGTTATTTGCGTATCGGCCGTGTGTCGTTAAAGACTTTTCGTAATCCCGTTGAAAGATCATATTTTGATTCCGAAGAAAGAAAAAACCCCGTACCTCGCAATTCTAAAGAAAAATCCCAACGTCGTGCACTCTGTTGTCATGGAACAGTTTGACAGTTTTATAAACAACGTCAGTTTTTTGTGTTCTCAAGTTCGCTTTAACGACGGCCATGGATGAAATTGAGGAACAAAATCAAATTCCTTTAGAAATATTGGGAGAATCATGTGCAGTGCAGCGAGTGTTGATTAACTGCCGAAAATAACTCAAGAGCGATATCAAAAAGAATATGAAAATTTTGAAATGTGGCGTAAAAGCAAGAATGTAAATGTTGTTATTTTAAGCAGAATGATGTTTTGAAATAAATATTTGAACAAGTGATTTCTTAACGGCCGCCGGCCGTTATAAAATTATAACGGCCGGCGGCCGTTAACACTGACTTTTCAATTGTCATCTGAATACCGTTAAATCAAAATAACAGTATGGGATTACGAAAAAAAAATATTTTCTGTGGTATGTCATGCAATTTATACACCTGATGAATACGAAATAACGAGCTACCTACTTCGGATCGAACTTCATCGTACATGGTGATTTTCTGAAAATGCAGGAGAGCGTTCCGATAAAACCATGAACTTCGATCCGAACGTCAATTTGTTGTTGAATATTTAATTAGTGCCTCAGTGATTCGTTTTTTTATTCAATATCTAAATCAGTCGATTCGGTCTAAAAACAATTGATATTATCGTTTTCCAGGTACGAGAGACCCCACCAGCGTCGTTTACTTATCTGTTGACCCATTGCTTGAGAGCCTCCTCAAATTGTATCTTATCCTGATTCTGTTCCTTCGTCAACGGAAAGCCCTGGCCATTCTCGTGTTCCTGGGAATATTGTTTAGGCTTTACAGACTGAAACACCAAAAAAATATATAGTAGGATATATACAGGGTGTCCTACAAGCTCTATGACAAACTTTGACAGAAGATAGGTTGCTTGATTTTGAACATATTTTTTTCAATAAACATGGGTCCGATTCGTTTTTGTTTAGAAGTTACAAGCATTCAACCTTTATTAACAATTAATTATAAAAATTTAAATTAAATGATAATCACAAAACTAAAGACTATAATAATTGTTCGAAATGTCCACCCTCAGCTTGAATGCAAGCCTAACATCAACGAACTAAAGATTCGGTCACTCGAAGAATGAGATTTGGATCATTTCTTATTTGGTTAGCTGCATCTTGAATTCTTTCAAGTAACTGCTGATGGGTAGCGATTTAAATATGAATATGCAGACATGGTAGACCAGCTGCTTCATGTGTCCCCATAAATAAAAATCCAGACGATTTAGATCGGGTGAACGAGGTGGCCATAATATTGGACCTCCTTGACCTATCCATTTATTCGGGAAGTGTTCATTTAGCCAAGCAACTACTTGTCTTTCCCTATGTGGCGGTGCACCGTCGTGCTGATACCACATATTTTGAATAATATTAAGTTGTACGTCATCAATTAACTCTAAAAGGTCGTGTCCTAAGAAATGTCTATAAAGATCTGCATTTAAACGATCATTTAGAACATGCACAGGTACCTAATAAATTATTATTGAAAATGCCACCCCAAACGTTGACACTTAATCGTTGCTGAAATCGTCTTGGTTCATTATGATTATTATTTATGCCATCCCTAGTAAAGCACGCTTCATCAGACATGACAACAAAATCTTAATCGCTGTGGGGAATCTCTAGCATGCGACGCCTGTACATTTTGGCGATGAAACGGATGTAACATTTCTCTGTTCAATACACGCCATACAAAATTCGGTGATACATGAAGGTTACTAGATATATGCCGAACACTGATTGAAGGGTTATCAAGGACAGCATCTATCACATTTTCTTCATCTTGTACATTTACTTCAGTAGGGCGAATAGCCTTCTTTGAAGCAGAATTACCTTCTTCCCGAAGTCTACGAAATGATGCACTAAACACCGTGTGGGCAGGTTGATGTCTATTTGGATACCTGCGTCGGTATTCTTGAGCAGCTTGTCTGGCGTTACCATTAGCATACCCATATACAAACACAATATCTGCATATTCCTCAGTGGAGAATGAATGCATTTTTTATTTAGAACTTTCACACGAAATATCTAATAAATAATTAAAATAACACTAACAATAATTATTGTCATAACAACCGATATCTCTATTTATCAGCCTACATTTTTTATTGAAGCAGGTGTATATTTTATAAGTGTGCATTGTTTAACATGCTTAGTGACTTTACATCACTTCCTGGTTGACTGAAAAAATTACGATTCTTCAAATGCTTGTAACTTCTGAACAACAACGAATCGGACAAGTGACCTACCATCTGTCAAAGTTTGTCATAGAGCTTGTAGAACACCCTGTATATATATATATATATATATATATATATATATATATATATATATATATATATATATATATATATATATGCGCCATTGCTGGCATATATAGAACACAACAAAATAAGTTGAGGGTATTGAAAAAAAATTTATACACTTCTTATGTTATGTCGAAACTACGGCAACATTGTAATAAAATGTAGGAATATCTTTTGGAAAGAGACACACCGCATCATTTTCAAATTAAAATATCCCGAAATCGGTACACAATATCGAGTTTCACTAAGAGTATCTTTTTGGTATAATATTGAATGATGTTTGCGATAACATGAAATTTGTACTTGAAAACTTAACCTAAAAAAAGTTATGATCAAAAGTTTTCGGTACGAACCGTGTAACTAGCGCCCTCTATGAGAGTCAGATATAATAACAAATGTACGCGATGTGTAAGCTTCCAATACTCCGTATCTTGAAAACGAATGCAGATATGACATTTGTTTATTATATATATATATATATATATATTTATATATATATATATATATATATATATATATATATATATATATATATATATATATATATATATATATAAATATATATTAATATATATATTTATATATATATAAATATAATATATATATATATATATATATATATATATATATATATATATATATATATATATATATATATATATATATATATATATATATATACATATATATATATATATATATATAAATATATATATAAATATATATATATATATATATATATATATATATACAGGGTCACTCACGGTGGATGGTAGGTTAGACGTTTACGGAGAACGGGACATGAGATTATTCTGAAAATTTGGTTTCATGGGTAATTGATTTTGCTCTATCGATCTAAAATAATATTGACGCTGCGGCGTTGCCGCTTATACTAAAAAGTAGCAGCAACTATGAAATTTCAAATGAGACACCCTATATATTATTCCATTTTTTGCTTCTCTACCATTTTCCAATTTTTTTGTATGATACTTCCCTATACCTATCTCCAGAGGTTTTCGAGAAATCAAAGGGTTTCCTTATTTTTTTGTGCAAAACATAGCTTCAATTAAATGTTCATTACTAAGGTATTCAGATTCGTAGGACGCTGAAATTAATTTTAGGTGTAGTTTACCAAGGTCCGACGTATTAGGAATATTCTAAGGACTTTGTTCTCCATTATACAGGGTCCTTCAAAATTTGCGATTTTAACGATAAATATGAAAATAGTAAAAAATGCATTTTTTCAAATGTAATACCCTGTATATTATTGAATATCTCGAAAGAAAATTGAAATTGTTTTGAAATGATATATCATGTTCCTATACCTAAAAAGTCAGGTTTCCGAAATAAAAACAAGTTTCTATAAAAATCGGATTATTTAGCCATATTTTGTATTAGGTAGCTATGAAATGTCAAGAAAGATGTCATTATGAAAATTTGACAATTAGTCCATCAACAATAAAACGTTCGCGCGTTCACTAACGAAAATTTGATTTGAAAACAATCAAAATGGAAGGCAATAACTATTCTCATGAAGTTTTGATGAAGTTATTTATTGTACATGGTCCATGTGACCAAATAATAGCAAGAACATGCAGAAAATTCAATGATATGTATACCTATTGACAACCAATAAACGAGAGAAAATTTGTACGTTTACAAAATAATTTTAACACTTATGGGTCAATACTGAAAGCGAATCGAAATTTACTAAACTAATAAAAAACAATTTGCATTACGTAAAATAACATAACATAAGTGATAAAATTATTTTTTAAACGTACAAATTTTCTATGGTTTATTGGTTGTCAATAGGTATACATTTCATTGAATTTTCTGCATGTTCTTACTATTATTTGGTCACATGGACCATGTACAATAAATAACTTCATCAAAACTTCGTGAGAATAGTTATTGCCTTCCATTTTGATTGTTTTCAAATCAAATTTTCGTTAGTGAACGCGCGAACGTTTTATTGTTGATGGACTAATTGTCAAATTTTCATAATGACATCTTTCTTGACATTTCATAGCTACCTAATACAAAATACGGCTAAATAATCCGATTTTTATAGAAACTTGTTTTTATTTCGGAAACCTGACTTTTTAGGTATAGGAACATGATATATCATTTGAAAGAAATTTCAATTTCCTTTCGAGATATTCAATAATATACAGGGTATTACATTTGAAAAAATGCATTTTTTACTATTTTTGTATTTATCGTTAAAATCGCAAATTTTGAAGGACCCTGTATAATGGAGAACAAAGTCCTTAGAATATTCATAATACGTCGGACCTTGGTAAACTATACCTAAAATTTCAGCATCCTACGAATCTGAATACCTTAGTAATGAACATTTAATTGAAGCTTTGTTTTGCACAAAAAAATAAGGAAACCATTTAATTTCTCGAAAACCTCTGGAGATAGGTATAGGGAAGTATCATACAAAAACAATTGGAAAATGGTAGAGAAGCAAAAAATGGAATAATATATAGGGTGTCTCATTTGAAATTTCACAGTTGCTGCTACTTTTTAGTATAAGCGGCAACGCCGCAGCGCCACTATTATTTTAGATCGATAGAGCAAAATCAATTACCCATGAAACCAAATTTTCAGAATAATCCCATGTCCCGTTCTCCGTAAACGTCTAACCTACCATCCACCGTGAGTGACCCTGTATATATTTATATATATTATACGTATTAGTTAGAGAGCTCTTGCCAGGATTTTTCACATGATTTTATAATTCGTAATGAAATACGTTTCAACATAAAGATCTCAGTTATAAGCAATTTTCGTTAAACGTCTGTGCTGCATTTAAAATTGACAAACTCGCTAGACAATTAAACTAATTGCATCAACTTAAAAAAAAAATTTAGTGCAACCAACGTTCAAAAACTATTAATTGTTACTTTAATTATTACGATATTGAAAAATACAATTCTTTCATCGGTAGCCGATACTTCCTATTTACTAAACTGTGGATCTCCAAGATCGGACTTCCTACCGATAAGATACAAAATTTCTGTTTTTTACCTATGGCTATTAACTTGAGAAAGAAATATTGATTTGATCAACTAACTATAAACCGTCCCTTGGCTACATATGAAGCATATTTGGACTCTCGTATAGCAACCCACTGCATAAAATAAAAACACGAAATCTTCATACATAGGTACCAAAAGATTTTGGTAGATGGTAAATTTCAGAATAGAAATAATTGAAGAATCTGAGTGCAATTACAAGTGAACATGTAATATTACCTGTTGCCCGAAGAGTCTCTGATTAGAGTTCGACCTATTGTACGCGCCATACTCCTCGGCAACGTAGTTCTCATGACTCTGTTGCGCAGTCGCGAACACATTCTGCTGGACGGAGTAGTTGTTGTCCCCGTAATGATGCGCCGACGAATTCTGCTGGTACTGATAGCCGCCGCCGCCGTGAGGAAACCCTGTAACTGCGAATAACGGTTACGATAGACATTATAATGCATTGTTATTTCTAAGACTACCTAACGTCGAAAAAAGAATTACAATCTAATAGTCCAAGATCCCAGAGCCGCCAGACGTGCCGACGGCTAATTTCCAGGTATCAGGTGCTAAATATGGAAAAAACTCGACCTACTTCTCTTATTTTGTCACACTTGATTTTTACTATTTCAATACTTTATGCAAGCTGTCAGACCGATCGTATGGGCCAAACATCCCGCCAGACATACATAAGTGTGAGTATGACAGTATGAGCGAAATGTCATGATTCGCCCATTTTAAGCGCGATAGTGATTATCTATGCGCGTCGAACTCCTTTCTATATTTACTGTCTAGTCAAGAATGCAGTATACGTACTTTTGATATTATTATTTTTATTTTTAAATGGGCGAATCATGACATTTCGCTCATACTGTCATACTCACACTTAATGTGTGTCTGGCGGGATGTTTGGCCCATACGATCGGTCTGGCAGCTTGCATAAGGTATTGAAATGGTTCCCTGAGTATCATATATAAAAATCAAGTTTGATAAAATAAGAGAAGTAGGTCGAGGTTTTTTCCATCTTTAGCACCTGATACCTGGAACTTAGCCGTCGGCTCAAGATAGCGAGTATCCATACACTGAAACTACATACGAGCACTACTTTATCCCACAAATTTTATTACTTAGAAAATAAGGGACGTCTGGCGGCTCTGGGATCTTGCTCTATAACAAGTAACAGAAGTATTTCCTACACATTATGGCTTTATTTCAAGATAACCTTTCGTGATTCCTTTCTACAAAAATTATTCTCAAACTATTTGACGATGTATTGAAAATTTTTGGAACGAAGTTACGGCAGGCTTGGAGGAGATAGGGATTTTGCTGAGCGACCAAAGGCACACACGGACGTCGATGTCTTAATATATCGACGTGCATCCAAAAACGTGCAACCAATAACGCGCAGGCCGATTGCATACACACGTATGTACAAAAGCATAGTTTTGTCCAGTCTGCTAAAATGTTTGGCCAGATGTCTGAGCAGGAGGAATATTTAGCTCTGGTGGCAGTGGCGTGTACAAAGAAAAAGGAAAATGAAGATCGTCGCCGAATGTGGTCTGTTAGAAAAATGGAGGTTAGAACTAGAGGACTCTCGTAATTACGTAAGGATGGACGAAGAAACCTATTCGTAACTCTTGGACATAGTTATTCCATTAATAAAACGTCAAGACACAATGATGAGATTGGCAATAACTGCAGAAATTACTGCAAGAAATTACCAAGATTTAAAATTCAGTACTTTAATATCTTCGAAAGCCTCACCGTACCACTTCTCTACGAGATAAAAAATTTTTTATTTTATCTCCGAAACCCACCACGAAGACTATTGATTTTAGCGACAACTGTACTTTTTGAAGCAGTAGGTTGAATGATTTGCAGCTTCTCTATCAATATTTTATTCGCTGAATTTTTTTTATTTCGGTCTAAATAGTGCTCTGATTTTGTCTGTCACAAGCAGGGTAGGACCCTGTACAACTTAACAAATTCCTGTAGAAATTCCCGAGACATTGTTCTGCAGTCAGACATACTAATGAAACTATCTGCAGACATTTTTAAATAAAATATATTTGACCTAGTAGTCCGGAAGCCAGTAACAGATTCACTTGACCAATTTCTTCTCGAGCGATAATTAGTGGAATGCATCAGAGAATTGTATCATAAAGCTTAGTGAACGTCAGCTACGGTTGTGTGGGTGTAATGAGCGGTGGTAGACTCCGACGCATGAAGAAAAAAAATATTTATTCAGTCATTTCCTCCTTAGGAAACTACGCTTGAAGGGTCTAAGTTATACCGATGATCTGGCTACAAAGGCCCTATTGTGTTATAGGGTTGGAACTTTGAGTAGAATCCTAATAAATTTAGTACTTTTCGATTTAATTTAGTAGCCTAGTATGAAAATCTAGTATTCTCAAACAATACACGCAATTTTGTTTTGTGCGCAGAGCTCAGCTCTGTGTTCTGTGTTTTTCTTACCCTATAGGCGTCCGAAATTAAGATCGTAGCGCCGGAACGGCTAATATCGGTACTAGAGCATGGGAGATTAGCTGTTTGTTTACATTGGTTGTAATGGTATTTACGTTCATTTCGTTATGAGTTTTCGAACGTTTATCGTCGTAATTTGTGTTTTTTTTTGGACTTTGTATTTTCCTGTGATATATTGTGTTTGGATTGAGGACAATTTTATCTGTGTTCAACAGTAGATAACCTACCTACATCAAGTTGAAATTTACACTGAGTTTTTATCATTGAACATGAAAATCAATAAAAAAATAAAGTACAGGACGAATAAATTAATTGGTTGAAGGAACTATGTATACCTCATGAAAAGGCTGTATGATAGAACACCTATTTATTTAAAAAATAAAAAAACTTTCAAAAGTTTCAAGAAAACATCTCTGACATGTCTACTTTCATTACGAATTGAAGAATTTTTGAGTATAATGGACAAAACTAAGTACTTACCAGCTAAACTGAAAGAAACAACATGAAATAAAAGAAGAATCAATATTAATACTCTGCTTGAATGGTTTGAACGTAATAAGTTATTATATTTTTTTAATTTTCCTGACGTATAACAGCTATCCTAAAAGTACGGTGGACTTCTGAGAGTCTGGTTTTTTTGATAGAATCTCTGTTTTCCTGATTATATAATTGAATATTTTAGTTTTTACCTAGCTATAGAGTCCAGATTTATTTCATATTCTTGATGTTATGATAAACTGTTATTTTGGTTGTGCAAATAAACATCATTTGTTATTATTATTTTAATAGTATCTCTGGTTGTTACATGAAAGAAAATACAATAATCTAGAATCTCTGGATGATGGCCCAGGTTCAGATTCCGATAAAAGTGGAACATTTTTCGTTGGAATAGCATTGGACTTCAAAAACTCTACGTTTTCGGTTAGCTGAAAATTGCACATCATTAGTTGGTATAATTCTATATGGAAAAATCCACAAACTTACTGCAGAGAAAATAATTATTCTCAGTAAACTGTAAAGAACAACTCTCTTATGTTCAGACATTTTTTTTCAATCTTCAAGTTATGAATCCACACCTTTCTTCTGTCCATCATTTCCTTGTTTCCCAAATTTGTTTGGAATACAACTTTGAATTGTCCAGCTTTCGGAAAGGTATGTAAGCTATATTCGGTTTTTTTTGCCCAATATGAACAATAGAATACACAACAATAGTGATTCATCTCTTCTGAACGTTTGTAAACGATCCAAAATACAATTAAAACTCAACAACTTCTCATATAAAATACACGTAAACAGATGTAAACAAAGCAATCTATCTCCCATGCTCTAGTAATATTCGACACCGGTAGGGGGCGTATCGCTTATTATGTTTTCCCTATTCGTTCTTTGACGTTTAGTTTAGACATTTCAGAATAAATTAACAAATTATATAATTTTTCTCCGATCGTGGGAAAAGTGACACTATTTTGACCTGTTTTCTATGCGCAAAGCTCAACATTCCAGAATAGTGGTCAGTTGCTAAGCAATTAGAAAATAACAGTGCGGTAATATTCTTACCGCACTGCAGTAGCGTGCGGTAATGTAACAAATGGATTATTACATTAAAATGAAATAAAGTATGGTTTTAGTTTTTATAATTGTTGTTAATATTTACATTTTTTGTATCCTGTAGCTTGACGTTTTAAAAATGCTCTCAGTTTTTGGTACTGGGCAATATTAATATTATTTTTAACAGACAAAGTTGATCGAAGCATGGAATAATGTGCCCACAACGTCGAAGATTTCATTGCTTTAGCCAATTCAGCAACATACGCCATCAGTACATTCTCAGAAAAGGATACACTGTTGTTTTTTCTATAAAAATTCATGAAGCGTTGGTACGCAAGTTCATACTTCTAAGGATTTCGCCGGAAGTAAATTAAGTGAAGCCGCGTTCGCGGCTTCTACTTGTTCAGGGGCCGTGCATGACAACAAATAATCACTATCAGTGTTCATGTTTACTAATTCTTTTTTAGTTCCTTATAAAATACAACGAATCAAACAAAACCGGCTTTAAAGTTATTTTACTTTTGTCATAACAGAGTAATTTCCATGGTTACCACTTCTATATTTCAATATGAACATAGAGAAACCTATTTAAACTTACTTGATTACATCTTGGATGAAATATTTTTTAATTAATGTTTTGAATGTAAATCAACGATCGGAGAAAAAATAGTATGTATAATTCGTGGGAAAAGCATATTCCGAAAATCCTGTGTTACCAGACTCGTCGCTACGCTCCTCGTTTGGTAATTATCACAGTCGTTTGGGAATATTATGCTTTTCCTACTAATTATACAATATACTATTTCATTCGAAACCGCAGCTGACGTTCAAGAACCTTAATAATACTATTCCCTGATGCGTCATTCAATTATCGTTCGAGCAAAAATAATTGACGAAATTTTTACCTGGCTCCCGGACTATAGCAGCTTCCTACGAATATAAGAGTGACTTTTCATACTGTAAGCCGTTTATCTAACCTTCGTTTGGGTTATTTCCAGGCGAGTTAGCCTGCCTGGCTCTCAATTCGGCCATGAAATTCGCATCCTGCTCATAACGTCTCTGCAGTTCGTCCTGCCAACCTCCATCACTCTCATCTTCGCCGTCATCTTCGAAATCTGAAGCGAAAAATTACATTGCTGATACCGCTATACTTTTATTTAATTATCAGTTCATTGCATCACTTAGAACGATATAAAACATTCAACGTTTTCATTAACGACGAGTGTTTTTTTACGTAGCATATGTGTTAAAAAATTATCATTTGACAAGCGTTTTCCTCGGTTCATGTTTAATAGTTTATATTCTGAATAAGTCATTCCAACTTATATCTGTAGGTAAAAAAATGGGGCCGCAGAATCGACGATTACAGTGCAGAATATAAATTCAATGAATCCCCTTTAATTCCAAGGTGAAATTTGATTCATTTTCGGTTTTACTAAAATTCAATTAATTTCGAAAGATCAAATGCTTAGATGCATAGTAAATACAACAAAAATTGTATGTTTGTGAAGAAACCAGGTTCGTAAACTGCGAATTTCTTGTTTATTTATCGTCAATAAAACCTATTTTGAGGCGATAAAAGATTCTATAATTTATATCATTCAAACAATTCACTGAAATTGATGGATCCAAGACTGACCAATATGTTATAACAGATCATATGGTATTATGATATTCGATACATTAATTTCAATTTTTTTTCAAAATTTCATGCTTCCATAGTATTTTCTTCATAATGATTATAAACAACAAATATCAATTTTTCACTCTTAAGCGCTACTTATAGCCAGTAATCAAGATGCACGTGAAGTAATCTATCGGTGAATGAACCCGACTTACAATTAATAACGGTTCACTTAGAAACTTGCCTATCAATATAAAACATGCTTCAAGGCACGAACAAATAATTGCAGAGAAAAATACGCAACATGCAACCATACACACAGATACAATAGTAAACAAATTAATGTATGTACGTATGTATGTATACCGGTTGTAAATGAGTGATGGGCCACCCCTATAACTTTTTAATGGATTCTTCGATTTTATTGAAATTTCGGTGGTTTATCTCAGACATAATTTTGAATTTTTTCACATACAAAATCAATATGGCTGACTTCCGGTTTCACAGAAAACGATATAAAAATTAAAAATTTAAATGGAACACCCTATATACTTTCACATATTTTAATTCTAAGGCTTCAAATACATACATTCCATCTGTCAAATGTCAATTCTAGCGCCGTTTCAATTTTGTTTTTCATTTTGTTTTTTTTATCGTGGATGGCTGCAACGTCGTCTGAATCATAGATAATTGATTTAAAATATTGCCCAAAGTAATAATTTTTCAAAAAATTCATTTTCGTGGAGTTTGTTAACGATTAAATTATTTTTCGAACCAAAACTCAGTTTTGGTTCGAACAATAATGGAACATACATGGGCCACCCGGTATATCAAAAAGCTCCTTCAAATTCCTTTAAAATGAATAACACATCAGTTTTCTCAATTCCTAAATAACGAAGTAATTATTAAAAATCTTATTCTCATTAGTTCCCTTTGCTCCTGAGACCGACCCTGTTTACGAAATATAAAAAAAATTTGACAGATGAAATGTATGTATTTGAAGCCTAAGAATTAAAATATATAAAAATAAACAGGGTGTTCCATTTGAATTTTTAATTTTTATATCGTTTTCTGTGAAACCAGAAGCCAGCCATATTTATTCTGTATGTGAAAAAACTCAAAATTATGTCTGAGATAAACCACCCAAATTTCAATAAAATCGAAGAATCCATTAAAAAGTTATAGGGGTGGCCCATCACTCATTTACACCCGGTATATAATAATACACTGAAACATTCATTTGAAAATCGAAGATTTATCGAATAAAACTCTCAGTTGAGATAGTTTTATGAGTTCAGCGACATGGTGCTCCCCCCTCCCATCCTTCAAGGGAGAGTATTAGAAAACTCGAGATCAGAGCCTCACACGAAGAAAACACAAAAAGTTAGACCAGTTTGCTCAATGCATCGACATTCCGATTATTTACTTATTTTTATGATTTTTCTTGTCCTTTGCTCATTTGTGCCTATTTTAGGATAATTCGGCGACTCTACCTATATCCCCTTTTCATTTGCCTGCCTGTTTTTTTGTATCTGCATATTATGTTTGGTTTTTTCTTCTCTTTGTTACAATTAAAATATGACTAAATATTATACTGGCAGTATAAATATGTGTATATCCGTACTTGTTAATATAATGTTGGATGTATCCGTATGGATCCATTATATATGCCTGGATTTGAAATATAAATACTTACTATATAACACTAGACACTATTTCGCTCTTCAACGAGATGTTCAATGTGTTCCGTTCATTGACCGATTGGGCAATGATATCGAACCTTCATAAGCACCTCAAAATTCCTAATACAAGCCCCTATGACATGCGAACACATTACAGCGCATGGTCAAGTAGGACCGCCAAGCATCGAACACTATTTAATGAATTACAGTTATATGTGTATAGTGTCAGTTGTGAAAGATTAATAATTGCGGTAAATATAACTTCCAATAGCGTTCACCTTTTTAACATGTGAACTTATCATAGTTATGAGTGGGTTTGGGATAAAATTGGTGATGTAAAAGCTAATCATTCATAAATACTATTTGGATTTTCGATGAAATATGTGACCCTAATTTACTGCTAGAATTTATTTACCATTGAGACAAACATTGAAAGATTTGAAGACCTCTTCAAAATTATGTACGGTTGCGGGCATAAAATTTTGGCCACCCAAGTTTCTGTCAATCACAAAAAATGAGGCGTATGGCATGCTTTATTGTCATTATGACGTTTACAATTTGAAATTATAATTTAATTTCTATCAAATTGACTTTTGAAATTTTAAATATTATTTCTGTGAAATTTTAACGAAAATGCCTGCAATTACGCATTTTAATAAATGTCGAATATTAATACATCATGAAAATGGAATGTCCAATAGACGCATTTCCCAACTGCTACAAATTCCTAGAACCACCGTCAACTGGATAGTTGGGAAATGGAGGGAAGAAAATATAGTGGAACGAAGACCGGGGTCTGGGCGACGTCGAAACTCCACTTTGGCAGAAGATGGAGCCCTGGTAAATGTAGTGCAAAATCAGGCTTTCAGCTGTTACAGGATTGCAGTCAAATACTGGAAATACTTTAACAAAGGAATAATTTTTATTATTCACAATTTATTAGAACATGAAACAAAACTATCTGACATTGTAATTATTTGTTTTTTGTCACAATGACATACACACCTATGATTATATAAAATATAATTCAACTGAAATAGAACAAATTCTAACACCCTCACTCAATGTCGGAAAGTTCTTTCATATCAACCAATCCAACACCTTTGGTACAAAATTTATGTTTCATTTTGGATAAGGGTTTAGTAAGCATATCTGCTATCATTTTTTCCGTCGGTAAATATTTCACAGAAATCTTTCCTTCTTCTGCTAGTTCCCGTACAAAATGATACTTGATTGATATATGTTTTGTTCTTTTATGATACATAGGATTGTATACTAACTTAACAGCTCCTTGATTATCATTGTATATGTCCAATGGTTCATCCAAATTACAATCTTGTAAAATTTCTTGCAAAATTCCTCTAATATACACACTTTCTTTGGCTGCTTCACACAACGCCATATATTCTGCTTCTGTAGTACTTAAAGCCACACTTTGCTGTTTCTTTGCTTGCCAACTAATAGCTGCATTCGCATACTTCAATACGTATCCCGTATAAGAATGACGATTTTCTGTACAGTTACCCCAATCAGCATCAACAAAGGCTTGAACAGGCTTTCCAGATCTTGCAAAAATGAGACCATAACTCGCTGTACCTTTCAAGTATCTTAACACTCGTTTTGCTGCTTTCCAATGTGTTTCGTTATTACAGTTATTATACTGACTTAAATAGCTGATAGCGTAAGTGATGTCAGGTCTTGTACACATTGATAGGTACATAAGAGCCCCAATCAATTCTTGATATTGATATGTAATATCACTCTTCTCAGCTTTTTTTAATGTAGTACCCAGTTCCAGTGGTGTACTAATTGTTTTCGCTTCACTCATTCCAAATTTGTTTAAAATGGAATCTATGTAATGTTTTTGATCTAAACAAATTTCGTGATTCTTTCTGTCTCTTACAACTCTCATTCCTAAACATTCTTTAATGTCTCCCAGATCTTTCATTTTAAAATCTTTACTTATTTCAGATTTTATATTTTCAGAAAGTTTCTTGTTTTTGGAAAATATATAAAAATCATCTACATGTAGAGCTAGAATCACCAGATTCATTCCTTTTCCTCTGGTATATACACAAGTATCATATGAACATTTTATGAAACCAACTCTTATTAAAAATTCGTTAATTTTTAAATTCCAGGAACGAGCTGATTGTTTTAACCCATATAAAGATTTTTTTAGCTTACATACTTTATTTTCATTTCCAATTGAAACGACACCAGGAGGCTGTTCCATATAAATATCTTCTTTTAAATCCCCATTCAGAAATGCCGTTGTGATATCTATATGGTCAATTTCCAAATCAAGTTCAACAGCTAATCCAAAAAGTAGTCTAATTGTAGATAATCTCACAACTGGAGCAAAAGTTTCTAAATAGTCTTCGCCATATCTCTGTGAGAATCCTTTAGCTACAAGTCTTGCTTTGTAGCGTTTTACGTTACCATCGGCTCCAACTTTTAACTTAAAGACCCATTTACACTTGACAACATTTTTGTCCATTGGACGATTAACAAGTTCCCATGTCTCATTTTCAGCTAACGAATGCAACTCATCTTGAATAGCAGATTCCCATAATTTTCTATCAGATCTAGAGTACACTTCCTCAATACTTTGAGGATCTCTTAAAGTGTTATTTACTATAAAAGAATACTCCATATCTATTTCTCTTTTGGGACATCTAACTCTTTGTGGATATCTTCTCTCAGCAATTTGCTCAACTTCTTCTTGAACCTTATCCACTTCAGAATTACATTCTCCACTTGAAAATACATTTTGTTTTTGATTTTCATTCTGGTTTATATCAATCTCTTGACATTTCTCAACTTCTTCAATTATTTCATTTACTGGTTCATTTTCTGGTTTATTCATAACTAAGTTATCAACGTTATCAACCAGGATACTAAAATATTCTCTACCCTCATTAAAATAACCAGTAGGTGAACTTTTCTCAAAATTATTTTCTTGCTTCGGATAACCAAGAACTGATTCGAGGAAAATAACATCTCTGGCCTTTATCATTTTACGAGGATTTTGTATATCTACCAAACGGTAACCTTTTGATGAATCACAATATCCAACCATCATATATTGGCACGATTTTGGATCAAACTTCTTCCTTTGATGTTTAGGAATATGTACCTGAGCTTGGCATCCAAATACTTTTAAATGTGATAGATCTACCTTTTGTTTTGACCACACTTCTTCTGGCACTACTCCTTTTATTCTTTCAGTTGGTGACCTGTTTTTCAAATAAATCGCAGTATTCATTGCTTCAGCCCAATACCTTTTTTCCAGCTTCGCATCAAATATTAGACATCTGGCTTTTTCAACCAAGGTTCTATTGGTCCTTTCTGCTACACCATTCTGTTGTGGAGTGTATGGTATTGTAGTCTGGTGTACAATACCATTATGTTTCAGAAACTGCTCAAAATCTTTGTTAATATATTCTCCTCCATTGTCACTTCGAATACATTTTATCTTTTTTCCAGTTTGTTTTTCAACAAGAGCTTTGAAGTCTTTAAATTTAGAAAAAACTTCATTTTTGTGTCTTAGCATATAACCAAAAACTTTTCTACTAAAATCATCAACAAAAATCAAACAATATCTAGATCCACCCCATGATTCTTCTTCTATAGGCCCCAATACGTCAGTGTGGACTAGTTCTAACAAATCATTTGATCTTTTAGTTTTCTTTTTAGGAAATTTTTGGATTGTTTGTTTACCTTCAATACATCTAAGACATGGTTCTTTATTATCATCAGAAAAATTAACACCAGTGACTAAGGTTTTAAGTGTTCTCATTCCTTTGCGGTTCAAATGACCCAGTCTTTTGTGCCACAACATGTGTTTTGAAATTTCAGTACTAGAAACACTCAAAGCCCTCACTTGTTCTCTGCTGCCTAAATCTGCCAAGTAGAGACCATTATTCAAGGTACCAGTAAACACAACCTCACCACTTGCCTTGAAATTCGATTCATCGTATACTGTACATCCAAATTTATCAAATACGACAATGTGCCCCTTTTGAGCCATAGTACTCACTGACAAAAGATTTGTTGAAAGATTTTGTACTTGCACTACATTGGAAATAGTTTTTGTAACCACTTCACCCACATTTTTCTTTTTGAAACTTTGGACAACGTTTCCAGATCCATTTGGAGATATTTTTTCACCATTTGCGACATAAATGTCACATAAAGAGGAGTTTTCAAAATTTGACATCCAGTCTTGACGCATTGTCATATGCGACGTCGCTCCAGAATCAATAACCCAATCACATGGTAGACTTCTTGTTAATAATGCTTCTGTCGCCAACAATGTTTTTTCTTTAACACCACTTTTCTTATCTCTCCAATTTCTCTTTTTTGTGCATTCTGTACTTTTATGTCCCAACTGACCACAAGAAAAACATATAAACTTTTTCTTTCCAGTGTCTTTACTTCCTTTAACTAATAAAGTTGAAGATTTATTATTAATAGCAAGTTGACCTTGTCTTCTTGCAGATTCTTCTATTAGCTTGTTTTTCACAAAATCTGACTTCAGATTTTGATTTGTATGAGTAATAGTCATGACAAGAGGATCCCAATTGGGTGTTAACCCATTAAGCATTACAAATGCCACAAACTCGTCATCAATTGTAACTCCAATATCAGCTAATTTTTGAACTGTTAACATTATGTGATTAATATAATATTCCATGGAAACAAAATTTTCTATTTTTGTTCCAAATAATGTTTTCTGTAGTTCAAATCTCCTATTCATACCTTTTGCTTCAAAAGCTTCTTTCAAATTGTTCCATGCTTCTCTAGCATTTTTAGCATTACATATGTGAACATAACAATTTGACTTACAACTCAGACATATTTTTGCTAGTGCTCTATTATCTTTTTCTTCATCTTTTTCTGCTGCACCTTCCACCAAACTCCATAAGCCTTCCAACATAAGGCTCATCTTCATGGCAAACTTCCAAGATGCATAGTTAGCTTGACCTTCAAGTTTCTCGATTGGTGGTACAGAGGAAGATATCATCGTAATTGGCACTTTTTGAAAAGTATTTCCTTCATTCATATTCAATCACTAGATATAAATACTAGAACTGCGTTCCTGGGCCCATAACCTGTTACAGGATTGCAGTCAAATACTGGAAATACTTTAACAAAGGAATAATTTTTATTATTCACAATTTATTAGAACATGAAACAAAAACTATCTGACATTGTAATTATTTGTTTTTTGTCACAATGACATACACACCTATGATTATATAAAATATAATTCAACTGAAATAGAACAAATTCTAACATCAGCACTGCTGTTGAGGCCGTCTACAATTCAAATTTTCCTGGTTCGGTATGGACAGCACGCCGACGCTTAAGATCAACTGGATTGAAAAATCACAGTGCGGCCAGGAAAATTCGTCTAACGCCCTATCATAGGGAAAGAAGGGTTGGGTTTGCACTAGAGCATCTCGCCGACGATGAGGCTTTCTGGAGCAGAGTAATTTTTTCCGATGAAAAAGTGTTCCAGTCGTCGCGCAATGGTCTGTTGAGAGTATACAGACCACCGAACACTCGTTATGATTATCAATACGTCCAAGCTACAGACCAAAGCGGCCGTTTTTCTGTAAACATGTGGGCATGGATTTCGGCGGTTAGTGCTGGGGTAATGGTCTATGTGCCAGATCGGCTCAACAGTAACGTTTATATTAGGATTCTCGAAGAAGTGATGGTCCCGTCAGTGACACCATTTCTCCCGAACGGCAATTTCATTTTTCAGCAGGACAACTGTGCTATCCACACCGCACGCAGGGTGACGGCTTGGTTCGAGAATCATAATATAAACGTCATTGAGTGGCCGAGTCGAAGTCCAGATCTTAATCCAATTGAGAATATGTGGGGTCTGTTAGTGCGAAATTTACAACATCGTAACGTAATATTTCATAATAGAGAAGAACTTCTGACTGCGATCGATGAAGCATGGCAATCATTACCCCAGGACTACCATCGTAAATTATGCCTATCAATGCGCGGTAGATTAACCAAAGTAATTAATTCAAATGGAGCAATGACAAAGTATTTTAGCATTTTATTGTCAATTATTATTTATTTTATACTTTAATATACCTGTTATTAATTTGTTTATATACCTATTAATAAATAGAATTGTTCTGTTTCTGTTTGCATTATATTGTAGCCTAATATCTTCTAGTTCTATTGAACTGTTGAATTTTTTCACAAACCAACTGAATTTCTCATGGAATTTTCAAAAGACAATCCAGGTTACTGTCAAAGTGACAATAAATATGACAAAACTTTAAAGTAAGGTTACAATATCCTTAAGCCAGATTCACATCTTACATTAATTAAATGTCTAGAAGTGGCCAAAATTTTATGCTCGCAATTGTACCTATACTGAAGCATAAATTTTATACCGTGTCAGTTATAAAATAAATTAAAAATGTTTGTGCTGGATACAATTTACACGTTTGTACCATTTAAGGTTTCCAAATTAAAATACATCCAGCCCAAGTTTTGTTGATATTCCAGGAATAACTTTTAATTTTTGTAGGTGCATATTTTTTTATTTATTCACTATTCAATACTGATCGAAGAAAAGATATCATTTAGAACATAATACTTGAATGCCATAACTCACAAAAATGTTATCATCTTTCATATGCCTCCGACATATATTGAAAACAATGATAAAATCAAAATGTACTTATTACAACAATGTTTTAATGTGCACAACACAGATTTTCAATTAGATCTAATTGTACACACAGTAAAATACAAAAAATGGGATACTACGGATTATTTTCAAGTTTTTTAAATATCCAATAGATTTTAAAATGTGCGGGGATATAATATATATATATATATATATATATATATATATATATATATATATATATATATATATATATATATATATATATACACTCACCGGCACGAAAACCGGAGCAGTTGAATCTTTTTAAATAAACTTCAAATTTTCATGCTTTGTGATGTTTTATTATTATAATATCTTATACACAATCAAAACAACATGTTTTACGTATTTTCTAACAACTATTAAACCTTTAATTGAAGAAAAAAAAGTGTTTTTGAGTAAAAATCATAAATTCCATAGATCTTACTACTGCAGTGTGCATAGTTGGCCACTAACCCATCTCAACAATGCTGTTGTTGTCATTGTTGTGAGGAATCTGACATATCGAAAAATTTTTGAAAGTTCTTCTACATAAAAGATATGGATGTTAATCCCGACACAGCGGCTGCTATTGTTGCTTTGCTTCAATAAGGAAGAAGTGAGCGATATGTTGCCCGAGAGTATCATGTTTCCAATAGCACTGATCACCGTATTTTTACACGTTTTCTGGAAACTAAAGGTTACACCAGACGACCTGGAACTGGTCCCCAACGCAGAACTAGCGCTCGTGATGATCGTTTTATCATCTTACAAAGTCTGCGAAATCGTCATGCTACAGCTTTTGAAATCAAATATCTACTTCAGCACGTCCGGCAAACCAATGTAAGCGAACGAGCAGTTAGACGACGATTGAGAGAAGCCAATCTTATCAGTCGTAGACCTGCAACAGGCCCAGAACGTCTTAGGCGTCATCGTGTTGCGCGGCTTCAGTTTGCCAGAAATCATCAGCACTGGGGTGAAAATGAATGGGGGCGCGTTTTGTTCACCGATGAGTCCAGATTTAGCCTGCGGTCTCCAGATGGTCGTGAGAGAGTATGGCGAAGGCCACACGAGCGTTTTGCAGAATGGACCTTCAATTCTAGGACAGGATACCAAGGGAGCTCAGTTATGTTGTAGGCCGGAATTTCTCTGGAAGCACACACAGAATTGTACATCCTTCCGAGAGGATCCTTAACTGCTGCCAGGTACATTGGGAACGTTCTCCAAGATTTTGTTGTCCCTTATGTTGGCTTTTTATTGGAAATGACTTTCTTTTGATGCATGATAATGCCCGACCTCACACCGCGATAATAGCTCAACAGTACTTAAACGAGGTAAATATTCCTGTTATGGAGTGGCCTGCGGTGAGTCCGGATGTTAATCCCATAGAACATGTTTGGGACATGCTTAGGCGAAGGATACGAAGTCGTGTTCCTGCTCCTTTAACTTTAAATCAGTTGCGACAAGCTCTTCTAGAGGGATGGGAACTTATTTCACAAATGGACATTCGCCACTTGATTTGAAGCATGCCAAGGAGGATACAGACAGTAATTCGAGTACGTGGGGGCAACACCCGTTATTGAGAATGCGGCTCCCCAGTTTTTGCTAGCAAGTCGTTTCAGTTTTAACTAATTTAAGGCAATTTTCACACAACACCAGTTTGTGGGTTTTCGTCCTAGTTTCTCAAATTGTTGCCAAAACACTTTTTTTTCAATTATATGTTTAATTGTTGTTGGAAAATACATAAAACATGTTGTTTTCATTGTGTGTATGATATTATAATGATGAAACATCACAAAGCATTAAAATTTGAAGTTTGTTTGAAAATATTCCACTGCTCCGGTTTTCGTGCCGGTGAGTGTATATATATATATATATATATATATATATATATATATATATATATATATATATATATATATATATATATATATATATATATATATATATATATATATATGAAAATAACAGATCATGAAATAATTTGATCTATAGACTATTGAATAAATAAAAATATATGAAGAAATTATTGAACTATTCAAATCAAATTTCTGCAAATGGGATTGAGAAAACGCGAAAATTTCATACGATGCTGAATATTTAGTTGTTTGAATGAAATCAATTGCCTATTTATAGAATTCTACTTTCAATAGTAATTAACAGCGAATTTTTGGTGTATATTTTGAAATCGGCCGATTCTTAACCGAAAAGTGTGTAACCGTCCTTACAAATTGATAGTCTGTAGATCAACAGAGTAAACTGGCCATATTGTTGTACTCACCACAAATGAAACGCCGGACTTCGCTTCGCAAAACTGGTTGGAATATTCTGCAATTCAACAATCATCCAACAGGCAGCATTCCTCATACAACTACCATATTTAGCACAGTTAGCAAGAATCTTTTAATCTGGGTGCTCTCAAAGCAAAAACTAAAAAAACAAATAAGATAAATAAAACGGTAAGTAAAGTAGGACAGATTTCGATTTCTAGCGACTCATCCAAGGTATCTATTTTTCTCTAGAAGAATATGTTCATTTGATACATACCTGCGACATAAATAATTTTTTTCGAATAACGGAATATTCCGACAGGAGTCGGAATGAATATTCACCAGAAGAGTTTGAAAATATTTTCGAAGGATGCGGTAAAGCATGCAAATAAACATTCAGTCCACTTCTGAAGTCCTGTTCTCAAACCCACAATAGTTTTTATTATTTTAAAGTCGCAACCATCTATCGCTTTACGCCATGAAAAAAATTGAAGACAAAAAGGGATTATGAATATAACATAATAATTGAAAATTTGAACTTATCATTTTTGATATCATTACTATTTCTTCATCAGAAATTTTATTTGTCAATCCAAGATATAGATTTTTTCTTGATATGATTATATTAATTTGTGACATGGTAATAAAATTAGATTCTTTCAATATACATACGTAGATTACAAGTTTTCGAAAATAATATGAAAATAGTCAAGAAATACCAGTATACCGGGTGTCCCTATAACTTTTTTGTTTCCTAAGATAATGGAATGAAATTTGGAGAGTATGTTCAATGCATAAAACTGCATTTTTTGACAAGTAACTCAACTTCATGCAAATTTCGGATTCGCCGGAAATGACATACCTAAAATTTCAATTTTCAATAATGGGACACCTGGTATATTATTAGTTTTTTTTTCTCATATGAAATTTAGAATACAACCATGTATCATTTGTTACTGTTTGTGACCGTATTTTCATTTGTTTTCCGAAATAAGTTTTTATTCTAGAGGGCTATGGATACGTTCAAATAACTAGTTTCAGTTCTTACAACCTAATAGAGTGCGGCATCAAATTGATCGTAATGAAATGCTTTTTTTTTAACCCGACGAGCCACCATGTTGCTATTTGAAAAAAAAATAGTAATAAAAATTTCAAAATCAAACATCACATAGAAGAGATATTTTGATCGAAAACAGTAAATTTGAATTTTTACAAACATTTTTGGACTGAAATTAATTATTTGGAAGTATCCATAGCCCTCTAGAGTAAAAATTGATATCGGAAAAAAAATTAAAAAACGGTTACCAATAGTAACAAATGATACATGGCTGTATTCTAAATGTCATATGGAGAAAAAAAAACTGAAAATATACCAGGTGTCCCAGTTAAAATTTGGAAAAAGCTTAAGATTCCAACCCCTCGAACTAATCTCTTAGAAAGTATAAATTCGCCAAAATTTGAATAAAACAATGAAATTTTCGATAGCTTTCGAAATTCGAGATCATGAATAAATCCCTAAAGTATACTTTGGCAAGTAATTAAATTATTACAATTTAAAAAAAAAAGATTGCTTATGCCTACCCGAATAATAGGGGGAAGTAGTCACAGAGTTGGATCGACTCTGACAGCAGAATTGCACTGACCACTTTGAGCAATTCGCCATTACTTGGATAATTTCTTGAAATATGGCAATCCTTACTACAGAATTTAATTGTACACTCATTGTATGGAGGGTAGAGGTAAGGAGGACCATCTCATATTGGAAAACAGTCGCAAAAGTGTCCAGTTGTAAACTGCAAATTGCAGTTCCAAAACCCTCCAGAGTGGCGCCAGAATAGCAAGAGAGCATGAAATAGGAAGGGATTCCATGCCGCGTTGTTGCCAACTTTTGTAATTGGGATTTTGAAGTTTGAAAGCTAGGTTATGTAGTTTATTTTTGAATGGGTGCTTTTATTATCTTATTTATTAGTTTATTGAATTAGTTTATTTTTGAGTCACTGTATTTTCTTTCCAAGGAACTCAGTTCGTCTTCCAAAATTTTTTCAAGATACCTACTAGTCCAAAAATGCCGCTCTTCTGTTTAAAATGTGTAAAACTGTAATCGACTCATCGTGATATTCAAATCGCCATAAAAGATGCGCATAACATTGAACCTAAATCTACAGAGTACGATGAATCTGTTGGTTTTTAAGTGTCGGGAATAGGCCTGGGTAACACAGTGAAATATTGGGTGTTGAAACAATGACACTAACACAACCTAGTGTTTCAACACATTGCGTTAGCAAAATTGTGTCACGATGAAGTCGTGAGTCATGCGTTGCCTACATGTATTAAAAACAAATATGGCACTCTTAAAACTGAAACTGAAGCGCAATTTAAACACTTCTTATAATTTATTAGTCTTCTACAAGAATTTGTTAATGAGGTAAATAAAAGTAAAAACGACTTCAATATGACAACAGCGCGTCATTTGAAATGTACCCACTTGCTATTGTGGCGCCACCAATTTGACGATTTTTGACGGACACTTTTTCATACACAGAGATGGTCCTCCTTACCTCTACCCTCCATAACCTATCTGAAAAACTAAGGGAATTCTTCTATGGTATAGAGCAGAGTTGCCAACTGATCCAATGAAAATCTTTAATGTCACGTGACAAGTGCGTTTATAATCTTTGAATAATGTTCACGTGTTATTTCGTCATTAAATAATTAAAAGAGAACCGAACTGTTCGCCTTCGAATCGTCAGTGGGAAAACACAAATCTAATAGTCAGAGAGAAAACACACATACCGATCACTTGTACAGGCAAATAAGAAAGACCATGCGAATTTCAAACTGAGTATTCTTTAATGATTACCTCTAATAAAGTGTGAATTGTATTCTATCAAATATAAATTAGGGTTTCAACAACAAATAACACCTAAGTTTCATAGTTAACAGAACAGTTAAAATCTCTTAACAAATGAATAATCAATAATACCTACATATTAATGGACGAAATTGACATTACTAGCACATAGACGAAATTTCTGAACTCTGTTTCAACGAGATTTTTCCCTTTTTGCAATTCGAGACATTCTCAAATTACAATTATTTCGAAGTATGGCACTGCCGATTTATTCTACAAAAATTGAGTAATGAGGGAAAAGAAACAATTTTAATTACATTGCTAAGTATCACCAGTGAGTATCGATTAAACCAGTGGTTCTCAACCTGCGGTACGCGAACCCCTGGGTGTGCCAAGTGTTGCCAGGGGGTTCGCGGAAAGATAGAGAGCAATGGTGGAACTTTATAAATAAAATATTTCTTTCAATTTAGCAACCTCTGTACCGACAAAAAAGCATAAATTGAGTATTCCAGAAAAATAAACACTCATTAACCTTTCTACTGACAGTACGTTGAAATCCGATTTTAAAAGTAAGACTCTCATCAGGTTTTGGGTTAGATATTAGGTACCAAAGTATTTCTGACCTAGCAAATTTTTTTTACGTTTCCATAGAATGATCTTGGTAGAAAGAGCTGTTTCCTCGTACGCGTTCATAATGAACAAGTGCAGAAACAAACTGGATGCTGCCTCGCACGATATACCCACAGAAGATAGGATATTGCGCATGAGTGGGCGGTCGTTAATAAGACGCGTGACGTCACTCAAAACCTAATTTGTATTGCTGAGATAGCAGTTTTGTATGTTTTTCTCTATTTACGCGTTTCAGGCACGTATCCAGGGGAGGGGCCCGGGCCACCACCAAAAATTTTTTCCATTCGATATTCTTCACAGAAAAGTCTTCAGTATAGAATTTTCTATTCTTTGAAGTTTGATTTTTTAGTCGACGGAAAGCACGTTTGGTGTCAATCGAACGTATCATTATATTTTTAATCTTGCCATGGGCTCTTTTTACGGGCAGTTTGGTCTGTCAAACTTTTTCGTTGTGTCTGATAGGGACCAAAAATTGTTTAAAAATTTAATTCATCTTCACAACGGTAACTAGAACGCTACCGAAACGTTGAAATAAAAAATACAAAAACATATTGTGGTTTAATTCCCAAAAAAATAAGAAAAAGAATAAGTAAGTTGTTAATTATTAAATATTAATAAAATGTAGGATACGTGATATCGATACCTTTTTGCCAAAGTAACGTAAGTGACATATTTGCAGAAAATGAGTTTTCTAGTCTGTCGTGAGTAACTCTAGATTAGGGATATTACTGACAAATAATAGTAAGTCTAGTCTTGGTTTTTACCGCCAATTAATTGTTTTTATCAAAACGTATCTGACATTATTTTATTCAAATAACCTCAAAATCTAACGTAACTCACAAACTATGCCACCTTAGTATCTCAATTACATGGATGTTACCACCAGAGTAACGTAAATTCTGGTGAACCTGTGCAACTTACGTTACTGTTTGGCGGTTTGTTTACATATTAAGCTCAAGACACGTGTGTGCTACTGTGACAGAAACTATATAATTTGGTAAGTAAAACAGTTGAAAATTTGTTTATTTTTATTAAAACAAGTAAATAAAGTGAGATTATTGTATGACCATTAATTGGCTTCCGTTAGTTTCGATGATTCCTATTAATTTTAAGATTCTAAGATTCTTGTTTCCAACCTCAATCTTGTTTTAAGTTTTAAATCTGGATTATTATTTATTCTGTTATTTTATTTTGAATATATCAATAATAACATAGGGTCTTAGTTGAAATTGCACATTTCTAATACTACTTAATTGGAAATATCAGTTTCTTTACAACAGGTGTTACTAGATATTTTTTCGAATAAAAGCTAATTGAAGCATTTACTTTACTTCTAGATGAAATAATAATTATGAATTCTCGCACTATGAAGATTTTTGCGACTCTCGAAAGCAATAAGAATTAGGCGAGGAATTAATTTCCAGTAAGACCAATTTAAAAATAACTAAGATCAAGCAAGCCTATTTCCAAAAAGCAACATCAAGTTTCAAAATTAAATAAAACTACGGTAACAATGACAAGTACGATCTATGCGTCGAAATAAACAATCGAGGTGGTGAGATTTCTATTTTTTATTTATTCATGCTATTTCTTTTCAAGGTTTTTTCTCAAACAATTCACAGTAACAAGTACTACATTTTATTCCGCAGCTTCTAATAATTTCACAATCACAACATTTTATTGAGAAAATAAGTTCTTTTAGGTAAAAGACGACAGCAGCACAATATTTCAGAACCAGAAATAATTTATAAACAGATGCTTCCTATCTCTGAGCTTAAAAAGAAAAATTTTGAAGAGTTGTGCAAGAAAAAGTCATTCCTGTCAGATTTGACAACGAGTACTTAAAACTAAAATGCAAAAATTCTATAAGAAACGAGTTTGCCGAGACAGACGAGGATGATGGTCTGGACGAAAAAAATGAACAAGATTAAATTCAAGATTGCATGAATGTTAATTTTATAATAAGAATCATTGCATTTAGTTGATTTTATATTCTTTCATTAATAAATATAAATAATATTCATATTATTATTAATTATTTATAACATTTCTAAAATTTTTCATTGTTCTTCCGAAATGCTATAAGTTTGGACAACTTCCCAGCAAAGTGAAGTAAGTGTGTATTTACGTTACAATTTATAATTTTGTTGAAATTTTATTTGGCTGCGAACAAAACGTAAGTACAAAATAAAATACTTGAAGTGAAAATATTCTTCAAACAAAATTATTTTTATTCATGTTAACCCCCCAGTAATACATTACAGTTGATTTTTAGTCTGTATCAGTGTCTAGTTATTGCTTATCGAAAAAATACGTTTCCTCTAAAATGATGAAAATGTTACTTACGTTACTTTGGCAAAAAGGTATCGATATGTAGGAAATTTTGTGCTCTACAAATTAGTTCCTTTCCCAGTTTACTCTATCTTGCACCGTTTTAAGGAAAATCGCGTTTTAATACTTCGAAGAGAAATTTCACAGTAAAAAATAAGAGCTTTGAGTGATAAGTATCACAAATTTCAAAACTTTTATGTCTTTAGGGAATAGGACAGATCATTTAGAACATACTTTGTCTCTACAGTTTTTTTGTAACTTATTAAATAAACGCGTAAATAGAGAAAAACATACAAAACTGCTATCCCAGCAATACAAATAAGGTCGTGAGTGACGTCATGCGCACGACGAACGGAAAATGAAACACGGAAGTATATTCGGACTTAAGATTGTAGGTACTCATCATCGTTTGAACCAGACTTCAAGAATCTGAATGAGGAAGAGCAAAAACAGAGAATTATCATTGGATAGAGAAATGAACTCCTTGTTTTGATTATGAACAAAATTAAAATACATTAATGAACAAGCGACCTATGAATATGCTATGTTTTTTTGAAAAGTGGTTTCTATTGTGTTTGTCCTAAAACAATTTAATACAGAAGATTTTACAGTTATTTATGTGCATTTTATTGTCACACCAAATAAGACCTTTTCATATTCATTTTTCTTATGCCAGTAGGACTTTTAAGGATTCTATTCTACGGGGTACAATTAGTGAACATATATTCTCAAGGGGTACGCGACGAAAAAAAGGTTGAGAACCACTGGATTAAAACAATAATTCACCAGTCGCTGAACTCTAACTTTCGTCTCACGTAGACAACGTCAAACAAATAGAACTCGAATAAAGAAGAAAGTTCATCAGTGATTCAAAAATTATAGTCTCTATGAGATAAAAAAAATAATTAAAAAAATATAATGTATAGTGTCAGTAATCACAAGCAATTTATTTGTGGGTTTTCAATATATATACCATATTCAATATATATACCATATTGTAATAACGTAAATTAATTAAAAACGCTTTCAAGCGATTTACACTAAATTTTATTACATTGAGAAGCAAGTTTTGCCTCGAACGTGGCTCTTCTAAATAATATGAAGACTTTCTTCGCACATGAAAGTACCAAGATTCAGTTACCCCACAGTAGAAACAATTAAATTTACTAATTTAAAAGAACGACTTTTCAAGTGATATTTTATTGCACATTAGATTTTTCAAATCAATAATTTCGTTACTTTCACTTTATGAATTGACATATTTTAAGTTATTGACATGTGACGTGCTTTCTTGAACACACATTTTAAAACATAGAGTGATGAAAGATTTTGGATAACGGAACATAGATTCCTCCAACTAGTCGCTTTATTGGCGCCATCTGGAGACGTTGAATCTAACTACTGTTAATTGAGGATCTATCCCACTATTTTCATACTTTGAAAATTCGTTCCTTGTCAATAGTCATGGTAACCACCAATATATGACCAATAGTGTTACTCACACTTATCACATGATAATTATGATGTTAAACCGATTTTTTTCAACGAATATAAATAAAAAGAATGAAATGAACATTTCATAGTAAACAATGGAGGCGACAGAACCCGTTGAAACAGAGCACCGTATACAAGTTCATTTTGGGCATTACTAACATCGACCTAAACCTAAAATAATACTGGAAATCGCATAATAATGGAATGAGATTTGTAGTTTAGTCGGGGTGAGTAAATAACAATAAGTACGGAGCGAGACGGCCCTGCTTATTTATCTATCGGTACCTGAATTCAGCTCCCTGACCAGGGTGGACATGGCGTTGGTCACGGAGTCGGCGGCCACCAGCAGATCGTTTCTCAGAGATCGTCCCATTTGGTCTCGATTACCATTGCCATTTGTCACAACTAAATTAAGAAATTGCGAATTATTTGAAGAATTCTAATTTTAGATTAGTTCTATTTTCTTGTGGAGAAAAAAAGAGTAGACACAGAAATACGTATATTAATTTCATACTTTCAACGCGCAACAACATCCTGCGCAAGCTGACGAACAAAACCTGGGGAGCACAACCAACAACACTTGCATTGGCGCTGTGCGTGTCAGCGGCGGAGTATGCCTCTCCTGTATGGGGCGCCTCCGCAAACGCGGGGCAGGTTGATGTCGCAGTGAATGAATCCGTGCGGATCGTGACGGGGTGCTTGAGACCGACTCCGGTGCATAAGCTCTATCCAATTGCGGGGATAGCTCCCCCACACATATGTAGAAGGGTCGCGGCAGACATGGAGAGGACAAAACAGCAAACGGACCCCCGCCACCCATTGCATGGACACCAACAAGCAGCGGGGCGCCTCAAATCCAGGAAGAGCTTCCTCTCACGAACACGAACGCTCGAGGGACCGCTTGAGGCAAACCGCATCACCCAGTGGAGGAGTGAGCTTATCGCACCCGAAATCGACCCGAGGGAGGAGCTCGCCCCGGGCAGCAGCCTGCCTTTTGCTGTCTGGCGAGCACTCAACCGACTGAGAACTGGAGTGTCGAGATGCAAGACCAACCTACAAAGATGGGGCCTCCTGCCGGCCGACGAAAACACCCTGTGCCAGTGCGGCCAGGTACAGGACCCGAGTCACCTATTGACCTGCCCTGGGCTTGACGAACCGTGTACCTGGCAGGACATCTGCGATGCAGGTGGAAGGGCAGTAGCAGCTGCGGATGACTGGAAATATTTTGTTTGAACGGACACGGAAAGTAAGTAAGTATACTTTCAACAACCACAGATTTTATCATTAGAAAAATAAATGTGTGATTTCAAAGATTAATATAATGAATACAATAGATCATATTATACTAATCCTTAAAATCAAACACGTATTTTTCTAATAACAAAAATAATCATTGAATATAAACAATAGCATATAATCAACTCACCCATATTAACATTGCCACCGAAGGCGTTCCTGACGTCCCTCACGTCACCTCCCACTCCCATCATCGATTCGCTGTTAATACACGCCACGCCTCTTTCCGATCTCTCTTGCTGGTGATGCTGTATCTGTTGCTGTTGCATGTTTGTCAAGGCCTCTTTGGCCTGGTTCAGAGTCTGACCGTGTCCGAAGTCAACCATGCGATGCCCCATTCCAGATAGGCCGTCCGATTTGCTCACCGCCGCCTGCGATACAGAATTTGTCATAGTCGCTCCAGATGAGGGTGGCAATCCGGAGGGGGTCTGAGGAGCGCTTCTCGGATTCGACTGGCCGGGGGTGGTGGCCGAGGGTAGCGGAGGCGATTTCGTGCTGCGCGGCGAAGAGTTGGGGGTGCTCCGAGGGGATGACTGATGATTCTGATCAAAGGAAATAGCGTTATAATTTTATAGGGATCTCCGCAATATTCAGAGCATCACTTGAGACGATATTTTGATGATTCAAACAGAGACTGAATGTAGCAACCAAAATTGAACTACTTCAAGGGCACGAGTTCTCAAATTTTTTTAATTGAAGATATTACAAATTGGTGTCAAAAGTTTGGTTGTTGTTATAACTTAACTGGTATGTTGTTATAACTTAAAGGATTATTACGTATACTTTTGATGTTGCATGATAAAAGCTTGAAGTGATTTTGAATATACTATAACATGGCACAGGGTCATTTTAACTAATGACGATTTTATTCAAATAAATATAAATATTGGAATATTACTTTCGGTGCTTCGAAGTTAATAGACAATTTTTAATGATACCTTTATTGTTGGGTTTACATTGACATGAAAAAATATTCGAAATTAATAGAATAAAATTTAGAAAAACAACTGCGGAAGTACAAACTGATATTTTACCTTCAACATTTTCATAAGTCCCTCCAACTGAATCATCAACTGTCGTCTGGAATCTTGTAGAGTACTGAGATGCGTTTCCAGTTCGTCCTTTCTCATTCTCAATGCTCTCAGCTCGTTCATCAGAAGGGGATTGTCGGGTCCATGAACTGAACCTTCGAGTTCCTGCTGGCGCCTAAACATATCGATTGAATTAAGTTGCCCTTTTGAATAACGAAAAAAAAATCGTACCTCAGCCTGGCAATTTCTCTCATTATCTCCCGATTTTTCGCCTCCAACTGTCCGATTAGCTCCCGCTGAGCCCTAGTCGAATCCATTCCGAGACAGGCCTCGGAAGATACTCTGCCCTAAAATTAATTATAATTAACATCAAGAATACAATACAAAAATTATATGAGTGATTATTTCTGAAATTCTCAAATCCTATATTAGAATTTGTTGGACTTGAAATGGTAATATTGTCAATTATTTTTCATTTGCTAATTACACATTATACTTCTCATCTGAAGTTTCTATACATTATATCTAACAGTTATGAATTCTAAATTGAAAAAAAAAACAACATGTAAATTATAAACAAGTGCAAAAAAATGAGAGTAAGTGCAATTAAAAAAACCGGCGAAGCTACTTACCATGTCGGGAGACAGCGAACTTCTCCTGAAACCGGCTCTGGACTACAGTAGCAACGACAAAAGCACATTTATTTAAAATTATGTAACAGAACAAAAGGAACATGCAATAGAAGAATTAAAGGACGATAAACTCGTCGCCATATCTTACCATTCCCTGGCCGGCCTCTTGCGCTAGTTTTGCGGCATATCTAGCTATGAGTCGGTGCTCATCGTCTCGTGCGCTATCCAAACTGAAAATAAAAAACGCGTTAGAAGCAGAACCCAGTCAAAAAGGTCGTATTTTCCCACCACATTACTAACTCTTTCAACTGAAAACTGTTAATTGATTTGAATTGAATTTAGAGGGGATGTGGAGATGAGCAAAGGTTTGAACCAAGCAAGAACGTATGAATTTTCTACATAAAAATTTAAGCGGTTTGCCAAAAAAATTCATACCACTGAAAGATAATTCTTCAACACTCACATGCAAGTTTTCAAATATATTATTCAATTTAGAGAGCCTGTGGGGAAGCAAAATTCCCTCAAAAACCTTATGCTCCATATCCCCTCCAAAGAGCTGAATTTCTGAACAATCCAACTGTTAATTTAGCTTCTCTTAATGATTTAATGAATATTTTTTGTTAACTAATATACAGCTGTTTATGTTATTCTTTCACTCAAGTAAACCCATTCTAGAAGTTGAGTTAATTTATAACTGTAAAAATAACTTACGCATGTTCATAATTTTGGAAATTCACATATGTACTGACCACAAATTAAGCCAATTTACCTGGGCGACGGAGCTAAGCTTTTTTTCTAAATCACGAAAAACATATTTAGATAAGAACGTTTATTAAAGTTTAATGTTTTCCTCTCAGTTTTTCTAGGCATTTTGATGTGCACATATGTATATAATAAAATTTTAAGGTAACAGTTAATTATCATCCATCGGCAACAATATAAGTACCACAAAAATGTACAAGATTTTTGTCAGCATGAGAACGGACAAGTGACTCAAACAAATATTTTTTTGTGTGTGAAATTATGTTTTCGTAGAAAATACAACTACATAGGCAAAAACCTATCTAAATACAAAATTTCATCCAAATCGTTAGAGCAGTTTCCGGAACACGTAAATATAAATATAAATAATTAAATAAATAAATAAATAAATAAATAAATAAATAAATAAATATATATATATATATATATATATATATATATATATATATATATATATATATATTTAATATTCACTATAAGCAGTGAATTTATTTTGGTAATAGATTTTCTCAGGGCAAATTCGAAACGGTTGCAATATACTGACAAAAAAAAAATATATATATATATATATATATATATATATATATATATATATATATATATATATATATATATATATATATATATATATATATATATATATATATATATATATATATATATATATATATATATATATATATATATATATATACCATTGGTGAAGTTCAATAAAATATTTCCGAATATTCTAAGATCGAAGAAAACAAAAGAAGTGCATCAAGTATATTGCCTACCCTACAATGGAATAAGTTGATTGTTGTTACTTGTAATTATTTTCCACAACTAATTAAATTTTTTGTTGTATATTAATATATTTATTTTCTCTTTTTACCTTCTAGTAGTGGAAGATCTGCTGTCTAAACTGCCCATTCCATCGAAAGGGTTGCAAGAATTGCTGTCAGGGAAGCCATTGTGGGATGGAACTGGCGAAGGAGGCCTACAAAAATAAATAAACAAAACAGATATTTATTATCCAATTTCTGTCCCTTCACTAAATTAAACTATACCCAAGTAAAATTAGGATGCTTTGCACTTTTATGAAACACCCACACAATATTCAATATTGATTATTACAAATTGTCCCAAAGTCGAATATTAAAAGTGAATAATAATGGAGTGAGACAAATTATTATAATATAACAAAAAAATTTATTAAATAGAAATATATATATATATATATATATATATATAGTAGATAAAGAATGGGTGTGCACAATACACAATGACCTTGACCTTGAAAAGGCGGTTAACCTTGAGTCGATATTTAGGAGTGGGGGTAAGGGGCGTGTACCATACACAATAACCTTGAATTTATCAGGAGTGGGGATAGTTTATTTTTTGATTGGTTTACCTTGAAAATAGTGCAGACCTTGACCTTGAATATTCATCAGGAGTGGGGATAGCTTATTTTTCGATTGATTGACCTCGAAAATAGACCAGACCTTGAGAGCATTAACCTTGAATGTACCAGGGGTGGGCTCAAGTTTGATTTCAATTGGTCAATAGTGGCCTTGACAGTTTTATCCCTACTCTACCATCTACAGTATATATTCCGTAATATGAGAAAGTGATACCATACCATACCATACAATATTTCGACCAGTATCTAATTTACAGATTGTAGAATGGGTATATATATAATTGAATTTCAGACAATATCTGCTACAACCTCCTCCGTTTGGTGGATGAAGATGGTGAGGAAGGACCATTATTGTGCACGCCATGTATTAAGGATATCAACCAATCATTTACCATGGAACACATTCATCGGCCGTGGATGCCATTAGATGAGATGCTCTGTAGTATGTGTGGCAGTCAATTAGCACATCCGTTGGGAAACCAGGAGGATTGTGCCTACATAGCATGTCATCTAATATTCACTGATTGGGATGATGAATGGCGGCCAATGATGGTCGGGGATGTTATGGTATACGAATACAACACTGATTCTGATAGTTCAGATTCGGGAATCAGTGATGTAGAGTAGTATATAATTTATGAATGTTGTATATAGTTAATATAATCAATAATACTAAATAAATAAGCGAAAAGAGGAGAGTAATAAACAGTTGAATTTGCAGGGGATGCATAATCCGGAATTGCGGGAAAACGGGGAGTTTTTCGGGAAATTTGACATTTTTCCGTGGTAGATCGGGGTCGATTAGAGGTAACTACGAAGCGTTTTTTTCGAAAAGGGGCCCCGTTCGGCCCCCAGAGACCGCCGAAAATTACGTCGAAAAGCGCGCGCAGCCCGAACGGCATTACCTAGAGGGCGAAATCGAGCGAAATCGGTAAATTCGATCCTTCCGAACGCGATCGCGACTTTTTGCCGCGTCGAAGTCGGCCGGGAAACGCCCGAGAAAAATTCCCGAAAAAACGTCCACTCTTCGCGGACGAAAACGAGGCGCCCCGGGTTTTCCGGGGTCTACTTTTTCAAATATCGAAAAATTTCGATGCGACATTTTTTTTCCGATAGAAAACCAATTTCTACATCTTATTGCGACATTGAAATTTCGATCCTGAAATTGCTTCGGGAATTTCGAATTTTCAAAGTTGGACGATTTTTCGGAGCGAAAAAAAAAGGTCGAATTTTCGTTCGTTTCGGCCGGTCGGAAAGAATGCTGTGGACGAAGCCACACCCACTAATCTGTGCCTCGAACATCGAACGAAAAAATTTATCAATCAGCGACTTAAGTATAGTGCGACGGTTTATCGGGGCCGAACGCCGTAGAAAGAGACACAAAAAAAAATCCATCCTTGCTCGATCGATAACCCCTACTTTCCAATGACTTCTGATTGGCCGAATTCATTGTCAAAATTGAAAGTTCTCGAAAGGCCAAGCGGCATGTTTGCATCGAAACGACGCTACCAATTTTCTTCGGAAAATGAACTTTTATTCTTCTTCCAGGTAAGTTTTTCACGTGAAAATATAATTATTAGCCGTCGATCGCTAACATATATTCATTTTCAGGTAGTTTACGAACCAGTAGCTGTCACAATTGAAGTTCGCATTTCGTAATTTACAATGCTCCCTAAGTTCGAAAGGAAAATGTTCGAAAATGCATTTGGCGACTCTTTCCCAATAATATAAAGATGGAAAATGGTTTGAAATTGCAGACTGTACGGAATACGAGGTAGATAATTTCAAATATTCATTGCAAAATTTAAATTTAGTTAAATTCGACGAGGTAAGATGTCAGATTTGACGTCGCATTACGTATTTTCGATTGCTTCTTACTTAGAATGAAAAGATTCGAAAAACCTATTTAGTGCCTCTTTCGCGGGAATATTAAGATGAAAAATGGTTTAGAATTGCAGATTATACGAAATATGAGGTAGATAATTTTGGATTTTTATTGGAAAATTAGATGTTTTTTCTATTAGCTTCGACAAACCAGATATAATCTGTTTCGAAAATTTTCAAGAAAATATTACATATTTAATCTTCGCTTTAACCAGTGAATTCTAATTTTTGTGTTTTGCATTATAGATTATTCTTCATCGAATATTGAAACGTAGTTAGAAAAATTTAACATCATTTTTGTTTTAACTGAACCAGAATACCCAAGAAAAGAATTTTCACTATATATATATATATATATATATATATATATATATATATATATATATATATATATATATATATATATATATATATATATATATATATATATATATATATATGCGTATTTTCAGTATCAAACTGTTCTAATAATGGCTATTTTTAAACTAAATTCTGTATATTTTTCACTAGGATTACCAGATGTGTATCCATGAAGACTCACTAACAAGGATATTTGTGAATTCTCAGAGCACTAGAGGGTTCAAGACAGAATTGTAATCTGTTGATGTTACCTGGAAAACAACTTGGAAAAAGCTTCAGTTTACTGATAGAAGAGTGATTTGAGAAACAATTAGACAAATAGACAACGGAAACAGATAGAATGAGACGGAGGGCATTTTCCATCTTAAATTTCTACATTGAAAGGTAATGAAAGACTAATAATAATTATCAAGGTCTACTCCTAATGGTAGGATATTCATAATTTTTCAATTACAAATTCAGAATTATATGAGAATTGAAATATGTGGATAGTAGATGCATAGATATAATCTATTATTATTTGAGATTTCCTGGTTCTTGAATTTGTATTTGGATTTCCACATATATATATATATATATATATATATATATATATATATATATATATATATATATATATGTATATATATATTATATATATATATATATATATATAAATATATATATATATATATATATATATATATATATATATATATATATATATATATATATATATATATATGTATATAAATATTAAATATTCGAATTGATTAAATAACTACTATTTCCTTATTTTGTTTCTAGGGTTGCTAGCTGTGTCTAAGAATATTATGTAGAAAATTATAGTCCACAATATAGAAGTTTTCTGAAGAAGGAATGGAACAACAAATTTTGAATAAAGGGGAGAGAGCTTTAGTCGATTGGTATCTGAGTAGTTTGAGACAGAAATAGTTGGAGGAACCTCTCCATCTAATACCTACATACCAAAAGGTATAGAAAGACCACAGTAACTAGAGTCAGCAATATGAATTTTTCTGAACGAAGAGAGATGAGTGATCTGAGACTCGACGAGTTATTGAATCTTTTGCACCAAAGACCTCTACACTGAAAGGTATAAAACGATCAGAATAATTATATAATTGTTTCTTTTCTATCAGAGGGGTATTCATCGATTTTTAATTTCATTTACACAGTATTCCAAAATAACATTCACTCATTATTTACATATGTACCTACTAAATCTCTTATAATTTTTTATAGGAGTTACATGATGTGTATCTATTAAAACACATTATCAAGGATATTTGTGATTTCCAAGAGCAGTGAATTATGAAACAGACATAAATCACAGTCTGCAATATGGAAATTTCCAGAAAAGAGAGAGATTTCAGACAAAAAGAAGAATTGTAGCATCCTCTGTACCAAAGACCACTACAACATAATATATAAAATGATCAGAATAATTATGTAGTACTTTCGTTTTTAACAGAGGGGTATTCATCATTTTCATTTCTTTTTTCTTTATTTATTTTTTTGAAAACAATTGTGTACCACTCATATTATTATATATAATCACCAGTTCTCCTGAGATTTTTTGATAAATACATATTGCTTAACAGAATTTGAAAGTAATATTATGACCCCATGCATTGTGTAGTTTTCATTATTTATGTTATTTTTGAACAAAATATTGAACAATATTCATTTTAGCAAATCACATTCGATTTCTAATATTATATAAAAGAATTTATATTCAACTAGAAATTTTTTGAGCTTCTCATGTGCACTATAATTATGTAGTTCAATTTACATATTTGTTATCTGTATGTTAACATAACTTTCAATAAATTTTTTCAAGTGATTTTGTATATATCATTTGATACAATTTAGATTTCTATATGCAATATATGCTATGTTTGAAAATATTGAGCATTCTTATATATCTATTACAACATTTAAATTCATATGTTTGAATACAATGATAAAAAATTAAAATAGTTTCAGTTATATTATCAATATTATACTATAAACATTTGGATTATATAGTTGTTATTTATATGCTTCATTGTCAATGAATGTTGAAAACATTTTGATGGCATCTCTTTCTCACACTGTAGCACTCAAATTACATTTATATATATATATATATATATATATATATATATATATATATATATATATATATATATATATATGATATATTTGTTATATATATAATTATATATATATAACAAATTTTGAGATTATGGTGTAACAGTCCATATGGTGTTTAGTTGATTAATTTGTTCTATTTTGAATTGAATTTTTGAAGAGTTAATTATATGGTTGTCATATTCTACATCCAGTATATTCATCATATTTCAAAGGTTTATGACTTTAATGGCAATTTTGAAATTTTGCAGATTTTTCGATTTATATATTTATATATATATATATATATATATATATATATATATATATATATATAATAAATTCGATGGACGATGAATCAACTCTGTGGTAGTTCATATTTATATTAAAAAAATTAAATAATAAGAAAATAACTTGTCTAAAAACCACAAAATGAAAATAACTTTTTATTCGACTAGTATATATATGTAAATAAATGAATATTATTTAGTATTCTGATTTCATTTACACTGAGTGTAACTTGAAAATGGGGACATATAAGGTGAATCATAAAATGACAAGTATCAGAAAATCACGGCACTCCGTGAAGAAAGGTGGTTCTTTTATAAATACACCCCCCCCCCCCCCCACCCCCCCCCCCCCCCACCCCCCCCCCCCCCCACCCCCCCCCCCCCCCACCCCCCCCCCCCCCCACCCCCCCCCCCCCCCACCATTCTTCCTTTTAATTTGAGAAATACTGCACATTGCAGTAATTGGAATGTGCAGGATATTTCATCGCATCATAAGATGGTTGAATTAGCCGAATTTTATGAAAATGAGCGTGCCGTAGAAGTTGAGATGCTTAAATTATTCGACTTTTATGATAAACAGTGTGCCACAGAAGTTAAAAAATCTTCTGTGAAGACAACCTCTTCCAAAAAATTCAAATCAAATAATAAATCTAAAAAAGAAACAACTTCAGGCAAGGTAAAATATTCTAAATTACATTTTAAATCTGATTATGATTCTGCGGACGATTTTGAAGAAGTTAAACCTTTCAAAATTTACAGAGGAAAGAAGAATGAATCGATATTGCAGGTTGAGCCAAAAACCAAATTATCTAGTCATAAAATAACTAGTGAGTCCAAAAGTTCTTGTGTAGACTCTTCCGACAAAATTGATAGTAAGCTCTCTGTACACCCATCACCTGATCAACTGCTTGATGAATCTGAATTTTTAAAACCTATTTCACCAAACGTTGATTGTGTAAGTACCTCTAAAGAGTCATCAACCGATCCCCAACCAATAATCAATAGTGAAAATTATCCAATTTCCACTATTGATCCATCGGCAGGTTTCACAGATGATCTCTTAGAGTGTTCTATGACATCAACCAATGAGAATTTAATTGGTACGTATCTGAATTATTTAGATATTTCTCTTTTCGATAAACAACCCTCGATAGAAAATAATAATTTTGATTGTGTAAGTACTTCTAAAGATGCATTTGTCGATCCTAAACTAATAATCAATAGTGGCAACTCCCAAAAACAATTGGAAAATTGTATCATTGATTCATCGGTAGGATTTACAGATGTTCTTTTAGACGATTCTACGAACGCAGAAAAATTATTTGATACGTATTCAGCTGATTTTAATATTTCTCAAATTTTAAATGAAATTAAAACAAATAAGGATGATGGTGTAAATAATTCTGAAGTTTTATTTGTTGATCCACAACCAGTAGTCGATAGTTTCAAGAGTCAAGAACACTTGAGTACTTGTGCGATTGATTCACCGGTTGAATTAATAAATAATATTTCAGACTGTACTACAACATCATCCATTGATAAATTTTCGAACAATTATTTATCCGATACAGACATTTCATTGTTTTCAATTAATGAGCCCTTGTTAGAAATTTCGCAGGATGATGGGTTAGAGATAAGTACAACGCAAATAATCAGGGAATGTGAAAATAATCCAAAATTTTCAAGGGCTACCGTTTCGAATAAAAATTCCGAACCTCCTAGGTTTTTCAAAGGTTCTATAAAATCTTCCTCTTGTACAAAAGTCTTTCAACACAGAAAAAACAATCTGTCAAGTGTTGAATCACACTCAAGTGAAAGAAACTATCCTGATATTAGTGATAATATCACTAATGGAGGGCGTACACCTCTGAGTGTCGAGGATCTCAAGATTACTGCTACCCAACTCCCCCCCTGTGACGTTGCATGTAATGATGACAAGATTGTTTATTTCTGCGGTAAAAGACATGGTAGGGTTATTGAAAAACCAATTAAAAAAAGGAAATTAATGTTTGAGGGGGGTTTACCCAACAACAAGAGGCAGAAATTATTAAAACCGCGGACTCATCACATTACTCCTCAGGAGATGAGTTTGAGCGACCGATGAGTCCTGTTTTCAGGAGGAGAAAGAATTTCAGAATGAAATCATTCACAGAAAACTTAAGAGGGTAAATCTGGCTAGAATTCGAATCACACATTCCTGATTCTTAATAAGCGTTTCAAACTTATTCGAGGAAATTTTCAAAATTTATATTTCACCGTACAACACAACAACATATGACAAGCATGTCGCTCCTCCTCGTGGTCTTGTCGGATATCCATAAGTGTTAAAATTGATTGATTTTTGCTTTTATTTACATAAAACACTTATGGTAACTAATGGCGACAGTGTTTGGTTTATTGATTTTTTATTTTTTTTCAAGAAAACTGTGAAATCCTTCCAATGTTCGTTCTGCAATGCGCTGTTTACGACATCATCGTCCATGAACAGGCATTTAAAAAAATACTGCCATAGTGTGAAGAAAGCGAGAACACAGGAGCCGAAAATGGTGCGCTGCGAAGTATGCAACGTTGACATTGTATCCAATCTCCACAACGCCCATCTAAAGTCCAGAGCGCATAAGGATAAAGTAGTCATCCCAATCAGTGAAGGTGTTTCGAAAATTGGGTCAGCCTTCAAAAATAGGGTTGTATCCTACAGGATTGATGCTGACAACCATACAATCAGCATCGATGATTTTTTTTCAAAAATTATGGATAAAATTGTGGAACTTATTCAAAATAGTCTTTCATATATGACTACACTAAAAATTAATTTTGAATTGTTTGGATTATTCACAATTGAAACTAAGGAAATTTTCGATATTAAATCCTTCAATACCCAAAATGTGATCATCACGCTGGGGACCAATTTGGCCGATGTCGTCAACAAATTCATGAACGTTATTATTCAGAAGATGTCTGAATTTCAGGAGAGAGATTCTGGTAGGTAAAATTGTATTTTATCAACTAACTTTTATAGAAATCTGTTTTTCGTTTATAGGTTGGGCACTCGTTAAGATATTGAATTTGGAGATAAACATCAACAGATACAATCCATTGAGAGCTTCATCGTACGTTGAACTACCGGCATGTATCAGTAAGAAGAACTCCGTTGTCAATGTTAAGAACACCGACCTTCACTGCTTCGGATGGGCGCTTATGGCAGGTATTTTTGAGCCGGAAGGTCCCAACTATCTACCACAGTCATACCCTCATTTCTCGCAATATTTCAATTTTAATGATATAGAATTTCCAGTGAAGTTAGATCATATTCCAAAATTTTTAAGCTTAAATGAAAATCTATCAATTAATGTTTATGGTTTAGAGTCGTTATTTGAAAATGGAAAAAGAAAATATGAAATAGTTGGACCACTATATTTCAGTAGTGGTAAAAAACCCATACATGTCAATTTACTACTTATCGACGATGATGAGGGAAATTTACATTACTGCACGATTAAAAATTTATCAGGGCTGGTTTCCTCACAAATTTCACGACATAATTCGAAAAAACATTTTTGCGATGGCTGTTTACAATATTTTCCATCAGTGGAGAGTTTATCTAAACATTGTGAAATAGATTGTGGGCAACTATATGCGAAAATTCCTTCAACTAAAATTATTCAAAATAAATTAAAACAGTTTCTTCCTGAGAATATTTTACGATTTACAAATTATCAGAAACAAATGAAAGTTCCATTTGTCTTTTATGCCGATTTTGAAAGTTTACTAAAGCCACTTGATACGGTTCAACCAAATCCAGATAGTTCATACACTATGAAAACATTTTTACACGAGCCATATTCTTGCGGATACTACATGAAATGTTCCTTTGATGATTCACTATCGAAATATGTATCCTTTAGGGGGGTTGATTGTTGTGAAAAATTTATAACATCTTTGGAAACACATATTCGGGATATTTATTCGAGATATTTAAGTAAAATCGCCCCAATGGATACTTTAACAGATATTCAAGAAAACGAATTTCAAATGGCCACAACCTGTCATATTTGTACTAAAGAATTTGTTGATGAATCTATCAAGGTTAAGGATCATGATCATTTGACTGGTTTTTATAGGGGACCAGCACATCAAAATTGTAATTTAAATTATAACATTCCAAAATTCATCCCTTGCGTCATACACAACCTATCTAATTATGATTCACATTTATTCATTAAAAAACTTTCACTTAATGGGGAAGAGGTAAAAGTTTTAGGTCAAACTAAAGAAAAGTATATCACATTTTCTAAATATGTTCCTATTGAAGATAATTCCACAGAGACGAAGCAAAAATTCATAGAGCTTAGATTCATAGATTCATTCAAGTTTTTAGCTTCTTCTTTAGATAAATTATCCAGTACGTTAGATAATGAGCAGTGTGAAACAGTAAAGAAATATTTTTCGGACCCTAATGAATTCAGTTTGATTAGAGAGAAAGGTGTATTTCCCTACTCATTTTTAGATAATTGGTCAAAACTTGACTATCCAAAATTACCTAGCAAGGAAAAATTTTATGATAATTTAAGGGATGAACATATTACAATACGAAAATATCTGAGAGCCCATCGTGTTTGGTCCACTTTCAAATGTCAAACTCTAGGAGAATATTCCGATATTTATTTAAAATCTGATATTTTATTACTAGCAGATATTTTTGAAAATTTTCGTAACACTTGCTTACATCATTATTCTTTAGACCCTGCACAGTACTTAACTGCACCATCATTAAGTTGGGATGCTATGTTGAAAAAAACTGACATCTCATTAGAATTACTCACTGATGTAGATATGATACATTTCATTAAGAAAGGTATACGTGGTGGGGTTAGTACATGTGTTAAACGATTCGCCGAAGCCAATAATAAATTTTTACCAAATCATAATCCTAGTAAAGAGTCATCTTATATCATGTATTTAGATGCTACAAATCTATATGGCTATTCAATGAGTCAAAATTTACCAACAGGTGGTTTTTCTTGGTTGAATGAAGATGAAATTGAAAATTTAGATATTGAAAATTTACATAATACCTCACCTGAAGGATATATTTTCGAAGTGGATATTACTTATCCTGAAAAACTACATACTATTCATAATGACTTGCCGTTTCTCCCTGAAAATTTCATACCCCCAGGAGGAAAATCTCCTAAGCTGATACCTAATTTACAAAATAAAAAAAATTACGTTATTCACTACGAATGCTTGAAACAGTGTTTAGAAAACGGGTTGATTCTCACGAAAATTCATAGAGTTCTCAAATTTCAACAATCTCCATGGTTAAAATCATATATAGATCTCAACACTGATTTGAGAAATAAATCAAAGAACAATTTTGAAAAATCATTATTCAAATTACTAATAAATAGCATTTTTGGCAAAACAATGGAAAATGTTGAAAACCGGAGGGATATTAAATTAGTCACTCATTGGGAAAAGGTTGGAAAAAAGTTTGGGGCGGAAACATGGATTGCTAAACCGAATTTCAAGGACCGTGAAATATTCAGTGAAAATTTAATAGCGATAGAAATGAACAAAGTTCGTGTTACGTATGATAAGCCCATATATGTAGGATTTTGTGTTTTAGAAATTTCGAAAACAGTAATCTATAATTTTTTTTATAATTTTCTGAAGCAAAAATATGGTAGCAAGGTTTCTTTATTATATACGGACACTGATTCACTTCTTGTAGAAATATTAACAGAAAATGTTTATGATGACATCAAACAAAGCGCGGAACATTTTGATCTTTCCAATTATCCAACTAATAATGTGCATAACATTATACCTAATAAGTCAATAATAGGGAAAATGAAAGACGAGTATGCAGGAAAAATCATCAAAAGTTTTTATGGGACCGGGGCTAAAGCTTACTGTGTTGAACTATTGGATAAAGTTGATAAAAAAGCAAAGGGTATTAGTAAACATATAGTTGAAAAAAAAATTCATTTATCTGACTATAAAAATGTCATTACTAAAAATGAATCTTTATTGTGTGTGATGTCAATATTCAGATCATGTTTACATGAAATGTATACTGAAATGCGCAATAAAGTGGCATTATCAGCCTTTGATGATAAACGCTTTCTACTGAAAAATTCTGTCAGGACTTTGGCATGGGGTCATTATGATGTTGATTGGCATGAAAATATTGATACTCTTTTGGCAGAACTTCTGAAATATTGTTGACCAACATTTAATAATCTTTTTTTCTTCAGTATCATTAATGTTGATTTTCATTATCTTGTTTTCATAATTTTCAAATATTCTAGTAAATCAATAAACCAAACACACTAGTCATAATTCTTCTTGTTTTTTAGTTATTTTATTGTATTTTTTATTATTTCATTTGATGTGTGATTAAACTATATATTTATATGATTTTTGTTTCATTTCTTTTGAATATCAATATCCTTACCACAAGTGTATAAGTTGTGTGAATAAACTATATATATATGATTATTGTTTTATTTTTTCCATATATAAAATATTGAATACAGCTTCAATATTTAGTGTAGTATTGAATCTTGACAATGCAATTGATAGAGCAACAGAATACTCTACCCATAACGAATCATGATTATTGTCAACCCGAGAAGAAATTTATAAGACATAGTGAACTATTAGGTGCAGAATGTAAAAGGGGTATTTTTGTTGGAGGATCGGGAAAAGGAAAAACCAATACACTAATCAGTCTGTTATTACATCCGAATGGTTTACGTTATTTTAATATTTATCTGTATTCAAATTCACTCCATCAACCCAAGTATCAATTTTTAAAAAATGTAATAAAACCGATAAAAGATATAAATTATTATGAATATGAAAATGGTGAATTCATAACACCGCCAAAAGATGTGCATCCCTATTCAGTTGTTGTATTTGATGATGTCGTTTGTGATAATCAAAATATAATCAGAGATTACTTCTCCTTCGGAAGACATTTTAATATTGATTGTTTTTACTTATGTCAAACTTATTCTGCCATACCAAAGCAGCTCATACGGGATAATGCTAATTTAGTTGTGGTATTTTCTCAAGATAGAACGAATCTAAAGCATATATATAATGATCATGTGAATGTCGATATGTCTTACGATGAATTTGTAAAGTTGTGTTCTGAATGTTGGAAAGTACCATATGGATTTTTGGTTATTGACAAAGAAAGTGGTATTCACAATGGTCGTTATCGTAGAGGCTTTCACCACTACATTATATTATAAATATGAAACACTATAGTGATTCAACTTAGTATTAAATAATCAGCATGGATAAACGCTTGGCTTTAGAACTGGTAAAAGCAAGAAAAAATGTGAGAAAAAAACTACATGGATTGAGACATGATTTAGCCACTTCTCAACTAAGATTTTCACTTTCGATTCAACCATTCACTCAACCCTTTGAAAGATTATTGACAGAAATTACAAATAGGAAAAGTAAGATGAAATCTGAAATTAAACCAGAAATTAAACCAGAAATTAAACCAGAAATTAAACCAGAAATTAAACCAGGAATTAAACCAGAATTGAAATAGAGGGAACATGTAGTTACACCAAAAACAGGGAATTTTGAATCAACTCCGAGAATAAGTAATATTTCACGAATGGTTGGTAGAGACGAGAATATCAACTATGACCCTGATTATGAAGAACCCGTTGAAGAAGAACCTGAAGATGAACCGCAACAACTATCACAAGTTGAGTTGGAAAATATTGAAGCGTTGAAAAATGCTGATGTTTTCCGTGAATTTTTAGATCAATGGTCGGGGTTAGCAAGATTTTATATAGAGGAAATGATAACTAGTCCCTCCCCTGAAGAATTTGACCATAAATATGGTGTTCGCTACAATCCAGAAGAATCAAAATTTTATATTGGGAACTCTGAAATAGACTTCATAAAAGATAAAGTTGTAATAGATCCTAAAGGTGATAATCCAATACCTTATCCTGTCACTAAAGGCCTCCTTGAATTATTATTCAAGAAAGAACCAGATCCATATAATACAACAGATTTGAAGAATTATCGTGATATTGTGAAAAAAACGAATGCCGATCGAAAAGATTATGATTTTGAGAAGCAAATATCTGGGAATGTTGGTAAAAAATATCAGGGTATTATAAAAAAAATTCAAAAGCCTGTAGTTAGGGGAAGAACTAGTCGAACTGTTTCTTCTCAGCCCAGTATGTTGAAAAGTCCTACATCTCTGCCTCCTACCACACTTTCACCAATATTTAAACAATCGAGAGGTGGTGTGTTAAAAAGTACACTTATGAAATCAAGTAAATACATGAAAAAGAAATTAAATCTTCTCGAACTTAATAATAAAGATTTAGAATTCATACCATGGAGAAATCCAAATACTCTAGTTGAGAGATTAAAATTACTACTTGCATCTCAAACTGCAGGTAACAATAGTCACTCTAATGAGATCAGTCATATTATAAATGAATTGAAAAATGCTAAAATAATATTATAAAATATTTACAACTTTGAAGAATATGCCAGTGTTCAAAAGAAGACTGAAAAAGTATCATCAAAATGACACTTGATAAATTTTACAATCATATTTCACAATATGAAAAAAAACATTATTTAGTTCATCTCCATCTCAGAGGAACATTAAATAATATTACTAATAAATATAAATTATCCACTAATACGTCTGAATACATATTCCCATATGAAGCTGCCGAAGTTATATCTTTCGATAGTAATCCAACAGGTGGATTCATGATACTCATAAATGGAAAGCATATCAAGAAGGATCAGTTATCATTGCTGAAAAAAGGAGATAAAATATCATTCCAAAACATCAGACTATCAAGAGATAATGATGAGTTTTTCGCCGAGTTCATTTTGAAATTGAACCTACTCTAAAATGGTAGCAATAAAACGAGATATTGTTAATGAGCTACATAGTCCTGTGAGAATTAATTTCCCCAGGAGGCGTGTAATAGTTAAAGGACTCTCAGATCTTTTTCAAGCAGATTTAGTTGAAGTTATACCATATGCAAGATTTAATAAGGGTTTTAAGTATATACTGATTGTGATAAATGTGTTCTCGAAATATGTTTGGGCAATTCCGTTGAAGAATAAAGGTGCAAAAGATGTCACAATTGCAATGAATGAAATTTTGGGAGAATTGGAGAATCCGCCTAAAAATCTTCAAACTGATTTTGGTAAAGAATTCTACAATAAAAATTTTAAGGAATTAATGGAAAAATATAACATAAATCATTATAGTTCATACTCAAATTTGAAAAGTAGTGTTGTGGAAAGAGTTAATAGGACAATCAAATCGATTATGTGGAAAGAATTCAGCGTTCGTGGAAATTATAAGTGGATAGATATACTGAACGATATAGTACATCAATATAATTCAACAAAGCACTCAACTACAGGTTATAAGCCGATTGATGTTAACAGTGAAAATGAAAAAAAAATTCTGAATTCGGCTTATTCCCATCTCAAGGTAATAGACCCAAAAAAGAGTAAATATAAAGTTGGAGATTATGTTCGAGTGAGTAAAACTAGACAAGTTTTCGCAAAAGGTTACACACCCAATTGGTCAAATGAAATTTTCACAATTCGGAAGATACAATCAACATATCCAAGAACTTACTTATTACGTGATTCTTCAAATGAAGATATCAAGGGTGGTTTCTACGAATTCGAACTGCTGAAAGTAAAACATCCTGATATTTATTTGGTAGAAAAAGTTCTGAGAAAAAAAGGAAACAAACTGTATGTGAAGTTTTTAGGTATGGGGAAGGAGCATAATTCCTGGATCAAGAAAAATGATTTACAATAAATTAATTCTGAAATACTCTTTATTATGTAAAGATATTGAGAAATAAATAATTTTTTTTCACAATTTTGTCTTAATTTTACAAAGTGAGATTACAGCTGAGAAAATCTACTATAATAAATATTATTTCTATGCTCCGTATCTAAAATAGGAGCTAGAATGTATTCACAGTTTCTTATTCTACTATTGAATCTTATTCTATCAAGGACAAACATCTCCCAGTAATATTTTCGAGATTCTCGATATGCAAAAGTCCAAACACACATATAATGAATAGTATCTATATGGTTAAATGTAACTTTCTTCATATCAATATGCTATCTGATTCACTTCATTCATTACAGTATATGGATCAAATTTTATTAATTCTTTGAAAATAAGTGAATTAAATAAATATTTATATGACTTATCTAATAAATCGTTTATATTCACTAAGAAATCACCACTCATTTTTGACACGGACCGGGTAACCATTCTGTAGAACTCTGCAAATCCATGATATTCTAGGAACTCAATATAACCACTTATTAATTTCTGTAGTGAAAATAATTCACACATAGTGTCTCGACCAATGTACACTTGACAATTGTCATTTTTCAATCCAAGAATAGACTTATTATTGATATTTATGAAAAATAACGTACAGTTATTCAATTCCTTGAATTCTGCTGATGATGATTTCTCCAAATTCCTATGGATAAACTCTTCACAGTTGACTAATTCACGAAACTCTTCAGCAGTGAAATCAATGTGATGACCCCTCAGAGATGGTCCACTGATTCTTATAACTTCTTTCAGAAGGTGCGACAGTCCAACAGATACATACTTAGTTTTCGATTTGTTGAGAAAGAATACTTTTGGGCACAAAATGTATGGTTCGAATACACTCACTGTTTCTGCACTCATGTTTATTGATTCACTCTCAAACTTTGGAACTGTCGAAATAACTTGGCTCATACCTTTAAGTACTGTGGTTTGTCCTTGAAAAACTGTACGGGTGGGGGTAACTTAGTTATGGTGTGTGTACCATACACAATAACCTTGAATTTATAAGTAGGTGGGGGTAGATACTTGATTATGCTGGAACCAATATTCTTCGTTACTGAATTACTGTACTGTACTGTATCCTCACCTTGAAAACATAAGTAGGTGGGGGTTCGTCAATACTTGATTACATCGAAAGCAATTTGCTTGACTCACAGGTGGGCCATCTATATGCGTATTTTCATCAGGTCGATTATGATGTATGAAGCAGGGTAAATGGGTCTGTAATTTGAATGTTTCGATCAATGGTCTAGAAAGCCTATGATAAATGTAGAGAAGCTCATAGCAATTCAGTTTCTTAACTAAGTAGTCAACAGGAAAAAATTTCAAATCTTCTTCACTAAAGTCTTCAATTTTTCTACCAATATATGCATGCTCCAACACAACTAGCTTCGACTTTGGAAATAAGTTAAACATAATTTTTTCTGATAATGATATATTATTGAAGATCCATTTTTTCAACTCTTCACTTAAACGTGCTAAATCTTCACAGCAAACACTCACGGAAATTTTATCACTGAGAAATGCATCACAAATACTTTTCGCATCATTTACTGTATCCCTATCAGTTAATTCGAAATCCATACTGGGATAATGATTTTCATTTTTTCCATCCATCTTTTCAATATGATATTCCAACTGATATTTCAGTGAATTTATTTTCCAGACAATCTCAGTATGCTCCATGATTATACCGTTTTCATACTATAGCCAGTGCAGTCTCTTGGATCTATTTCAGTTACACGCATAAATGGCTTTTCACACTTAGCACACTCTTGTCCATAAAGCTTGATATAATGGACTAAAGTTTCTTTGTCAACTATGGTGTCGATATTATGCGAACTCACAATTGTTTCTTCATCGATTATACATTTAGCTTTCTTTGCTTCAAAACATGGAGCACACAAAACTTTATGCGAAACGAATCTGATGAACTCATCAGAACCAATATTATAATGACCTAACTGATTCTGGTACGTTATTTCGGTAAAAATTATACCACCGGAACTTTGAAATCTGAAATACATCGCGCTAACTACCTTTGAATGCACTGAAAGCAAAATATATACTGAGAAAAAATGGGTAGGGATGAAAAATGTCAAGGCCACTATTGTCCAATTGAAATCAAATTTGAGCCCACTCCTGGTACATTCAAGGTTAATTCTCTCAAGGTCTGGTCTATTTTCGAGGTCAATCAATCGAAAAATAAGCTATCCCCACTCCTGATAAATATTCAAGGTCAAGGTCTGCACTATTTTCAAGGTAAACCAATCAAAAAATAAACTATCCCCACTCCTGATAAATTCAAGGTTATTGTGTATGGTACACGCCCCTTACCCCCACTCCTAAATATCGACTCAAGGTTAACCGCCTTTTCAAGGTCAAGGTCATTGTGTATTGTGCACACCCATTCTTTATCTACTATATATATATATATATATATATATATATATATATATATATATATATATATATATATATAAATATATATATATATATATATATATATATATATAAATATTGAAGTACATGAATGATGGTGAAAGGGTTAAAGGGATGTTTTTGGATATTCCGAAGGCGTTTGACACTGTAGATCATAGCATCCTACTAGAAATATTACACAATGTTGGAGTAAGAGGGGTTGCAAATGACTTATTTCGCTCCTATCTTAGCAACAGAATTCAAAAGGTGAAAATAGGTGAGGTTATGAGTAAACCATTGCACATTAACTACGGGGTGCCACAGGGGACAGTGCTGGGCCCAGTTTTGTTTACATTCTACATGAACGAAGTACTATCTATGTTAGATGAAGGAGATATTTTTTGTTATGCAGATGATACTGCAGTAATTATAAGGGACATGGCATATCGAATGGCAGAATTAACTCTCTCTAAAATTAAGGAATGGTTTGATGAAAGCATGTTGACCTTAAATATTACCAAGACAAAGTTTATCACATTTGCTTTCACCCAGAGGACGATACCACATTTGAATAACTTGAAAATTAATAATGTTGGATCTAGTAGATCTGGAAATGCAAATGAAAATGAAGCTACAGTAGAACGAGTGACATATATCAAATATTTGGGTGTGTACATCGATGAGTGTTTAACATGGAAAAAACACATAAATTATGTTATAGATAAAGTCAGAAAGTTAATTTATAAGTTTGTGGAGATGCGTCATATAGTAACTCTGAGCAGCTTGAAGATGATTTATCATTCACTTGTAGAATCCATTATAGGTTATGGTATCGTCGTTTGGGGGAATGCATATAAATATGTCTTGGCAACGTTGAATGTTGTTCAAAAGCGTATCATAAAGATTATGCTTTCTAAAAGTAGTAGATACTCAACTACACTATTGTTCCGGGAAAGTAAACTGCTAAATGTTGCTCAAATGTACATTAGGTCTGGGGCAAGGTACATGATATTGAAGTCTCATTATAAGAACTATGTGCGCCACGAAGTTCACACCAGGAATGTGACACATGGACATTTGCTGATGCCTTATGTGAATTTCAGTGCTGTACAGATACACATTAGCTGTAGTGGCCCAAAAATTTATAACTCGTTGCCCTCCAATATTAGAACATTGCCTTACACTAGAAATAAAGCTAAGGTCCTCAATAAGTAGCTCTTGGAAAGTTCTTTTATACTGGGAAATGGATAGAGTATATACTATGGATGTGTTTGATATAGTATAAATGGTCTGGCTTTTTCTTTTTTTCTCTTCTTTTGTGAATTAAAATTAATTTGAATTTATATTTAATTATAATAAATAATGTACGCACAGGTTTCACAGAACCCATAGTGCATTATATTGGTAATCTAGAGGGTAATATTTTGTTGTAGTTCTTTTCATATTTCATTCAAACTGATGTAGTATTTATTATTATTATTGTCATAATAGTTATTATTATTATTATTTATATATATATATATATATATATATATATATATATATATATATATATATATATATATATATATATATATATATATATGTATACAAACTTACACAATATGAGACAAATTCAGTGTTTTCTCTGGTTGTTCAGGAAACTTAGGAAGATGATTTTTTGGCTTATCTGGAACACATCTGAAGGATTTTCTTAATGACTGGCCAATCGTCTTATTAGGTGACTAAAACAAAATAAACAATAGAAAAGTTAAAAAATTCACCCTAACGCTAGCTAATTTTCTTACAAAGGAAGCATATTCTTTCACTTGGTGATCTAAAGTATGTGGATTAGTGATCCTTCCTCTCCAAAAACAATCCTGACAAAGTGTATAATGGGGACACTTTTGACACCGGTAACGAAAACCACTGAACCTTTCCTTCTGGCAAGAATCGCACTGTATGGGATGAACAACTGAAAAAACATACAGATTATATTTAGGCTTCTCAAAATCGTCCCAGGTCATTTCATAATATTAAATTAATAGTTTTCCTTGTTCAAATTAAAAGAACAATTAACAATAAATTTACTATCTGCATAATTATTGGACACCTACCATTTTCAACACTAGCAATTCGATGAAGAAGTGGTAACCATAATAAAACCGGAGGACCAGGGTCTGACATCATAGAATCCAAGAAGTCATTAACAGTAACCTTAGCGTGCTGAAATACATATAAAAATAGGGATTTTAGCATTATTATCTGAAGATCATGCCATACATTAATTAAAAATGAAACTTACTGGGCTGAATATAGTGGTAGCCAGCGAATCTGTATAATTGAACGTTGGAGATTCATAGACAGCTGCTGGCAAAGCTAGTACTTCTTGTAGATATTCGTTGAATCTCCACTGTTGCAACAAGCCATTGCTATCGGAAATCTGAGAGAATATATCTGAAACATTTGAGCTAAATGTACTAAGATGCCCTTATAAATTACTTGGAGTTCTCTTCTAATCGATTCACATTTCAATTCAATATTGGATAAACTTATTTGATGCAGATAGAATCTTTCAGAAATAATTTAAATGAAATTTCTTAGGTGATTCGATAATTCATAAGTGGACGAGAATTGAGAGTAAAATTTTAAGGACGCGTTACGTTTAGGCACATTTCGTTACGTTATATGAGAGAGAAGAAATATATAACGTAGAGGAAAAGAGAGCTATATATTCTGACGCTACGCAAGCACGATATAAACACACCTACTACGCAAGTGGAGCAAAAGAGAGCGACATATAAACTATACAAAGCGATAGAATAAGGCTGTCGCGCATGCGCGTATTGTAGATTCATCATTGTGCTTTATCGTTATTTACGTTTACGTCCTGTGATTGTTTGATTATATCCTTGAAGAGTTATTTAAGAAGTTTCACTTCTATCACGTGGACGGTGCTACACGCGCAATTTATAATAGGATACTGTGCAGAGTACATAATATTTATTTATTTAAAAATGTCAACCTTTAACCCTAGGAAAACTTTTTATATAGGAATAAGTGTTAAAACTATTAATAAATAAAAAAGAATTAAACTATCTGAATATAATACACAGAATATATCTGAAGAAATCCTTAGACATTCTTTAAATTATCTTTCCAAAGTGACTAATTTTAATTTCTATTTTGAGCAAATTTCTTTTGGTACATTGAAGATATTGTTTTTAAATTGTCACCCTGTATATATATATATATATATATATATATATATATATATATATATATATATATATATATATATATATATATATATATATATATATATATATATATATATATATATATATATATATATATATATATATATATATATATGTACATATATACAGGTTGAGAATTTGAAAACGTGCAGCACTCAATATTATTTCTTCAACTGATTACAAGGGGAACAACTTATGAGGTATTTGTTGTTTTATTATATTTAACCCTTTCAGCCCCAGGGCACCTTCCCCTAAAATTTTAAATAGCAACCTCCACATATTTTGCTATCTCTGAAATTCTTATGCAACTCTAGATGAGATACTTCTATTCTAAATTTTTTTTCCCTCAAAATGGAAGTACCTCACTTATGTATGAAGTGTATTTCATTTATTATATTAAAATAATGCAAGTTTTCAACGGTATTGTGTTCAATGTACCACAGTAGCAGTGGATTGGTAGGAGAGAACCTATTGAATGGCCACCTAGATCACCAGATCTGACAACTCTCGATTTCTTTCAACGGGGTCGTGCAAGAATGTGAGCCAATTTCACCAGAGACCCTCCAAAAGGTGTGCAAACAGTTTGAACATCGGCCCTACTTGTGCTTACCAAACAATGGAGATCATTTTGAACAATTCATACAGTATTTAGTTAGATCATAATAAAAATCCATAAATTCGTGGTTATAAGTACAAGATTTTGAAAAAAAAATTAAAAATAGATTATCTGAAATTTCATAAGGATTTTACAAATAGCAGAATAAATGGAGGTTGCTATTTAAAATTTTAGAATTAGTTTCCCTGAGCGTGAAGGGGTTGAATATAATGCAACAACAAATACCTCAAAAGTTGTCCTTGATATATATATATATATATATATATATATATATATATATATATATATATATATATATATATATATATATATATATATATATATATATATATATATATATATATATATATATATATATATATATATATATATATATATACCGGGTGTAAATGAGTGATGGGCCACCCCTATAACTTTTTAATGGATTCTTCGATTTTAAATTTCGGTGGTTTATCTCAGACATAATTTTGAATTTTTTCACATACAAAATCAATATGGCCGACTTCCGGTTTCACAGAAAACGATATAAAAATTAGAAAATTTAAATGGAACACCCTATATATTTTTACATATTTTAATTCTGAGGCTTCAAATACATACATTCCATCTGTCAAATGTCAATTCTAGCGCCGTTTCAATTTTGTTTTTTTTATCGTAGATGGCTGCGACGTCGTCTAAATCATAGATAATTGATTTAAAATATCGCCCAAAGTAATAATTTTTCAAAAAATTTATTTTCGTGAAGTTTGTTAACGATTAAATTCTTTTTCGAACCAAAACTCAGTTTTTTAAATAGAAACATACATGGGCCACCCTGTATATCAAAAAGCTCCTTCAAATTCCTTCAAAATGATTCACACATCAGTTTTCTCAATTCCTAAATAACGAAGTAATTATTAAAAATCTTATTCTTATTAGTTCCCTTTGATCCTGAGACCGACCCTGTTTACGAAATATGAAAAAAATTGACAGATGGAATATATATATTTAAAGCCTCAGAATTAAAATATGTAAAAATATATAGGGTGTTCCATTTGAATTTTTATTTTTTATATCGTTTTCTGTGAAACCGGAAGTCAGCCATATTGATTTTGTATGTGAACAAACTCAAAATTATGTCTGAGATAATAGAGATTATGTATGTATATATATATATATATATATATATATATATATATATATATATATATATATATATATATATATATATATATATATATATATATATATATATATATATATATATATAATACAAGCCGAAAAATTGAATCCAGTCTACAGCAAAAACCATATTTTTTAAATTTCTGAAATTTGGTGGGAAGTTAAGTCTGATCATGTAGATTCCCACTAAGACGGGGTTTTTTAAAATTCCGCCGTTGAGGGGTTGAAAAAGGGTAAAACGTGTTTTTTGATGTTTCTCGCAAAATAATGGACTTAGCCATCCCGTTCTTCCACTAAATGTAAAATGAACTCTAGAAAGTATTTTCTCAGTTTTTTGAAATTCCATCATTTAGGGGTGCAAAAGGGGTAAGTCTGTTTTTTTTATATTGGCTATTTCCGGCAAAATAATCGACTTAGCGATTCCGTTCTTCCACTACAATGTTCCTTATAATTTTATTAAAAAACCATTTTCTGCATTTTTTGATTTGGTCATTATCATTTAGGGGTTGAAAGAGGGTGAAATGTGTTTTTCGTATATTGGCTATTTTTGGCTGAATCTCGCAAAATAATGGACTTAGTGATCCCGCTCTTTCACGAAAATATTAAGTAAAATTAACTTTAGAAAGTAGTTTCTCAGTTTTTTGAAATCCCATCATTTAGGGGTGAAAAAGGAGTGAGTCTGTTTTTTTTTATTGGCTATTATTTATATTGAAAATTTTAATTTAATACATGTTAACAAATTGGATTTTTATACAAATAAACAAATGATTTGATAAATTTTATCCTTTTTTTAATTGTCTTCACCATGCTCGAAAACCATAAAGCGCCACGAGTACGTGTTTAAAAAAAAATTATTAAAATATGATTTTCCCAATTACGAATATGAACTATATCTTAATAAATTCATACGTATACAAAATTCATACGTATACATATATGGATACGCGGGCGAAGCCGCGACGGGTCCCGCTATATATATATATATAATTATATATATATATATATATATATATATATATTAATATATATATATATATATATATATATATATATATATATATATATATATATATATATATATATATATATATATATATATATATATATATATATATATATATATATATATATATATATATATATATATATATATATATATATATATATATATATATATATATATATATATATATATATATATATATATATATATATATATATATATATATATATATATATAATATATATATATATATATATATATATATATATATATATATATATATATATATATATATATATATATATATATATATATATATATATATATATATATATATATATATATATATATTTATATATATATATATATATATATATATATATATATATATATATATTTAATTATATATATATTTATATATATATATATATATATATATATATATATATATATATATATATATATATATATATATATATATATATATATATATATATATATATATATATATATATATATATATATATATATATATATATATATATATATATATATATATATATATATATATATATATATATATATATATATATATATATATATATATATATATATATATATATATATATATATATATATATATATATATATATATATATATATATATATATATATATATATATATTATTTTACAGTAATTTTGTCCTGTGAATGATTTTCTGTGGTGCATAAGTACTAATAAGAAATAATGAAGCTCAATACTGAAGTAGAATATTAAATTCAACTCATATTTGGTTATATAATGAATTAATTTCAATTATATAACAATATTTTAAATTAATGTGCTAAGACAAAAATGGATAAATAATATTGAAGATTAAATTATACAAAATAGTTATATGCATTATTAAGCAATTTCATGACAGATTAAAATTAGCTGCAAAGATTTAGAGATTGTTATCATTTCTATTCAATCAAATTAACCTAAAATTAGCGAAGAAATCGTTACCTGTACAAATTCATTCTATATCAATATTGTTTGGTACTTACACCTCAATTTATCCATCAATTTTCCAGCACACAGGGTTGCCAAAGCTACCTTGATGGAAAACACTCTTATTTTGCCAACATTATCACTGAAAAATAAACTTTTTATTTATATTTTACTATTGTTCTTATTCATTTTCTTCAAAATACTTTTTATCTCTAAGTATCTATATATTACTATGTGGTGAAAAAACTTTGTACCCCTTTTTGAAAATATGGCATGCATTTTCTTATGAAAAATCTATTTATATATATATTATATATATATATATATATATATATATATATATATATATATATATATATAATATATTATAAATAAATCACATAGTTTTCTTGCATAATTCAAAGTCAGAAAATAGTTGTGCAAAGGTGATTTGGTAATTTATAATATAACGTATATAATTTACAGCAACGTGACAGTAATTGCTTAGTCAATTAAATGATATTTGGATTCAAACACCCCTTCTATTTTTGTCCTTTACAACATTATATTGGGATGCTTTACTTTCAGTATATTGTTTTAAGTTTTTCTTACACTGTTGCATAGGCTGCCAACAACCAGTTTAACAATAAACTGGAGCAGATCTCCACATTTGCCTGTTGAGAAGGCGGTGCACGTTTATTCAAACTATGATATAGAGAACACAGGAGGGTTTCCAGTCTTGCTACACTTAGTTCATAGGAAGGTTCTAGGGCATGAAGTCCTTGTTCTCGAAAGGCCTCTATTATATTCCAAATATCCACTGCATGAACTGTAGTAAAGGATAGACAAGTAATTGAAATATCTCATTCAAAACTTGGAAATACTTACGGCAGACTTTTTTTTGTATGAATCTCAACTTGACAGCAGTTCTATAGGAAGCAAATCGTATAAGGTCATAATTGTGAGAACTCATTTCGTGAACCAGAGCAAGCCTATGATCGGCAGGTCCAGAGGAAGTTTCTCCAATCTGCATTTTTCTGAAATGTGAACTCTATTTGACACATTCCAATTAATGAAATAAAAACTAGAAATAGACGAAAATAAACAATTGACCAGTCGAAATGATTTGAATCACTCCAATCACCAATTGATATCGATTCCTCATGAAATATTACAACAAATAGAAGAAGAAATATAAACAATCATTTGATTTTAAATTAATCAATATGAATTTCTTGAGCAATTTTCATATTTATGAATTAAAAATCCAATAACAAATAACTTACATTTTCAGGAAATGTCGACGATTTTATTCTGAATCAAGAATGTTATTTTTTACGTTTCCAATAATTTCCTGGGCTTTAACTTCTGAATTGTCGATTGTCACATCCTTACCTCCATTATCGTGTTCTTTTCGAATCGATCGTAAATCTTCGGATGAGCTCGTTGCCCAGGGAAGAATGCTGAAAATTCAATTTAATTGAAACACAGACAAAACCAAAAAATTTAACAAAGGTAATAAAAAGTTAATCTAATCACAAAGTAATTATACCAGGTTATACTTTCTCTCTCCTTTGGTCGTGTTATGAATTTTAGAAGTATACATTGCATTAAAAAAAAAATCTATATTGGTCCTATTCGGTTTCCAAACCAACTCCCAGTAGCTGAGTAAAGCATCACTTTTTAATAGTACCGCAAGGAACCATCTCTTATTGACATGCATAAAATGTTTTTTTTCTGGTAGAAGCTGACGTTGAATGCCCGCCCAAAAGTCCACATTTTTGGTTGAAATAAAATGAAGCTGATGCATAACATTTTTTCAAAACATAGAATAGATTTTATCTATGGTTTAAAGTTCGCACCGCCATTTTCATAAAATTTCGGCCGAGAAGCTAAACCAAAGCCCAAAAGATTATAAAGTATTTAATTTCAAAACCGTAACCCTTCTTTGCAGTTTTGACATTCACTAATTTTCAATCAAACATGGGTGTTCAAGTAGATGTAATCAGTCCTGGAGATGGTAAGTTTTATATTTTTACACGTTGGCAATAAGGAAGATCGCACACTACTTCATAACTTTCATTATTATTTTCAGGATCTACATATCCCAAAACCGGACAAACAGTTGTAGTACATTATACCGGCACCTTACAAAATGGTACAAAATTCGACTCCTCCAGGGATAGAGGGGTTCCTTTCAAGTTCCGTATAGGTAAAGGCGAAGTCATTAAAGGTTGGGATGAAGGCGTAGCACAGGTGATTTTTATATAGCTGTTGTCAAAGTAACTGTTTGAATAATATGAGTCCTTCTATTTAATTTTCTGCTGAAGTGAAATCTATGATGATTTAATCATCCTTGCGCTCTGATGGTTTTGATGAGTCTTTTTGTATTTGTTACTGATCTAACAAGGCCACTAAAGAGTAGTGTAATGTTACTTGAAAAACTAAGTTATCTAATTCTTTTACAGCTTAGTGTTGGAGAGCGTGCTAAATTGACCTGTTCCCCAGACTATGCCTATGGTTCTAGAGGACATCCTGGAATCATCCCACCTAATTCTACACTCATTTTTGACGTGGAGCTTCTTAAAGTAGAATAATTGCAATAAAGTCAGCGTAAGCGTTACAGTCCTTTACCTCCTTTAATGAATTTTTTTCGGCTAGCATTTAAATAAGTAGGTAAATGTCCTGATCTGTGAATCATCAATACATGATGTAACTTAAGCAAATAATTGTTTTTAGATTTCATTTGTAATCATTTATTTTAGCCGTAAAATTAAATGAATTTGAAATGTATTTTGTTGTTCTATGTTCCTTCTATAAGTTGCTTAAATTGAGAGTTATTTAGTCTTCTAGGAAATGTCATTGAAACTGTAATATGATAAGGTTTTTGAAATAAGTTAGAAGACACTGTAAGTTAATATGTATTTACAAAGCAAGTAGAAAATTTTTATATGATACTTCAATTCATAAGAATACATGTTCATTAAAATAAAATTTATATCGAACAAGCATAATGAATAACTACATCATGATTATTAGATTTTAATGATTTATAAAAATAATATTCTAGCTATGGAACAAATATAACAAAGTTTTAAGATTTTATTTTACTTAGCAAAGAGTTATTATAGTTGCACACTAAATAAAAAAATTTGTTGTACAACAATAAATCTGTAGATACAATTTCTGTTATATCTACTTCAAATGGCATATTTCGGGGTAGATTCTCATAAGAAACATTTATAGTTTGAATGATATAATCCAAGCGAGATTTCATTTTGGGTTTCATATTACTCAACACAACACTTCCATTAAGATAAAAAGATATATGCTCATAAACTGAACAAAGTAAAAGGAAAAAGCCTACAAGAAAATTAGTCACCAATGGAATATCTAGAATAATAAGATTTTTATCCAAGTTATGGAATACAAAAAAATTGAAAAACTCTCGTTGAAATTGGCTGTACCGATAGCAATCAAAATCATTTCTATTAAGAATCAAATATTCATGACTTGTATCCATGTAAGCCAAGTTGTATAAGCTACAGTGATCTTGAAAGCTCTTTCGAAATGTGTTGAGATTGTCAAAATTGTCTGCTTTGCAAAAATGCGAAAAACCCAACTTATGAATTTTCTTACCAAATTTGATACATAAAATATTTTCTAAATTGTTATCTACTAACTCGCTACTATTATATTGAGAGACTAATTCAAAATTATCAGTTATTCTGAAAAAATTATAGTTAATGTCTTCAAAAGGAACCAACTTAAAAGTTGGTGGAATTTTTTTCAACCGATATTTCTTTAAAAACATATTTGCAACTCGAACTTTAGTGTGGTGTATAAGAGATAAATATAAGGAATCCCTTTTTCTGAAATTGTCAATATTATTGGTTATAGTTTCAATTTGTAAATTCATGAAGAAATCTGCACAAAGTTCTATACAATCCAAAAATTGTTCGGGTAACTCTTCTAAACTAAACATTGAAAGTTCCTGGTCAAAATACCCTTTACGATAAGGTTCTTTCAGAGATTCCCAAATACTACTCAATAAATCCAATCCCTTGAATCCAATACAAATAATATATACCTCAGAATTTCCACCTTTTGATGTACACGGCTTAAAGGCACTCATACTTTCAAATGATATGTTTAGAAGATATAAAAGACAAATTGTTGACTGCTCAAACATTGTGAAAATTTTCAAAACAAATGTTCCATCTTTTTTGAGAACTGAAAGGGCTGTGATGGTTTCACAATAATGCAAATACTCCACAAAAATCTCCTGATTGCCTGGATCCTGCATGCAATCAACACTTCCATCTGCTGTTACAAGCAAAACTTTCTCTTCCACGTGCTTCAGTAATTGCTCATAATTATAATATTTAGTCAAGTCTCCTGTACTATCTAGACCAAAACACCATTTTTCTTTAGTGTATCTGGATAACCTATTGTCAGGTATCATTTCTGTGAGCTTATTTCCTTCATAATCTGGATTTAAAGTTGTAGCAATCCAATTCCATTCAAAGTTATCATAATTCAATCTAATGTAATGGTTTAAAGCTGAAATGAATGCCCCAGGAGCCTCACATAAATGTAGACTTGTAAATGTTCTGATATTACTGATCAACCTCAGATCCGGAATAATATGAAACTGATTCAAACATTCGTAGAATTTACACCAAGCTTGCGTTACCAGTTCTGGTTCAACCCTTTGTTTCAAAAATCTAATAACAAAACTTGAGGGATCATTATGTTTTGTATGCTTCGACCATTCTTCCAAATTATATTTACCTAATTGTGCTTTAACGTTGTTCAGTTGAATTTTTTTCTGCTGAAGTGACGGTATACACCATCTAGAAACTTCAAATATTTTTTCGGGTATTTTAGTGAATGTTTTAAACTGGTACTTCTTATTGAAAAGTTGGGAAACATTACCGTGTTTGTCCATTTCATTACTTGAATTTGAAAAATGTTACTTACGTCAAGATATTTTGTTTATTTTTAATTCAAACATAAATCAGCTGTTAATCATAGTCATAGATAGCAAAAGTATAATGAGAATTTTATTTTTATAACATCTAACGACTACAAAAAAATTTTAATTAATGTAGATTAATATGAAACGGTTGCAAATACATTGAAATTTTATACTACGACTGAAGAACAAAAACGTAATTCATTTTTGTAAATCCATGACGTCTGTGCTCTGGATCAGGTTGGGAGTACAAGTTCAGTATTCAATGTGTATATGGTGCAAAATGGAATCAATAACGCAAATATTTCACAAGTAATACATTTGGTCTAATTATCGAACTTCATTGAGAATACAGTATATACTACCTATTACTTTTCGTGAACGAAGTTGCTTCTTGAATCCAGTGTAACATTGTTTTCCAAATAAATTTATCATTGATACTTAACTGAATCTGTAAAGGCAGTAATATATGTGTTCTTAAATGATGTGCCTGCGTCAGAGAGAATATTAAAATCTTACATAAACAGATGTGAAATCTTCCCTGGGTCTGAACTAGACGGTGTACTAGTGGAAAAAAAAATACACGGTAAACGTGAAAAAAAATGATGACTAATATACTTTTTGCGCATCCTGTATATTATAAAAATGTATACTCATTACGGTTTTCCATCGAAAAGGTACTCTTAGTTCTTGTCTCTAGAGCCTTCCGTTTTTGAGATATTTCAAATTTAATCCTACAAGTACATGACCGCAAATTATTAATCAACTTCCTTAATAGTCTGTGAAGTTTTTCTTTAACAAAAAAATAGGTAAATGTAATTTAATGCCAGACGAGGCTTTAGCCCGAAATAGCTGAATACGTTCCACTACCAAAATTATTGAGATAAGAGTGATTCTTTTCATATGTCTCATTTTGCTGATCAAATCATATATCTGAGTTTTGATCCCACACTGTTCTAAACTTTTTCACGCTGCTTAGGCTTATACCATAGAAATCTTAATATATATCTGTAGGGTATATATATAGGGTGCATTCGCGTTGGGCGCTTACACGCTTATAAGCTTCGTTCTCTGTGGTCGACTCGTGCTCACAAACGCTTAACACTAAGGGTGCATTCGCGTTGGGCGCTTACACGCTTATAAGCTTCGTTCTTTGTGGTCGACTCGCGCTCACAAACGCTTAATACTAACCGTAAGCTAACTTTTGTTGTCGATAATTAATAAATTTGTAGGGAAATGTTAAAGCACAGTATTTGCGTGAACTATCGGGCTTTTGCCTACCTAAGCGTAAAAAGAAGATCTGACATTCGCCTTTAATGCTCACAGCCGAAGCGTGAGCGTCTCTAAGCGCTAGTAGGCCAATACGAACGCCAATAATCTGTGCTTCTAATCGTGAGCGCTTAAAGCGTGTAAGCAGTGTTGCCAACCCCAACTCAGTGAAAAACTACATATGTGCTTCAAAAAAACTGTAGAAAACTGTAGATTTTGATTTGAAAACGGTAAATGTACAGTCTTTTCTTAATTTATGGTTTCAAACTTCATTTAAAGGTGGTAATCAATAGAGCAAACGTTGGAAATCAAACGTTTTATCAAATTATCAAATTATGATTTGAAAAATTATTGAAATTAAAACATATACAGCATTTATTATGATATGACACATGTTACAAGACTATACAATTACCTGCTATTTCGCTCTCAATCTGCAAATTTTCTTGATTTTCGATCTCTTCATTGTTTTTGAGATCGTACATAATTTTATTGAACTTTTCGTAATCAATTTCGAGATCTCGTATGTAGAGTGCCTTTTATTGAGCTCGTAGAAAGTTTATTTCTTATTTTTGTTTTCAAACAAGCGCTCTACCTTAGCAGTGCGGCAGACACAGAAGTTCTTTGGTAACAGTTCGCGAAACCCTGTTTACTTCGTTATATTGTCCGTGCATATACTTGGAATGATATAATAGTTCGTAGTAGATGACGCTAGCATTTAAAATTAAAAAAACTGTAGATTTGGAGGTCAAAACTGAAAACTGGGAACATTTTGAAAAAACTGTAAATCTACAGTTAAAACTGTAGAGTTGGCTACACTGCGTGTAAGCGAAGCGTATAAGCTCTTTGTTTATGATACATCTTTCTATGGTGTGATCACAGCACTCACACTGACACTGCTGCTCATGCGTCATGCTCAGTCAGACGTCAGCGTCAGTGAGTAAACAAATGAAAAATATTTGTCGCTTCTCCAGTTCTCGCTTTAGTTGAGGGTGTGCTGTGCTTTAGTTGAAGTTAAACAGTGGGAGTGGAAACCAGTAATCTAGTCTACAGAAGTTTCTTTTCAGAATACATAAGTTTGATCAATGGAATTTTAATACTTCTTTGTATCTTAACTTGAATTTACTAATTTTCAAGCCATAAACATGGCAAGCATGGTACATTGTCAGTTATGGATGGGCAGTGTAAGTGTAGTTCTTGTGCCTTTCTTTTATTTTTTTTAATAATTAATTTACAATATTTAACTATATACCATCTTTTTAGTTGGAGCCGTACATGACAGAAACATTCATTTTATCTGCTTTTCGTAAAATGGGGGAGAGTCCGCTTAATGTGAAAGTTATGAGGAATAAGTTCACTGGAGAACCTGCAGGATACTGTTTTGTGCATTTTGCCAATGATGAAGAAGCAATTGATGCAATGCATAAGTTGAATGGTAAACCTATACCCAATACAAGTCCTGTTGTGAGATTCAGGTTGAACAATGCAAGTAATACAGGAAGAACGTTGCTTGATCGTGAATTTTCAGTCTGGGTTGGTGATTTGAGCCCTGATGTTGACGATTATAATTTGTATAGGGTGTTTTCTTCAAAATACAACACTATTAAAACTGCCAAAGGTGAACATAACATGTTTCTACTGCCTTATTTTCTCTCATCCTTTAATTTATAGTTATTTTGGATAATAGTGGATTTAGCAAAGGATATGGCTTTGTTAGGTTTGGAAGTGAAGAGGAAATGAAGAACAGTTTAATGATTATGAATGGTTATGTTGGTTTGGGAACAAAACCACTGAAAATATGCAATGCAGTACCTAAACCTAAAGGTGCAACAACAAATTCTAATGGATCATTCACAACTCCAGGGTCAGAGTATACTCAGTATTATGATCCTTCAACTTATTGGCAAAACTATGCCAATTGGCAAAATGTAAGTGTGTCAGTAAAGTGAAAGTTTATGAAAAATATATAATTTGTAATTCTAGCAAAGCTATTATGATCAAACCACTAATCCTACAACTAATGCTGAAGCAAACATTATAAATACCACTAATCTACCACAACCAGAAAAGAAGGATGATAGTTTAGAATTAATAGGTAAGAAAACCTAGGATTTTATATGTTGTAATTGTAATAATTTTGTTCAATTTTAGATCATACTGTACCTATTGACATAGATAAAATGAACAGAGAAAAAATGGAATTTGACTGTAATTTGTGGGATGCATTAGAAAGCTCAAAATGGATGTCAATAGAACAAATCGAAGTAAACTGATATTTTATTCAGTTAATGTATGGTTGAATTTTTTTTTAGTGTTCGTTCTAATACAATAAAACAGAATTTAAAAAATTATGGAAGCTTTTTATTTCACCACTAGCTTTTGTAATGAAAATATTCAGTTTATATTTCACATATCATATACTTAGTAAAATCAAATCATAAGTTCCATTTATCTGATCTTTTTTGCCATTTTATCTGTTACAATTAATTTTTTTAATTCATATTTTACAATATTTTTCAAATCTTGAAAGGATAAAAAATCGAATATATTATATAAACAAATGCTTGGTAGTGGATAAATATTACTCTGAAATATTACAGTTGCTTTATTAACTATTTTATATCTATCTAACGCATCTGAAAATTTTCGAAATAAATACCATTTATACATAGGAAATTCTTCAATAATATCCAATTCTGATATAAATACATCTGCAACATTCTTATTTCCGACAGTTTTTGATAAATTCATCACACATTTAGTTAAAAAATCATAAAAAGTAATTGAGGTATTGCCTATGTTTGTTTTCATCATTTTATCTATTTCCTTGTAGCATTTGTTCATCAAATCTTTGGCAATCTCGTCCTGATTCATTGAATAAATAACAATTTGATCTATGAACTCATTGAGAAATAATTTCAAAGTTATATGTGCCATAAAAATACAAAGACACTCATTTGCGTTAAATACATCGTCCTCTAAATTAAATATATTGAGTGGTAATTCAGTGTCTCCATAAGAACGTTTGAAGTTTATATCTGCACCATAATACAAAAGCTCACTAATAACTTCTTTGCGTTTAGCATAGCATGCTTCATACAAAGGTGTAAAACCATATTTATCTTTAATATTTACATTGGCACCATTAATTAAAAGTAGTTTAACCACCTTACTATTGGAGGTTTTACTGGCTTCATGAAGGGGAGAAGCATCATCTGTATCTGTTAGATTTAAGTCTGCTTCATATTCTAGTAGAAGTTTCACAATTTCGGTTGCATAATTGGCATTTTGGACTGCTTTATGTAGAGCAGTATGTCCTGTATAATCTTCCTTTGTGTTGATATAACTATCCAATCCAGACTTCAATAAAATTTCAACAGTTTTTATATGTCCAGAACGACAGGCCAATAACAAAATTTTATTTCCAGTCAGAAAAACCTTATTGATATTCGCACCACATTTCAATAGATACTGAAAAGGTTCCGAACAGGGATTAGATGCAGCTGATAATAGGAGGCAACTACCATCATTTGATTTATCATCAACATCAATACCAGAATCTAGAAATAACTGAATGGTGTCCTCTTGAATGAATTTTTTATCAAGTAGTGCATGAAGAGCTGTAAATCCCTTATGGTTTCTGGCTGTAAGATTAGCTTCATTTTCTATTAGCAACTTTACTATCTTCTCATTCCCTCTGAACGCTGCCATTATAAGAGGTGTATTTCCACTTCCAGAATAATCTTCCTGATTAATATTTACTCCGTGATCAATTAACAGCCTACAGATCTCAACCATGTTCTGTGTAGAAGTGTTAGAGTCACATGCATTGAGCAAGGCAGTTGGTTTACCTAATTCAGGTATGTTTGGATCTGTACCATTCTTTAAAAGATACTCAACTACATTCAATGAACCTTCCGAGGCAGCAATGTGAAGAGTTGTATTGTAAACTTCTTTTAAGTTAGTATTAGTACAATACTTCAATATGGCAAAGACAGTGTCTTCACCCATTAAAAAAGCATTATAAATAGCCGCATTTCCAAGTTGGGTGGGGTCAGCCCCAAAAGTCAACAAAAGTTCAATTAAATTCAAATCGCCTGAATAAACAGCAGTACTCAATGGAGTCTCAGCGTTGAAATAAGTATCAATGTAGGGTAATGTTCCTTCTCTTTCTAAAATCCTAATAATAGCTTTTCGATCACGTTTTTGAATCGCTTCAATAAGTTCATCGAATACTGCTTTAATTTTTATATCACTCATTTCACCACGGTTACAAATCCACTTTTCCCATGTTTAAGATAAACCGAAAACTGAGTATTTCAAAGTTTGTTGTCGAAGATTTTTATACCTAATATAATATACTTTTCATTAATAAGCTGAAATTGTGATTATTCCAGCAATAGAGACACGTTTCTGATCTTCCAACTTGTAATATTTTGGGGAAAACCTATCAGTCTATCAGTCTCAGTCATCTCAGTGTTGCCACAGAGCCAAGTGAGAATTATGGTACAGCGTTGCTAGAATTATCGATTTTCTTCAAAATTATGTTACAATTTTTTTTTTGATCTGTAACCAGCGACTGATCAAGAGTTCTGACCGCCCTAGGCTAATCATGGGGACGCGCCCCTGCCAGGTGTGTTACGAACTGCCTAAAAAGTAGTGAGTGAGTAGAGTAGTAGTGTGAAAAATTTAACATGGTTCATATTACCTATGAAAGTTTTCAGATCGATCTGCAAGAAAAACTAACCTTATCCATGAATCTGCATGACATTCAACCTTAGGGTGGCAAATCATTTTTTTAAGCAGACCTTACATAGAGGCAAAGTAGCTCATGCGTTATAAGACCAACATCATGACAAGTGACTGCAGGCTGCCAAGTATAAAACCAAATTCATGTAGTGTTTCGCCACATGACTTGTATTGGCTTAGTTTCTATAGACAACTTAGTTGCCATTGGTCATGACGTGGTCATCTAGTGTGTGAAGTTGCTTCGACTTGAGTATTTTTGAAATATTTACACTTCTGTTATTATTAAAAAAAAAAAGAGGAAAGGCATCATACAAGTGAAACATTTTTGCAACTGATTGATGATTTATTTGAAAATTATAGTAATTAAGTAATTATTATTAGATTATACAAAAGTTTTTTTCGTGCTTTAGCGATTGCAAATCTTTCCACAATTTTTTCAAATTCAATAGTTTGGTCAAAATCACTTTCGATGTACATGCAAGTTTTTTCTGGCGGAGTGTGGAGCGCAAGTAACTTTTTACTCTTTTAAGTACTGAAAAAGACCTTTCGCCACTGCAGTTGGTAACACTCATTGTCAAAAAAATTCTTGAAATTGTCTCTACATTCGGAAACATGCATGAAATATTAAAACTTTTTATTGAGGGCAAAAAACCCTTTGGGGTTCTGGCATAAATAGAATGCTCGGTCTCGGTGTCAGATTTTTAAAACTGCGCCAAATGGACGCATTCTTCTGCAAAGTTTTCTTCTAAATCAGTGGCATATATAGGCTCTTGTACCGTATATTTAAAACTGAGTTTAATGATAAACCGAGTTTAATTTGACATTTTCGCTTGTCAAATTAAACTCGGTTTATCATTAAAATTGGTTTAATAATATACGGTGCAAGAGCCTAATAGTTGCTTTCACTCTTTTGCTTTGCTTCTAATAAATTCACTGTCGTCTAGTTCATGCAGTTTCCATAATAAACCAAACTTTGTGTTTACTGTATTATAAATAATTGCCGGTTTTTTAAGTGCATTTTAAGACAATCAATAGCTGCATATTAATTATCAAAGATGAAAGAACCTAGACGATAAAGAATGGAATACGATACAATCGATACCGAGTCATGTAGCCGCAAACGCGAGAACTAGTTTGCACTGTTAAAATTCCAAATTTGCGAGGCGAATCAAACAAAACTAGGTACTCTTGCCAGCTTACCCACTCGCTTGACCACCGACCGATTCGAATAACAAGTCAGCGTTTGTTTTACGCGGGCTTCTTAAAATTTCAAAATTTATTGTTAAACTCAGGGACTCTCAAGCTCATTTACTTTTAGTATATTGTCTCGGTCTGGTTGAAATATGTAGGGTACATGCAATGATGCTAGATCAGTGCATGCGAAGACACGATTTCAGCGCGCCCCCCTGATCCTCGCGCCCTAGGCTGCAGCCTAATTAGCCTAAGGGTTAATCAGGCCCTGTCTGTAACCTGTAACCACAAATCAGAAGACCTTTTTTTTTAGGATTACATATTGTATTTCAGGATTAGGTAGCGATGATTTGCACAAACAATCCAAACAATATTCTTTTTTTTTTTTAGTATCACACATCTCGTCATTATTTTCAGGTGCTTTCCATAATTATTTATATTATAGTCGAAAAACCTCTAGGTCAAAATTATGTTACAATTATCGATTATGGTACAATTATCGATTGAGGACAAATTGGAGGAGAAATTATGTTACAATTCGATAATTATGTTACAAACGGCAACGCTGCTACCTACCAAGGTCCGTAAGTACTTAAGTAGAGTTTACGAACCTTGGCTGTGGCGCTGTGGCTGTCATTTTTTTAGTATTATGAATATATCAATAATTTTGAAATTTCTATGGTGTGATCACAGCACTCACAGGTGCTCATGTGTCATGCTCAGTCTAATCAGTAAACAAATGAAAAATATTAATCCCTTGCTTCTCGCTTTAATTAAATAGTGGAGTGATGAACCAGTAATCTACTCTACAGAAGTTTCGTTTCAGAATACTTAAGTTTGAGCAATAGAATTTTTATACTTCTTTGTATCTTAACTGAAATATATTTTCAAGCCATGGCAAGCATGGTACATTGTCAGTTATGGATGGACAGTGTAAGTGTAATTTTTCTGCCTTTCTGTTATTTTTTTAGTAATTAATTTACAATATTTAATAATATACCCTCTTTTTAGTTGGAGCCGTACATGACAGAAACTTTCATTTAATCTGCCTTTCGTAAGATGGGGGAGGGTCCACTTAAAGTGAAAGTTATGAGGAATAAGTTCACTGGAGAACCTGTGAATACTGCTTTGTGCATTTTGCCATTTCTTCAAAATACAACACTATTAAAACTGCCAAAGGTGAACGTAACATTTTTCTTCTGCCTTATTTCCTCTCATCCTTTAATTTATAGGTAGTTATTTTGGATAATAGTGGATTTAGCAAAGGATATGGCTTTGTTAGGTTTGGAAGTGAAGAGGAAATGAAGAACAGTTCATGATTATGAATGGTTATGTTGGTTTGGGAACAAGACCACTGAAAATATGCAATGCAGTACCTAAACCTAAAGGTGCAACAACAAATTCTAATGAATCATTCACAACTCCAGGGTCAGAGTATACTCAGTATTATGATCCTTCAACGTATTGGTAAAACTATGCCAATTGGCAAAATGTAAGTGTATCAGTAAAGGGAAAGTTTATAAAAAATATATAATTTGTAATTCTAGCAAAGCTATTATGATCAAACCACTAATCCTACAACTAATGCTGAAGCAAACAATATAAATACCACTAATCTACCACAACCAGAAAAGAAGGATGATAGTTTAGAACTAATAGGTAAGAAAACCTAGGATTTTATATATTGTAATTATTTTGTTCAATTTTAGATCACACTGTACCTATTGACATAGATAAAATGAATGGAAAATTTTTTTTACTGTAATTTGTGGGATACATTAGAAAGCTCAAAATGGATGTCAATAGAACAAATCGAAGTAAACCGATATATTATGTTATTCAGTTAATGTATAATTAATCACCTTCTCATTTTTTTTTTGTACAATATTCCTTATAGGAGTATAGTTGAATTTTTTTTTACAATAAAACAAAAATTAGAAAATTATGAAAGCTTTTTATTTCATCACTAGCAACTTAGTAAAATTAAATCATATATTTCATTTATCTGATCAGTTTTTCCTGCTGGTAGAATTAATTTTTATCAATTTTACAATATTTTTTAAATCTTGAGAGGATAAAAAATCGAATATATTATATAAACAAATGTTTGGCAGTGGATAAATATTACTCTGAAATATTTCAGTTGCTGTATTAACTATTTCATACATATCTAAGGCATCTGAAAATTTCCGAAATAAATACCATTTATACATAGGAAATTCTTCAATAAGATCTAATTCTGATATAAATACATCTGCAACATCCTTATTTCCGACAATTTTTGATAACTTTATCACACATTTTGTTAAAAAATTATAAAAAGTAATTGAAGTATTGCCAATATTTGTTTTCATCATTTTATCTATTTCCTTGTAGCATTTGTTCATCAAATGTTTTGCAGTCTCTACCTCATTTATTAAATCAATATTAATTTGATCTATGAACTGATTGAGAAATAATTTCAAAGTTATATGTGCCATAAAAATACAAAGAGACTTTGCAGGAACTGGGCTATATTTTTCATACAGATCGATGTCCCATATTGCAAAATAATGGAGTGGTAATGTAACACCCCTTTCTTTAGAGTTTATATCTGCACCATAATACAAAAGCTCACTAATAACTTCATCAAATTTACAATGACTTGCTACATGCAAAGGTGTTACCTCATAATTATCTTTAACATTCACATTGGCACCATTAATTAGAAGTAGTTTAACCACCTTACTATTGGGACTTCTACAGGCGTCATAAAGCGGGGTAATACCATGTATGTCGGTTAGATTTACATCTGCTCCATATTCTAGTAGAAGTTTTACAATTTCGGTTGAATAATTGACATTTTTGACTGCATAATGTAGAGCAGTATGTCCTGTATAATCTTCATTTGTATCGATATAACTATCCAGCCCAGACTTCAATAAAATTTCGACAGTTTTTATATGTCCACAACGACAGGCCGATAACAAAATTTTATTTTCATTTAGAAAAACATTATTGATATTCGCACCTAATTGCAGTAGATACTGAAATGGTTCTAAACGAGGATTAGATGCAGCTGGTACTAGGAGACATGTACCATCATTTGATTTATCATCGACGTCAATACCAGAATCTAAAAATAACTGAATGGTGTCCTCTTGAATGAATTTTTTATTAAGTAGTCCATGAAGAGCTGTAAATCCCTGATGGTTTCTGGCAGTAAGATTAGCGCCATTTTCTATTAGCAACTTAACTATTCTCATATTCCCTCTGAATGCTGCGCTTATAAGAGGTACATTTCCAGAATCATCTTCCTGATTAACATTTGCTCCGTGATCAATTAATATTCTAGCAATTTTAGCCATTTTCTTTCTTTTATTCACATATCTATTTTCACATGCTAAGAGCAAGGCACTTTTTCCTTTTATATTTACGAGTATGTTTGGATCTACACCATTCTTTAAAAGATAATCAACTCGTTCTTCTAAAATCCTATCAATAATTTTCTGATCACGATTCTCAACCGCGTCCAGAAGTTCATCGTTTATTTCATCGAAATTGTTTATATCACTCATTTCACCAGGGCTACAAATTCACTCTTCACTTGTTGAAGATAACTCAAAAACTGAAGTATTTCAAAGTTTGTTATCAAAGATCTTTATACTTAATATGATATACTTTTCATTAATACCTATGCTGAAATTGTAAAAATATTCCAACCATAGAGACAAACTAATGTTTCTGAACATCTAACTTGTAATCTTTTGGGGAAAACGAAAACCTAACACATATGTTGTATTTTCTATCAGGATGCCTCTGTTAGTCCGTACTTTACTGTTTACTTACCGATTCAGCGTGTCAGACTTTCGGAGTAACCGAATTTGATAAAATTTCATAAATTCTTTCTTATTTTAGGTTATACCAAATTGCCGAATATTGTTTTCCAAACAAATTTATTATTGATATATAAAGAGAATCTGTATAGACAATAATAATAATAATAAGTTTATTTGAAATTGAAGTAAAATGAAATAATGCATGAATAAACATTACACTCAGAAAAATGAGTTACAACAACAATACACAGTGAACTTGAGTGAACAATTCTAAAATTCTATAATCATTAAATCGTTCGACTTTAAACAAAATAAAATTCTGAGATTGAATTCTCGCACATCACTTGGTGAAACATCATACAGAATAAAGTATAAATTTTAAAATAAAACACACTTGGCTTATGTTTCACTATATAAAAATATTAAGATACTGTATTTAGCAGTAACGAAAGTCGATATGTTTCGAGTTATGAACTCATTATCAAGACTCGATAATGAGTTCATAACTCGAAACATGTCGACTTTCGTTACTGCTAAATACAGTATCTAAATATTTTTATATAGTGAAACATAAGTCAAGAATGTTTTATCTTTGCGAGACGTTACGAGATTAAGGGAGGTTACTCGCTTCTATGCCCCCGTCTTAAGACATTTTCTCGAGAAAAGTCCGAAGTGTAAGGGGGTTTAAACTTGCATTGCGACGTCCCTCAGACGTACCAGAAGTACTCCTGAGGGACGTGCAGCAGGCAAGAATGTGTAAGTATGCCACTCAATCTGAAAATAACTTCTAGCATACTTCTAATTATTCTCCAGTCTACACCGTCAAGTTCACAAGCAAGTTTTGTTATTGCCAGATTCACGATGTCCTTGATCAAAAGAGTATCCTTGCTCAAATTTTCTAATGCATTCTATAACGTTTCGGTAGTCTGGCTTCTGAGAGGAGAGCCGCATTCGTTACCAGATAGAAAATGCTTCTGTTGCCTGTCTGCTCATTACTCACTCTTTCGAGCATTTTTTCAACTTTGGGATTCTACCTTCGTAGTTTATCGACTTGTCCAACCTATTTCCTGAAAGCGGCGGCTATACCGCGGGACATCTTGAGATCTTCAGCAACACAGTGGCCAAGAAGTTATCAGCTGAACCTTGAACAGATCTTGTTGTGACACCATACCGAGCTTTATTACTGCTCCAATGCAGACATGAATTATTCAAAAGACAACTCGTCTTTTGGCGGATCAACTCATATATCATCTAGTTCTTCATCATGTCTTCCAGCGTAAGGAGCCAATCGGTTGAAGTAAATCACTTTTGCCTTTCCTTTTGGTTGTTTCCTGATCCTGTAAATGACGTTATTTATTGCTTGCAGCACAAATGGTGCACTTCTTGCTCCATTATCCTTCACATCTCGTTGGCAGTTGACACAATAAAATCGTTGCCCGAGTCTTCCGAGCGTACTTGTCACACCAAGATCTCTTCCACTGGTTACATCATGGATTTCCTGCAGCACCTCTGGTACCATGTTTCTGGGGATAATTAACTGCTTCAGAAGTCAGTCACTTCAAATAATACAGTTCCATTGAGCACAGTACGATTTTACGTTCAGCGAAAACTGGAAGACTTATTGTCAGGTTGGTCTTCTTTTGTTCTTATCCAGTTGATGATGAGATTTAAAACCGAGTCTCCTTCCTGGTCTTGTCGAACAACAACGGACTGCCAATAATCATTTACGAGTGCAGTCCTGCGAATGAACACATCCTTCTCTTCGGCCCTGGTGCAAAGTTTGCAGTCCTCGGGGCATGGTCTTCTTGACAAAGCAACAGCATGAATGATCCCAGCCCGATGTTCCGTGTCAAATTCAAGCTCCCGTAGTCTCCCAATCCAAAAATTTTCATCCATATACGTACTAGTAGAAATGTTCGACTGCTTTTACCACTGCCAACAACTATCGTCGAGTAGCACAGTAATTACGTTCTGATTTGGATAGAGTTTTGCTGAAGTCCCCATTGGAATCGCATTCAACTGTATATTGGCGACATTATTGACTGCTGCCTGTAATTTTTTATGGCTGTCAAGCAGAGCGGTTTCGTCAGTGAATGTTGCCGTCACTATTCCTACATTTTGTTGGATGTCGATGGTGTACAACAGTTAGGAGTGACCCAAGTACGCTGCCTTGGGGTACACCTGCATAAATATTCTTGTGTTTTTAATATTCTTCACCATATTTGTCTAGGAAGTGGCGATCAGTAATGTATGAGCGAATAGTTTGATTTATTTGCTCTGGCAAGTATTGTGACAGCTTAAATTCCAAACCCTCGTGCCACAATCCAAAAATGCTATCACTGTACAGAAATTTTTGTCCGCTGCCTTGGGGTACTCCTGCACAAATATTCTTGTGTTTTTAATATTCTTCACCATATTTGACTAGGAAGTGGCGATCAGTAATGTATGAGCGAATATAGTTTGACTTATTTGCTCTGGCAATTATTGTGACAGCTTTGGATTCCAAACCCTCGTGCCACAATCCAAAAATGCTATCACTGTACAGAAATTTTTGTCTTCGAGAGCTCTTTTAGTTACACCAGTGGTTCGAAATCCAAACTAATGGGAAGGGATGAGTTACAATTTCTCAATGACAGGTTTGAGTTTCTAAAGAAGGAACTTCTCAAACAGCTTGGATATCATAATCAACAGAGATATTGGTCAGTACGATGTTTTGTCTTCAGGCGGTTTCCTGGTTTTGCAACCATTGTTACTTAAGCAATTTTCCATTGGACTGGCATATACCGCAGTTGGAGTGCTGCGTCGAAAAAAAAAAGCGTCAGTTTCATAATGCTTTACACCGCGGTATTTCTATGTTTTGATCTGTATATTAATGTAAATGGTTTTTAATTATTCACTTTATCGTGATGGATAACGATACTGCTAGTGAGTTAAAAAAGAAACGGTGTCTGGGACACCAGGTAGGAACGAAGTTCCTCCGAATAATATAGAAGCAACACAGTTTGTAAAAGAAGAAGAAGAAGAAGAAGAAATATTTATTAAGTAGGTTTCCCTAATATACAAAATCTCTAATATATATACATATAAATAACAAAAAAATAAAAATATAATGTATCACAATGTATGGATTCATCCTATGTGAATGATCTGTGAAGTAGGTTATTAATCTGTAGTACTAAGAATAACATTATTACAATTCACTATAAAAACAGTTATAATACAATACAGCGTAAAAAAGAATAGTGTAACGATGAAACGATTAATCCCACAAGATTGAACAGTGAACCGGACAACCAGAATAACATTACAAATAAAAAATAGTCCTAATTTAGTTCCCTCATATGTATCAACAATTTGTGTCTGAAGTTTTTACAAGAGCCACTAGTTTTAACATTATGTGGTAACTCATTGTACTCTACCATACCTTTATAAAACAATGAATTTCTCGTGTTTGACAATTTGACTCTTGTCACATTAATGTTGTTCAAATTACGGGTGAAATGATTGTGAATCTCATGTTTGAAATCAACATAATCACGAAAATAAGAAGGTGCCTCATTATGTACTATTTTATAAATAAATATCATTGTTAGGAAGTAGAGTCGTTTAGAGACTGGTAGCCAATGCAATGTACTCAACATTAATGAAATGGGTGTATAGCGATTACAGCTTAAAATAATCCTCATGCTTCTATTTTGTAGTTTTTGAAGCTGTGTCATTTTATTTAGATTGAACTGATATAGTAAAGTTGCACAGTAGTCAAAATGAGGTAGTAAGATTGACCGGTACACAGTGATTCTTGTATCCATAGATAAATACTTCGCAATTCTTGAAAAAAAGTACAGTTTCTTCGAAATTTTTTTAGTAATATATATAAAGTGTGCATCGAAAGTAAGTAGATTATCTAGTTGGAAGCCCAGATACTTGACCGTTGTTACAATTGTAATTTGCTCGTTATCAATCCTTATATCAATGTCATCAACATTTATCTGCCTATATTTGTATTTAGTTGTCACGATCATCGCCTTGGTTTTTGCGACATTGAGTTTCAGCTTATTAATCATCAAATATTCACTTACACGTATTAGAACATTATTTATCTTTTGTAAAGCAGTATTTAGACATGAATCACTACAAGCTAATAGTGTGTCATCAGCAAATAAATTTATGAACTCACAATTCACAAAAAGGTCAATATCATTCAGATATAGTATGAAGAGGAGTGGTCCTAAAACACTCCCCTGAGGTACCCCAAGGTTATTGCAAATTTCTCTTGAAGTTGCATCCCTAACTCTGACTAAAAAAGAAATATGTGCGTCTCAGGACGCTCGACCGAAGTGATAACTTATACTAATCCAAGTTGAAATAATTGATATTGAAATGTAGGACCAAGAGCTGCAACGAGATTGTAAATGAAAAAAGCCTGAATTAAGTCACCTCTGGGATTCGAACCCAGTAATACGATACTAGGGTTCAGTACTCAGACCACTCGGCCGTCAATACAACGTAGAAAAAAGACGCAGGAGTGTATGTATATACCTAACGAGAGTGTAACGTATCGCCACGCTATATAATGGAATATAAAACTACTATACGTAGTCATTTTATTATGGAACAAATTTGTAATGCTTTATCTTTTCATTATGCCATATCTGATTCCTGTCGTAATGCATATGACTAATACAAAATAATTTTTTATAAGTTATATGCATAAAAGAACAGGATTCATTGTGAATCGCCTGCGTAGTAACTCTCGAACAACGGGAGCGCCGTCCAGTACGGAATAAGAAAGAGAAGAGATGAGAGAACGAAAAGAAAGAGGGAGAAAGAGAAAGGTATTATACGCTCACATTCTTACGGTTTTAGTCTCTGATTATTTTCAGTTTGGTTGCGCAGCGAAATCGTTCCAATAAACCGGTCAACAAGGGAAAAACCAAGAATATTGCGAAAAGATCCGACGTTGTATTAATTTTACGCCGTAAAAGGCAAAATGCTGAGAGAGTTCGTGATTATAGACCGAAAAAAAGTTTCACTTGCAACGTGGTTTCATAAAACCGTACAATAATTTTTATTGTACTTTCTCTGTTAATAATTTTTGTTTCTCACTGCCTGATACAACGTTGGAAAATATTCGCAAAGTGATTGGCAAATATTTCTACCTTTCCGAGTCCATTTTATTTGCGAAGGAGAGGGTAATAATTCTTTGACCTATTCATGAAATTTTGTTACCTTCCATAGAGAGTAGTCTGTGCTTTCACCAGCTGTTAACTCATTGAGGAAAGTCCTGAAGCTTTAATTCTTATTGGATCTTATTTAATTTTCGAGCTGTACGAATAAATTATTTAACACTTGTTTTGAAAACGAGTTTGTTGCCATTTTTTTCGGATTCTTTTTTATAAAATATTTCGTAAATATTATTGGAAAAAGTTTGTCCTTGATAGGATAAGATGTGCGGTATTAAAATAATGAATGCTTATTTTTATTGAGGCTCATTTGGAAGAGGAACAGAAGTAATATTTTGAGTAGTAGATTTTCTTGTCTTTAACCAAATTGTGTATAATTAATGTGTCAATAAATTGAAAATTGTATTGTGAAAGAATTATTTCTTATTATGATTATATGAAATAAAGCATATTCAGAATTAATTCATTGAATATTATTTTTCTTGATCCAGTAATTATGTTCTTTCCACATTCCCATAAGTTTCTCAAACAACTGATTTCCTTTTATCCTCAGAACTTTTTCTAGTAGATAAATATGTGGATTTTGTGGATATCTTAAAACTATAACTATTGATACGTATATTCATTTCAAGCATCAGCTTATTCGTAAATTCTTGGATATGATAACCGTATCTTTCAAATAAGTGGAAATTTTATAAGACCAATAAGGTGTATAGCAATCCGTTAAAGTTTGTCTAGTTTTGCGGACTCGTACGTAAATATGGAATGCCAATAAATTTAAAGAAAAAAAAAAATATATATATATATATATATACAGGGTCACTCACGGTGGATGGTAGGTTAGACGTTTACGGGGAACGGGACATGGGATTATTCTGAAAATTTGGTTTCATGGGTAACTGAATTTGCTCTATCGATCTAAAATAATAGTGGCGCTGCGGCGTTGCAGCTTATACTAAAAAGTAGCAGCAACTGTGAAATTTCAAATGAGACACCCTATATATTATTCCATTTTTTGCTTCTCTACCATTTTCCAATTGTTTTTGTATGATACTTCCCTATACCTATCTCCAGAGGTTTTCGAGAAATGGTTTCCTTATTTTTTTGTGCAAAACATAGCTTCAATTAAATGTTCATTACTAAGGTATTTAGATTCGTAGGACGCTGAAATTTTAGGTGTAGTTTACCAAGTTCCGACGTATTAGTAATATTCAAAGGAATTTGTTCTCGGTTATACAGGGTCCTTCAAAATTTGCGATTTTAATGATAAATACAAAAATGGTGAAAAGTGCAATTTTTCAAATATAATACCCTGTATATTATTGAATATCTCGAAAAAAAATTGAAATTTCTTTCAAATGATGTATCATGTTCCTATACCTAAACAGTCAGGTTTCCGAAATAAAAGCAAGTTTCTATAAAAATCGGATTATTTTGCCATATTTTGTATTAGGTAGCTATGAAATGTCAAGAAAGATGTCATTATGAAAATTTGACAATTAGTGCATCAACAATAAAACGTTCGCGCGTTCATTAACGAAAATTTGATTTGAAAACAATCAAAATGGAAGGCAATAACTATTCTCATGAAGTTTTGATGAAGTTATTTATTGTACATGGTCAATGTGACCAAATAATAGCAAGAACATGCAGAAGATTCAATGAAATGTATCCCTATTTACAACCAATGAACGAGAGAAAATTTGTACGTTTACAAAATAATTTTATCACTTATGGGTCAATACTGAAAGCGAACGAAATTTACTAAACTAATAAAAAACAATTTGCATTACGTAAAATGAAAAATAACAAAACGGTATAACGGGAATAAACAATGTTAATACAATGACAAGTATTTAAGTTAAGAAAACGATCATAATAAGTGTTCAAAATGACTGCCGTTGGTTTCCAAACATTTCAAAATTCGGATACTTGTTGAATGATTTGTGGCCCTCCTTATCTCATTGGCATTTAGCTCCCCGATGGAATTGATCACTCGTTGGCGCAGGTCTTGTTTACTGGCTACTGATGTAATGTAAACTTTTCTTTTCAAATTACCCCACAAGTAAAAATCAAGTGGCGTTAGGTCGGATGATCTCGCAGGCCAATTCCATGGTCCTAAACGTCTAAACCAGCGATCATCGAACATTTGGGACAACTCCCTTGTTACTTCCCAAGTGCAATGAGCTCGTTGAAACCAGCAGGTACGATATTCCTCTATTGAAAGATTATCCAGAAAATCATTCACCACTGACCTTCGAATTTGGAGATATTTTTTCGAATTTAACGGTTCATCGTAAATGAGGAATTTTATTTGGTTATCTTTCAGAAGGCAAAATACGTTGAAACTGAACTTTTCCTGAAATCCCATTTCCTTGACAATATGTGGATTGTTGTCCGCCCAGAAATGCTTGATCCTTCTATTAAAAATGCCTTCCTTAGTAAATTTAGCTTCGTCTGCCTGAATTATTTTCTTCAAAAAGTTAGGATCTTCTTGGATGCGCATCAGAATATTTTCACGAAACTGTATCTTAGATTGATGATCTTCTGGTTTCAGGGATTGAACTTTCTTTAACTAGTATGGGAGCATGTTATAATTATGAAGTATCCTTTGAATAGATGCATGAGTGTAGCCTAGATCTTCTTCTGTACTTTTGATGGAAGCTTGGGGATATGCGTGAAAATAGGCTAACACATTTATAATGTTGCCTTCTTTTGAAGTAACAGGTTTTGGTAAATTTCGTTTCGCTTTCAGTATTGACCCATAAGGTGATAAAATTATTTTGTAAATTTCTTTCGTTCATTGGTTGTAAATAGGGATATATTTCATTGAATCTTCTGCATTTTCTTGCTATTATTTGGTCACATTGACCATGTACAATAAATAACTTCATCAAAACTTCATGAGAATAGTCACTCCGCGCACGTGGTCAGGGCGTCGCGATCGATATGGGCCCCCTAAGTCCTGCGAGATCATTAAAAGATAACTGATATTTATTACCGAAAAACACATTAATCTCGGAAAAATCAAACGATAATAACTGACTGCAATACCTAATGGCTTATTAGCTTTTGGATGAAAATAAATCTAAAACTTTGCTTATCTACTTTCTTTGTCTATTCTAATAAAATAGCGCTCTGTCAAGGTCATATTGGCACCATTATCCTAATAATATATGTATATATATATATATATATATATATATATATATATATATATATATATATATATATAATGAATTTCTTCTAGAATATTAATGATTGATTAATTCATCTTTACCGTATCTCAACTCTGAAAAATAATCCATTTGATTTTAATTACAATTTTTTTTAAATTTCAACAATTAAATTACCATTATACCATTCAAGATGGTAGAAAATTATACAAAATTACCCTGTATGCATAATAACCAAGAACTTATATACATAAACAAAAAATAATTTAATTTACTTGTATAAAAAACTACAAAGCCACAACAAAACAAATTATCATCATAGTTTCACATATAAAATCAATATTTACAATTCACATCAAGGAAACTAGTTACCTCCGGAAAATGTTCAATCTCCTTTTTTGCGGACTCACCTGAAAAATTAGAAATGAAGAAGATTAGAATGTTTTCAATAAGAGTTCGGAATTAATTAATAAACAAAGTGTACATACTTCTGTAGAACTTCTGGAAGAATTTCTTCCAGTAAACAGCGCTCTTATTCTGCCGGGAGTGCTCCTCTTCGGCTCGGTGGGAGGCTCCCTTGCCGGATGCACTTCGTTACCTTGCAGCGACAGGCGCCCTCCATTTTTACTCGGGGTAGGAGGGCCTGGTTTTTTGTAAGAAGTGGTACCGAAATCTTTCTTTCTGGGCTTCTCGCCCGGCAAGAGTTTGCTTGAACTGTCATCGAAAGGAAGATTACCCGTCTATAAAAAAGTAAATAGAACTAATTATGAAATTAAAATAGTATGGACTGATCTTTTGATGAAACATCAATAAATATTTGATAAATCCAACGTTTCGGAATTTGAGATTATTATTGGAAATATCTTAAAGGTAAGTTACAAATCTCAGGTCCTGTGGTGTTTATTATAGCGGATAAGTTGAAATATAATGGACATTAAATATTAGGGATTTCTGAGCATAACTTTCAGAAGTTTTAAGATTTAGACAAACAAGTTTTTCCTTTCTACCAAATTATAGAAGTTAATAGACAAATGTGCAGTTGTTATGATACAGTATGGATCATTTATGTTTACTTATTTTATTATCATTGCTGCGTCCAGTTTCTCCAGTAGCATGGCTTCAGAGGTGCACTTGATAAATACTACTTATTTCATAAAAAGATTGTCTCTCTTTATTTCAACCAAACATTAAAAATAATTAAATAATTTTTTCAGTTATTGATGTATTATTATGTAGCTTATGTGACTTATCCTATATCATTTTGTTATGGATGTCTTGGACGAATAAAGAATTATTATTATAATACATTTATAACAGATTAAGCAAACTAAACTGAAAACAAAATAAACATTAACAAAAAAACCTTGGTCTCATTTTTGGACAACAATAAATCGGACAACACAGATGAAAAAAGCGACATTTATCAAATCTACTGTATTGATTGATAAGCTATTTATATTGGTAAATAGGACACAACTTAGAGTACTTTATGATCAAATATTGCCATTAAAATGATTTAGTACTTATTTCAAAGACTTCTTACATCGGATTGGCACCAAACTAAGTTGGAAACTATCATAATAGTTATTATATAAGATGAGTATTTTCTTCTTCTTAGAACTGAAATGACTGATTAAAAAACTATTTTCTTCTTTTCTAATGCAAAAACTAAATTTCACTAATAATGAATCATCTACTGCAATGGTCTATGTTTAACCAGAGAAAGCTTTTAAAAGCTCTAGCATTATCCTATAGAGCAGGGGTGGGGAACCTATTTTCTGCCAAGAGCCATTTGGAAATTTATAACATCATTCGCGGGCCAGACAAATAATAATAATAGTTTTTGTTGTTCAACAAAAAAATTTATATATTATAAATAAACAAATAAAAAATAAACAAACATAAAATATATCCATTCTTAAACATAATTAACTCATTCTAATACTAATATGATGGCTGGAACTGTCTTTCTTTGCTGAGTCGTGTGATATTAGCTGATATTGAAGATGTGGCTACTCGCCACACCTTTTCCAGGTTTACGTCGGTCAATCTGGAACGCAGTCGATCCTTTGCGATCGTAAGTATCGAAAAGAACTGCTCGCAACAGTAAGTTGTTCCAAATACTGATGCATATTTCAATGCATGTCTCCTCAAAATGGGAAATTCATCATTGCGTATGTTATATTTATAGAACTCAAGCAGTGGTTGATTGATGTATCTAGCTTTCGGCTCAACATTAGTTTGCAGCTGAGTGATTTCGTGTTAGAGGTTATCAGGCACATCAGCTGGTTCCACATTGAAAGGCGTAGCAAAGATGTTCAATTCAATTTGCTTACTTTTTACGTTCTGAATATTTCATTAAATGCCTCAATTAGTTTCGCACATGTCACACCATATAAGTTTCAATTTCTAAATCACTCACGTTTGCGCACGAAGAACCAAAAAGAATGACGAACAGGCACGAATTGCAACATACACTAAACTGTATTCAAGTTGGAACGCTTACTGGCAATCTCTGTCATAGACGAGTAGTGGGCTTATCGCGCTGTGGGAATACAATGTTTTTTTCGTAACGCTTCGTGCATAAGCACTACGCGAGGGGAGCAGGCAGCATTAAAGAGTCAGAATAGGGAAAATATAATAAGCGATACGCCCCCTACCGGTGTCGAATATTACTAGAGCATGGGAGATAGATTGCTTTCTTTACATCTGTTTACGTGTATTTTATATGAGAAGTTGTTGAGTTTTAATTGTATTTTGGATCGTTTACAAACGTTCAGAAGAGATGAATCACTATTGTTGTGTATTCTATTGTTCATATTGGGCAAAAAAAAACCGAATATAGGTTACATACCTTTCCGAAAGCTGGACAATTCAAAGTTGCATTCCAAACAAAGTTGGGAAACAAGGAAATGATGGACAGAAGAAAGGTGTGGATTCATAACTTGAAGATTGAAAAAAAACGTCTGAACATAAGAGAGTTGTTCTTTACAGTTTACTGAGAATAATTATTTTCCCTGCAGTAAGTTTGTGGATTTTTCCATATAGAATAATACCAACTAATGATGTGCAATTTTCACCTAACCGAAAACGTAGAGTTTTGAAGTCCAATGCTATTCCAACGAAAAATGTTCCTTTTTTTATCGGAATCTGAACCTGGGCCATCATCCAGAGATTCTAGATTATTGTATTTCCTTTCATGTAACAATCAGAGATACTATTAAAATAATAATAACAAATGATGTTTATTTGCACAACCAAAATAACAGTTTATCATAACATCAAGAATATGAAATAAATCTGGACTCTATAGCTAGGTAAAAACTAAAATATTCAATTATATAATCAGGAAAACAGAGATTCTATCAAAAAAACCAGACTCTCAGAAGACCTCCGTACTTTTAGGATAGCTGTTATACGTCAGGAAAATTCAAAAAATATAATAACTTATTACGTTCAAACCATTCAAGCAGAGTATTCATATTAATTCTTCTTTTATTTCATGTTGTTTCTTTCAGTTTTGCTGGTAAGTACTTAGTTTTGTCCATTATACTCAAAAATTCTTCAGTTCGTAATGAAAGTAGATATGTCAAGGATGTTTTCTTGAAACTTTTGAAAGTTTTTTAATTTTTTAAATAGATAGGTGTTCTATCATACAGCCTTTTCATGAGGTATACATAGTTCCTTCAACCAATTAATTTATTCGTCCTCTACTTTATTTTATTATTGATTTTCATGTTCAATGATAAAAACTCAGTGTAAATTTCAACTTGATGTAGGTAGGTTATCTACTGTTGAACAGAGATAAAATTGTCCTCAATCCAAACACAATATATCACCGGAAACTACAAAGTCCAAAAAAAACACAAATTTCGACGATAAACGTTCGAAAACTCAAAACGAAATGAACGTAAATACCATTACAAATATGTAAACAAACAGCTAATCTCCCATGCTCTAGTACCGATATTAGCCGTTCCGGCGCTACGATCTTAATTTCGGACGCCTATAGTCAGATCTCCAAAAGAAAGAGTAGGATGAGACACTCCTAGTCTGTGCTCCCAGTGGGACCACTATTCTATGACAGTAAGCGTTCCAGCTTAAGTACAATTCAGTGGCAAAATATGTCAACACGATGTCTGTCAGCAGTCGGCGTATTATCACTGCAACATGAACGTATTCACTCGCGGGCCAGACCAAATGACTTCGCGGGTCGTATTCGGCCCGCGGGCCGGAGGTTCCCCACCCTTGCTATAGAGAAAACATTCCAAAAATACTTGGCAATAATGAGTAACATCAACAAAATATTAAATTCTGAATAATTACAACATTTCCAATGTAATATACAAGATTTTGGAGAATATGTATGTTGCACACAGAGCCGGATTTACGAATTTGCCGCCCATGGGCCTGAAGCATTTCGCCGTCCCCGCCTCCCAAACGCGACAATTTGCCAGACCTAAAATAATACTATGTGAACATCAATATCTTAAAAATAAATTAACATCTTAATAAAGTTATAGCTTTATATAACCTCACTAACTATGATCTAGGAATAATACTAATTAGTACTTTGTTATGTGGAATATTTGCAGAGAATCTATGATTTCTTCTTACTCCTCAAGATATCCTTTCAACTTTTAAACTAAACATAGTACAATTATTGTTATCATAATTAACGGAAAAATATGGATTAAAGGAAAAGTTAAATGTTTCGTCACTTGTCGCCCACGAGATTTTAAAGAAACCCAGTCGTCCTTCATATTGTTTTTGTCTCATTATTGTTTACCATCCATTCAGAAATGAATATTTTTTTCACTCATTTTGAAACCACTTAGATTATAAACATAAACTAAACAAAAATCAATTTTGCTTTTTTTTCAAAGCGGATGGTAACATGAAAAATTAAGAAATCGAAAACGATTCAATGATAAAACTGTTTATTGAGAGCTTAAACATTCAATTCATAGTGAAACTTTCAAAAGTTTTCAGAATTTTTAAGCCTAGCTTTAATATTAGCGACTATATCAATGATATCATTAAAGTCAAGGTTACACGTCAAGTATTTTTCTCAAGTCTTTTACTATGGCTAACAGCTGAATTAACTAACATTTTCTGGCCAAAAGTTGATCTTAAATAATCCTTTACTCGTGAAAGAGTAGAAAATGAACGTTCTGCTGCACAATTGCTGGCTGGTGTACACAAAAACATCGTAAGAGCTACCCTTACATTTAGATATAAGTCCTGGAGATCTTTTGACAAAATATATCTGTTTAATTGTGACAGCAATATTTCTTCTGTACTGGATGTCTTTTCTTTGCACAGACCTTTCAAATGATGACATTCAACAACAACAAAGAAGGAGCTTCAATATCCGTTGAGTGATTAGTGTATAAATCTGAGTGAAAGCAATTCCGCATAAAACGCTCTGTATTTTTTAGCAAAATTTAACTGGCCTTCAAAATTTGCCGCCCCTAAAAATTTGCCGCCCTGGGCCCGGGCCCATGTGGCCCATGCCTAAATCCGGCCCTGGTTGCACATATGGTAACACTTTATGAAATTAAAATAATTAGACTTGAAAATAACTGGAAGCAATGTTTAATACCAATGAAATATAAATTGTTCTCAACAAATATTTTATAAGGAAAGCTTCATCATTATAAATGAAACGTTTTGGATTTCCCTCAAGCTTCTCAAGTAAAATGAAGAAAACGTAATAGTAGGGGAGCCCAAACGGGGATTTTGGGATTTACTCGAGCGCGGCAGAATAAAATATTGGGGGAAACCTTGCACCCTGTTATGTATCCCCACCATACGTGAACCCTTAATATGGGGGGCGTTCGTCTAGGGCAGCCGATCAGATTAGTAAAAAAAAATTGATCGTTCGACAAACTCGAGCGCGTCAGATTAAGGCAAGGTGAGTTAATTACATGCAGAAGAGTATGCATTTTACTAATCTGACGATTTGCACGTGGCATAAGGAAATAGGAGACTGAAAAAATTGCAAAAAGAAATCGTCACCTAGACATTATCGAGCACGGTTAAATTTTTATTTTTATTTCGAAGGAAATGTCACGATTTTCCTTTTGCATTCTTGAACATCGGCGACGAGTTTTGGTCTCGTACGGTCACCCTCACCATGCAAACCGGCAGATTAACTTACCTTCGTTATCAGAGACGATGTGGGGTGTATGAACTATTAATATCTAACGCGCTCGAGTATTTCTACATAACGACTTTTTTTTACATTTTTGAAAATGTAAAAAAATACATCATACAACTTTTTTCGTTCTAGCATCTAATTTTCACAATCCAAAAGGTCCCCACGACGCTCGAGTAAATCCTCATTTAGCATCTCGGGCTCCCCTACTATAATATGAAATGAAGCTTATTGTATAGCTGGATTTATAGTTTGACGGACTGTAAGCGTAGACGCAACGCAATAATATCAACTATAGAATATATGTACTCTTGTTTATAAATGAACGTAAACGCATGACGTAACGTAAGTGAAACGGACTGGAACGGAAGAGTTGACCAACATTCATTTATTTACAGTGCGTTTCTTACGTCCGGCCAATCAAAAGAAAGAATTCTGTGTGATGTCAGCCCACTGTCAGATGTCACTTGTCCCGCCTTCAGGATTATTTTGGATTGATTGGGCCTATACCATAGAGATAATACAGATAGAGTAGGCATGCATATAAGTGGGAGGCGTCCTGCGGATAAAAAGAGAAAGAGAATGAAATTGGTATTGCTGTCTCTCTTTCCCTGCGCACCGCGCATGCGTGAGTCCTGATTCAAGCGGTTCAACGGCAACGACAAAATGCGTGTTCTAACCTATACCTCGATAAATAGTTTTTGAATCAGGGGCCTGTTTCTCGAAAGTATTAGTTTACTAGTTTATGAGTTAATAGCTATCAGTGTAAAAACTAATAGTACTACTAAATTGCGTTTCTCTATTATTTTTTTATGAGTCGTAAATCAAGTACTTAGCTATTTTTATGAGTTTACGAGTGTCAAACAAAAATTGGTTGTCATAGTCCAAATAAACTCTGTAAAACAAACTTTATTTGAGGCTCTAGAGGGTCCACTAGATTATGAATTTTTTGTGCTGGCATTCTAAATCTTTCATTAAATTGATACGTTTCTTCCATTATTTCATAATTAATCCTTTCTCTATATATTTTGGCGTTTCTCACAAGAACTGCATGTTCGTCATCGAACTCTCAGAAGAGGACATTTCTACAGATGTACGACTTGCTGGTGGGAAAATTTTAAAGCGTTGACAGTTACAGATAGTTATATTTATAAGTGTCACCGGACTTATAGAAAAGTCACTCATAATAATAGTAATTTTATTGCTTTATATAACCTGTCAAGGTTTGAGAAACAAAATAGCTATTATTACTAGACTACTGCACTCATAGAAAGTTTTAATAGCTATTAACTATTAAAATAGGTTGCCAGTTTCGAGAAACGCTCTCTATTAAAAATCACTAATATTATTAGTTCCCTGACTATTATTAATAGTAATGAGTGCTTTGAGAAACAGGCCCCTGGACTCACGCATGCGCATTACGCTGTGAAAGAGAGAGACGGCAATACCTAAACGATTGTCTTTCTCTTTCTATCCGTAGGACGTTCTCGCTTGTACGAGGGCCTATGGCATGCCTACTCTATCTGTAATATCTCTATGACCTATACATGGTGTAAATTAATGAACATATTAAAACAATGGTTAATAATAACAATTTACACATTTATTAAAAGTATTTCATCGGAAATTCAAGTAGAAAACTTAAATCTCTGTTATCTAAGCACAACATTAACATTGCTTATCGTACCGGTAATAATTTAGGAAATCATATAAAAAATAATAAATCCAAAATTCATAAAGATAATAAATCAGGAGTTTATAAAATTAATTGTGGTGATTGTGATAAGTTTTATATTGGTAGAACTTTCAGAAGTTTTCAAATTCAGAACACAAACGTAGCTTTGTTAATCAAAAGTCGGATGTACATTATGCAAACCATTTAATCTAAGAAAATCACACATTCAATTGATTTTTTCAAAATTACCGAACTACCTGACTGGCAGTCCGGAATTGGTTTTTCCTATTCTAATAATTATTTGTAACCATCCTTGTATTTACCCCTTCTACACAATTTGTCATCTCTTTATTTCTAGTTTTCGATATAACAGAGAAACATAGTTAGTTTGCCATTAGCATCTGAAGAAGGTGAAGTTCGACCGAAACGTGCGTCATGCGTTATATCTTTTAATAAATGTGTAAATTGTTATTATTAACCATTGTTTTAATATATTTACGATTAATATAATTTGTAGGTTATGTTGAATGTCACTCATCACCTTAACCTCTACCCATGCGCACAAATTCCGTTCCGTCGAATTATAAATTCAAAATTTGTTTACAGTCCGTTTGTTACGTATGCAGTCCGTCAAACTATAAATCCAGCTTATTTTGCATTCCGTGGAAAATGACTTGAAATTCACATGCGGATTAAAAATCCTGTCATTGATTCGAGAAGATTCGTTCCGAACAACTTTCCCCATTACCTTGATGTCGTCGTCCTTGTACCGACCCGGACTGCAGAACTGCATCTCAGCCGGATAGGAGGATTTCAGATGCGGCGGAACCAGGGAGTTCCTCCAAGCCAATTCCGAAACTCTGGAACCCCTATCGTCCGAAGCCGGCAAATCGCACTTGCCCTGCTTCAAATCGGCCAGATACTTGTTGTTGAACATTTCCTCCTCGTCTTCCATGTGCATATTCGGACCTGAAAATAACGAGTACGCGAATTTTCAATTTGCTGAAACTTGTAAGACATTGGATTCGAACTAATATTTAACCCAAGAATACTATCGTGTTTCTATCATACGTGATTACTATTAGCCCAGCCAATCTACTACCAAAATCGCCAAATAAAAATAAAAAATCTTATAGTTCTGAAAATTGGCCACAATGTTCTTTGGACCTTCCTCTTGAACATATCCAAAAACCCCATATGTGGGGGGTGCGCAACATGCCGCCATTTTGAATTTTAAATCCCTGTTTTCGTTTTTTCCTCAATATCTCGCAAACTATCAACTTTTTCGCAACCACTTGTCTATACAAAATTAAAGCTCATTAAATTTTCTACAAAAAACGTTTATAAAGTTTTTTTCTAGCTTTAACCGTTTGCGAGATATTCAAATGTATAAGTAAATGAGTCCAGAAAGCCTAGTTTCCGAGGGGAGAAAATCGCTTCTGAAAGTATTTTTTTTTCCAGTATTTTTACTGAAAACTGATCATTTACTACCTTAAGTACGCCGCATAGATTAAGTGAGAAGGGGGTGGGAGGAGGGTCGCAAGAGAGGGAAGGGGGGTTCAACAATGGGCGAAATAGGGAAAATCGCATGTTGCTGTCTATATCATACTCCTTCCTCATGTCCGTTTAATCACATTTATTGTCACACATTTACTACTATTCAATCCATAAGCTAGGAATGAATTAGTGGTCCTAAGGATACTTGGTTGATCAGGTCCCTAAGTTATGCTGAGAAGGAGTAAAAAATGTAGTACAGACATTTTTTGTTTTTCAACTTGTTTATTCATTAGTCATTTCACACGAGATATAATAAATCAATATTTACAAATTGATTCAATTCTTTTAATAGTAAATCTAAATAAGAGCGTAGTTTCTGAAAAAGGGGTCAAATGATAAGGATTCATGCACCCCACTCGTAAACTCCCTGTCAGCCTCAAACAAGAAGTTTTCCTAACAAATGCCAATAATAAGGCAAGATTAATTGGTTCCCTCATCCCAAAACTCCAGCGCGGTGGGATTGAGGCGTTGAGGAGTGACGGGGATGCGGACAGCCTGGTAGTAACAGTAGCCATACATAAGGCAACTGAGAGTGATCAGGTTGTTGTGGTGGGGGAAGACGTGGACCTGCTGGTTTTGCTGGTTGGGCTGACTCCAGTCAACACAAATATTAATTTTTACAAGCCTGGCAAACTTAAAGTACCGCCCAAATTATATTCATCGAATCAACCCCAGCCCTCGTTTCTTAGGGAAACTGTTTTATTTTTACACGTTTTCAGGATGTGACACTACATCAACTACGTACAACCACGGAAAAATGAAAATAATTAAAACAATTTTAAAAAAACTCTCCTTTTGCATATTCCTCAATTATTTTACAGCCTCAACAGCACACCAGAGGTCCTATCTGACGGTGCTGAGCAAATGTTTTTAGCATTGTACGGGGCTCCCTCCACCATGACGTCAATAAACGCCTTCCGACATGCCTGGTTCCAGCGCTCAGCCAGGAGAATCAAACCAGATATCGCTTCTTTCCCACCCACTAGAGGTGCAGTCGTGCAGCATGCTCAGAGAGTTTACCACCAGATCCAGTTGTGGTTGGGAAACCCTCTAGATCCAAAGAAGTGGGGGTGGAAAGAAGTGTCGTCAGGGCTGGAACCGGTCCGCACCCTGAACCCTGCCGCACCTGACTCTATATTAAACATGATATTTTGCTCATGCAAGACAGGGTGCGGACCGAGGTGTGGCTGTCGGAAGGCAGGCGTCTCATGCTCGGTCGCCTGCTCCCAATGCAATGGAATGTGCCTCAACCGTCCAGTGCCTCACGTAGAGGAGGAAGAGGAGTCATTAGACGACGAGCATGACGAGAGAAGTTTTGTATAGGCGATTATGTTAATATTATATATGTGGTTTATTTATGTATAGTTTTTATTTGTTTGGGTTATTTCACTACGTTTAGTTGTTATTATTTAGTTATTGAGCTATTTTCAGTATGTCAAGTAATTAAATGGTATATTTGCCTCAATTTCATAATCTACTTGTAAATATCATTTTCTTACCCCCCCCCCTCAACTTACAAAGCATATTGTAGGTAGTAAATGATTATCAACCTAATACACACTGATTTTACACTAGAATTAAAAAAAAACTTTCAAAAGCAATTCTCTCCCCTTTGAAACTAGACTTTCTGGACTTCATCTACTTATACATCTAAATATCTCGCAAACGGTTAATGCTAGAAAAAAACTTGACATAGCTTTTTTGTAGGAAATTCAATAAGCTATAATTTTGCAACGATAAGTGATTTTGAGAAAGTTAATAGTTTGCGAGATATTGAGAAAAAACGAAAAAATGGACTTGAAATTCAAAATGGCGGCATGTTGCGCACCCCCTACATATGGGGTTTTTGGATATGTTCAAGAGGGAGGCCCGAAGAACATTGTGGCCAATTTTCAGAACTATAAGATTTAAGATTTTTAATTTTTATTTTACCTAGATTGACTGGGCTATATCGCTTGTTAAATTTACGAGTGTTCAAAAAAAAAATTAAACCAATACATCAACCAATAGCGTGTATTTTTTCTCCCTTTCTCTCACTCGCTCTCTCCCTCCTTTCGCTCCATGTCTATGTGCTTCATGCTACGTTCGCCCTTTCTCACTCTCTCTCTCAATCGGTCTCAATCGCTGTCTCTCTTTTCTTGGACAAAAACGTGACGCGTTTCATCCGTAAGAATTTTCCCCTCATGCGCGTAAAGAAGTTTCACATTACGTAATCAACTACTCAAGATCACCGATAATTTTTCTAATAATATTTACTGAATTGATTGAATCCATTATTTTTCAACATATACCGACTCACCTATACTATCGGTGACTCCGAAGGATGTCCTCCTCGTGAGAGTGACCTCCTCGACGACGGTACCGGTTCGCGGCAGCGTGCTCACCCGTCGCGCTTCAGACTGTCTTCTGGCGTCCAAGCTGGGCGCCTTGGCCGCGTTCGGATACTTGAATTCGACCTGCGGCCTGGAGACGCCGGAAAACGCGCGCGACTTGGCAACGACGGAGGACGAACAGACGGTGGAAGACGCGGGGAAATCCCTCAGACTCCTCGTGTCCGAATCGTGTAGTTGAAAGGACGAGAAGGATTCGCGAGATCCGTGGAGGTTCGACTGGTCCCGGCTTCGCTTCAGCATGTCGCGCTCCGCCTCGATCACTTGGACCTTTTGCTCCGCCTCGAATAGGTCGCCTTTCAGCTGTTCGATTATTTTCAGCAGAGATGTCTGGAACATTGAATGCATTTTGTGATTATGTACGCCCGACAAGCGAACTCGAACAGAAATTGAATAAGCGATAACGAAAATCAATCAACAAAGCTAAACGACAATAATTATTTCATATAACAGTTATTTATGTATCAAGTGCGTTATATAGAGCCTAACGCTGAATGTTGCCCGATGGACGTTAGGATCTACTAACGCACGTGGTGCATACAAGATTTTATTTTTCACGAAAAATAATATATTATTCAACGAGCACAAAATGATTGCTATTTTTCACGAGGGTGAAGTTTGCGACACGAGCCGCAAGCGAGTGTCGCAATTCACCCGAGTGAAAAATTGTAATTTTGTGCGAGTAGAATACTATACTTTGTCCACGACTTCCTCGAAAAAATTAGTAATAATCTGCATTTTCAACAATAAAAATAGTTATCAAAAGCGTTGACATAACATTTTCTGTGTTCACTGAAAACTGCATACTCACGTAAACGTCAACTATTTCACTTGACATCGATTCCATTCCTTTCTTTCACTCTGATAAAAATGAAATAGATAATTTATTAGAGTAAATATTCAATAAATTGGGCATTATATTAAATATTAGTTTAATAATTTGCCTAAAAGTTATCTTAGTTACATAAAACCTAAAAATCTAATAACAATACTATCCTAACAATGTGAATGATAGTCTCAAGTTTGGACATACGTTTTGAGTGTGACGTCATGCAGTGTGTAATAAACCATTATACACAGTAGTGAATAATAGGTATAATTGTACTTCAGGAAGCACACGTATAATGAATAATTTATAGTACAGTCGCGGACAATTTATTTTATTATAATGAAAAATCGATTTTAAAATCGGTTCATTGCTCCTATACTTTGCATTTTCCTTCTCATAGTAGGCATGTCATGTGTTGATATTTTGACGTTTGTGAATATTTTTGTCATCATATTTAGTGAATGTCATTGCTGTTTTCTTTGTGTAGTCTTATAGAAATAATGGAAATGAAAATGAATTTACCCAAGAATATCATAGAAAATGCAGCCAAAGCTGAGAATAATTCATTGCCGGAGAAATCCAGAGTCGTATACGACAAGGATTATGAAGTATTTAATCAATGAAAGTTGCTTCATTTCTCCTCGTACAATTAGCCTGCGTTATGATCCATAATACCCGCTCATTACGCCCTAGGGCATAATGAGTGTGCTTATAGCAACCGTATCCAAGGTATAAAACATATAATATACAAGTGAAAAATATAAAATCATCTGTCGTACCCTTCCATCCATACTACATGTTCTGAAACATACGAATTACGGCAAAAAACCTCTACAACAGCCCAAGGACATCAGTAAGATATTTCGATCTTGTAATAAAGAGGTGAGTACGTAAAATAATGAAATTTCGCAGAATTTATAAATACTTGGGACTAATGTAGTAGGCTGAATACACTTGTGTATAACAATTATTAATATAAAGAAATTTTGTATAAAAGTGTATAAGTTAAATTTGAAGGAGCAGAGCGCTTTCGACTTTCGTCATCTTCAGTGCTTCAAAGTCAGGTAACAGGAAGACATTAATTAGAGAAGACACAGTTACAAGCGTTAACAAACTCTGTTACAAACATTTAGGATAAATCCATTAAAATAAATTCCGAAAAAAAATAAAAATTAAAAAAATAAATAAAAAAAAATTTAAAAAATTATATATTTTTTTCCCCGGAATTTATGTTAATGGATTAATCCTAAATGTTTTCAACAGAGTTTGTTAAAGCTTGTAACTGTGTCTTCTCTAATTAATGTCTTCCTGTTACCTGACTTTGAAGCACTGAAGATGACGAAAGTCGAAACCGCTCTGCCCCTTTAAATTTAATTTATACACTTTTATACAAAAAATTTTCTTTATACTTGGGACTGACTATTACAAAGAACCTTGCATGGGAAAAACACATTGAAAGTCTTAGTCAAAAACTATCATCTAGGATTGGGAGCCATTAAAAGTGATCAATTGAATAATACAAACACCCAAAAGATAATATATTACGCTTTTATTGAACCACACTTCAGGTATATGATCCCATGTTGGGGGAATACAGCAGGGAACGTTTAATTGAAAAGATTCAAAGAACCCAAAATGAGGCCATAAAGTGTATACATCGTTTAGATTGGCATACTCCCACTCTTCAGTTATGCCAGACTACAGAGTACCTGAATATTGTTATTAGAACTGTGGAACAAGTTAAACTTATTTATTTTATAAAAAATCGAAGCATAAAAACTCATACAGGACTCATACAGCAGTCAGAATTTCACGCATATCAAACACGCAGAAGAGAGGAATTTAGGAATGAATATGTCAGAACACACAAAGGACAAAATGCTCCCATGTATAAAGGATGTATAAAATATAACGCCATCCCACTAATGATAAAAAAAAGACAACTAAAAATATGTGCCATAATCTAAGGAAGTATTTGAACTAGACCTGTGTCGATCGATCATTTGTCGAGACCCGGGTCGATCATGACCCATTCGTATGGTGATCGGGTTAAAAAGATTCGATCATTTCGATCATTTGGGTCGCAGGTCGCAGTTCGTTTGTAACGAATGACGAATGCTGAACCGGGTAGAATATATATTATTAAACTTCACCTACATGAGTGAAAAACAACATAAAAATGTTAAAAAAGGAAATAGCTAATAGTTTTTAAGATCACAAATGATAATTTACTCCAAATTGTGATTGAGAAATAAAATTTGAGAGGCTCTTTTCGGCTTTAAAGAGCTTCTTTTATTATAGATAGACGCTTCATTAATGTATATAAATGTGGATAGAGGAGACGAAGATAATATCAACTAAGTTCACTAAAACACGCCAGCAAAACCTGAATATAAAATCACGTGTCGCGGGTCATACCTATATATGTCACTAATTCGATCTCAAACTGAATTCGATCTCGATCACGACGCGATCGAGTTCGCGACCCAAAAGACAGAGAGATCGACAGTACATATATCAGCATGTCACTGATTCGATCTTAAACTGAACTCGATCTCGATCAAGACGCGATCGATCGAGTTCGCGACCCAAAAGACAGAGAGATCGACAGTACATATATCAGCATGTCACTGATTCGATCTTAAATTGAACTCGATCTCGATCAAGACGCGATCGATCGAGTTCGCGACCCAAAAGACTGAGAGATCGACAGGTCGCGACTCTTCTACGCGAGCGTTCCTGAAAAAATCGGTTCCTTTTGGATTACGTGTCAAAATTCAAAACAACACGAGAAAGAGTGCGATGAATGAAAGCATAACGATTGCATCAGCAAGAAATTAGTTATATACTGTTGTGTAAAAACATATGAAAATAAAGTGCAATTTCGTTAGTTTTGTCAAGTAAATCGGTATCGGGTTAAATAAGATCGGGTCTTTTAGAAATTCGTGATTCGATCACTCGTGTATAGGTTGCGATCGAATCAAAAAGATTCGATCAATCACGATCGACACAGGTCTAATTTGAACTGTCTTCATGTGCAAAATATCTAATATTTCTGATAATTTTTTTTTTGTATTAATTTATGTTTGTTTTTGGATTTTTTGTTGATGAGGGGATTTTGTAATTTGTTTTAAAGGCTCCTGTACCAGCTTGAATTCAAAACTGTTTTGGAGTCTGTGATAAATAAATAAATTATTATATAACTTTCAATTCATCGAAAAAAATTGAAAAAAGACTACATTCAAAATAAATTTTCTACCAACGTATGGCGCCATTTTTCAAAACTACAAGTACCAACGAGGGTTCTCTAGAGTTATATAATGAATACTCACAAAATCCATAAAAAAAATGGTTGTCAATAATTAATCATCGAAAAAACTGCCCAAGAAAGTTGCTTATTTATAATGTTATGTATTCGAGACACTTTTCTTCTTACGATAATAATGAATATAAAATATTCGAAAGATAAACAAAAAGAGTATTTTTTCTTCACATTCAATCCCTAATCTTACTATAGGGACATAAAGGATGTGCTAAAACCGATAAAAATCGGTAAAGTTCTACACATGAATGTGAAAAAATAAGGACTCTTCATCTGTAAAAAGCTTTGTATCTGAAAAATTAAATTATTTATTCTCCTAGTGTGTTACGTTATAAATACATACAAGTAGCTGAACGTTTCTTATTTTTTCAATTAAAATCATTTCAAAATTCGATAAAAACTCGAGAGATATTTTTTTTAATACAAAACTTATATCAAAAATAAAGCGAACAAGGAACTGCCTCCTCTAAGTGAACTTTTTGTCTCAAAATCATGCACAGATTGATCTCCTTAAATATTGAAACTCAATTAAAAAACACCCTGTATACGATTATTTTATATAGAATTAAGTAGACACCAAAGAAAGTTGTACTTGCGCGTTTGTTTGGCAAAAATGATAATATTTCAATATATAAAAACTCAACAACTTTGGAACACAATCTATCTTGTCCTACTTATATGAAAAAACGTCATAGCTGCTAAATCACATTTCTAATAAGGTCCTAATTGATGTTGTATATGATACAGACCGGCGCATACATACCTTTAATACAGAAATAATTTGATGTTTATTTCCTAATTTAAGGGTTTCCATAGTCGCAAATTTCAAAACTGAATTAATTGCACAGAAGATAAATTAAAAGTGAAAAAAAATACTTACACTCTCGTGATGGCCAGCTTTTACTTTGCTCATCTCTTTGTTCACTTCATCTCGGTACAATTTTATCTGAAATTTCAGAAAATCAGATTTAAATTTAATCGATCTTTTATTAGACCCGACAAAATAATTATCAATATGTAAAAGTTATTGATTTTTCATAATGTACCTACATACGCGTTGATTTCAATTTTTAAGTAATTTTATTCATTAATTTAATCATACTGGCATGCAATTTCACATTGGCAGAACTGCGCTTCCTCAAATTGACCTACACTACATATATATATATATATATATATATATATATATATATATATATATATATATATATATATATATATATATATATATATATATATATATATATATATATATATATATATATATATATATATATATATATATATATATATATATATATATATATATTATATATATATATATATATATATATATATATATATATATATATATATATATATATATATATATATATATATATATATATATATATATATATATATATATTATATATATATATATATATAATATATATATATATATATATATATGATAAATATAAACATATATATAGTTAAATAATACTATATAATACTATAAATATATTTCAATTTAATCATCAAACTAATAATCAACATTTCAGTTAACATAAGTTACAATTGCATGGAATCACAAAGCAAGCTAATCATGAAATATTTGATGTAGATGAATATGTACCAACAAAATTCACCCATCTCACATTCCTAGGTACCTGTATAAACGAGTCTAAAAATTAAGTTGAAAAACTCTCTAGATCACACTAACGGGTTACTGCAATCAAGGCATATTTTACCTAATAAATATTCACACTCAATAAAGTAACCAACTTAAAAATTAGCATTACAAGACTACAAACTTATGACGAAAAACAAAAGTTTATTTTATCCATTCCATAGGCAAAATATCAATATTGATTTTAATATAATCGATCATTAATTAAATGAAGTTTTTTTTTTACCCTAGTCAGAGGTGATCAAAATTTCAAAAACCACGAAAAAAAAATAAATCTCAACGTAAAAATGGCTATGGAGGAAAAAAATGTATATCATGAAAAACATACTTGTTGACCATAGTCAATTACATACATTACATAAAGTGAACAAGAAAAATTCTTTAATAATTTAAAAAATTATCAACCCCTTGGCAAGTTGTTTGATGAAAAATGAAAATTTATAACACCAAAGGGAACTTCCCAATGATGAAGTCAATACAATGAAGGCATATGGATTCACTGGTGGTAGCCTTCTACTTTTGAGGTCATCTTTTGCAGAAAGGTATCAGACTCTGCGGTGCAATGGGATGACGTCGGCGGAGCAGGAGATAAAAATTGGGGTGCCTTAGGGATCCATTTTGGGGCCAATATTCTTCCTCATATACATGAATGATCTCCCTTGAAAGACCAAAAGTCTAATTACACCCTCTTTGCCGACGACATAACAATTTCTGTTGTGGCAGAAACTCTGGAGGATTCATTATTGGGTTCCTTGGAGGCACAAGAAAAGGTTGAAGGATGGTTCAATTCTAATAGATTACTTTTGAATGAGGCTGAGACACAAAGAATGGTGTTTGCATTGAGCGAGATTGGCACTCTGAATGATCATATATCTCAGACTAGGTTCCTTGGGGTTCTTGTTGATCGAAAGGCACAATGGGGTAAACATACTGAATCTCTACCCCCAGGGCTGAACAAAAACCTGTATTTGCTGCGTCGTCTCGCAGATAATACATCCCATGAGGTATTAAGAACTGCTTATTTTGCAACCTTTCTTGCACGGCTCTCATATGCTGTACTTGTGTGGGGGCACGTTTCGATTGCTCGACGTTTGTTCGGACTGCAGAGGAAAGATGTCAGTGTGACGATTGAAGGCAAGTTTCAGGCAGTTGGGAATACTTACGTTGCCTTCTCTATACATTCTGGAAAATCTACTTTACATAAAAAAGAATAGCCGTTTTTTTCCTACTCATGAAGACATGCATGCTTACCCAACTAGAAACAAACATAACTTCAAACCGGCCTACCGACGACTCAAAAGATGTCAAGATGGCCATAATTACTGGGCAATCAAATTTTTTAATGAACTGTCAGTGGCAGTTAGGGAACTACCAATTGATAAATTTAAAAAAAAAGATGAAGCAGATTTTGACGTTTGGTGTGTTCTATTCAAGCGAATAATACTTCAAGTATTTCCGGCAAGAGATATAGTGTTTGTTTTAATTTTTAGTGAATGGATATATATATATATATATATATATATATATATATATATATATATTTAAATATATATATATATATATATATATATATATATGAATTGAAAAATAGAATATTTTAGCTATTATGTCATGTGAATGTCTATATGTAAGTGAATTGAATTTTACATTACATACATTACATTACATAGTTTATTGGTGCTCTTACTTACAAGAAGTTTACACAAGTCAAATATTAACAAACAATTTTATCAATACATCAATTATAAATCACTATGATCATTAGCCATGTAATCATCAATTTTGTAAAAACATTTTTTTACTAAATATGTTTTTATTTTATCCTTGAAACTATTCAGGGGTAACATTTTCACCCTATTTGGTAATATATTGAAAAATTTTGGTCCATAAAATGACGTACCTGTCTTTATCTTATTTAATCTATGGAAATGTGTATAAATGTTTTCCCGATTTCTAGTAAAATGGGCATGAATTTCTTCATGTGTGGTATAATTTGAAATGTTTGTTTTTACATACACCAAGCAATAAAAAATGTACAAGCATGAAACAGTCAAGATATTTAGTTTGATAAAATATGATTTGCACTCGGCTCTGTAACTTATACCAGACAACATTCTCACCGCCCTTCTCTGGAGGGCAAAAACACGTCCCGCATCCGTCGCATGCCCCCAAGCCAGAATCCCATACGAGATCCTTGACTGGACACACGCGAAGTACACCGAGCGTGCCGCCCTCTCAGATACATTCTGTGTAAGCGTTCTAAGTGCATAAACACCAGATGCCATTTTTTTGCAAATAGCATCTATATGTGAATTCCATAGAAGTTTGGAATCTATATTAATTCCTAGAAATTTAACGGGATCATTCTCTACATCATCCATAGCACGAGTTGAGATAACGAGTGTTTGGTTTTTTGATACATTAATGCTAAGTTTATTTGCTGTAAACCAGTCGGGAGCCTTCAATTGTGTCTCGTTCAATTTATCTTTGAGAGTCTGCAGATCTCTTGCTTGTCTAATTAATGTTGTATCATCTGCAAATAAAAGGACGTCAGCACTGTGATCGCAACCTTCCAGATCATTGATGTATATCAAGAAAAAGCAACGGTCCCAGCACTGACCCCTGTGGAACACCAAATTTCATTTCACAAGATGATGAATATTTGTCACATATGTTAACCACTTGGGACCTTCCACTGAGATACGATTTTATTAACATTGTGCTTTGAGGAGAAAACTTATATAACTCAAGTTTTTGTAGAAGAATATTAAACGAGACACAATCGAAGGCCTTGCTCAGATCACAGAACAGGGCCCCACTATATTCTCCGTTCTCTATACCCTCATTCACAATTTCTATAAATTTGTTAATTGCACTGGTTGTTGAATGTCCGCTTCTAAAGGCAAACTGTCTGTTACTAAAAAGTTGGAAGCTTTCAAAATAGTTCGCTATACGATTTTTGAGTGCTTTTTCAAATATTCCCGAAAATAGGGGTAGGATAGATATAGGGCGGTAATTTGATAGTTCATCCGGCTCGCCTTTCTTATAAATAGGGACAACACGCGATATTTTTAATACCGATGGAAAAATTGACTCATCAACACAGAGGTTTAAAAGTTTAGTTAGAGGATATGCAATTAAGTTAATAATAGTTTTGACAATTTTTGTATTTAGTCCATAAAGATCTTTGCTGTGTTTATTGTTTAAATTTCGTATTATATCCCTGACTTCATTTATTGTAATTTTTCCAAAATTTATATCCAAATTTGGTAGTTTTATTTTTGATATAAAATTATGTATATAACTTTCCGGTTTTTTTTTTGAATCAGGTAATTTTTGGATGATTTCAGAAGCTATATTAGCAAAGTAGTTATTAAATTCATTTGGTGCGAAAGGAGCCTCATTATTAAAACTATTTTGTTTTACTATATTTGAATTTTCTTTCACTACATCCCATATAGATTTTGGACTAAAATTATGATTCTTTAAATAGTTATCATAGGCAGTATTTTTTGCTTGTTTAAGATCCTCTTGGTAAGATTTTTTAATATCTTTTTTTAAATTTGTTAACTCTGTGCTCTGTCTGCTTGCAGAAGAGACTAAGTGCAGCAACTCTCTTTTTTGCAGTAGCTGATCGTTAAACCAGTTTATATTTATACCTTTTTTATTTTTATTAAATTCAACCTTTTGTATCTTGATGACGTATATATATTGCAAATTTTCCTATATTCTTAACATGAAATAAACTAAACTAACCAAAATTGCAACTTTTCAACTCTCTAACTCAATTTGGGAGGGTTTGGGCTGCAAGAATCCTTCGAAACCATTTTTTAGCTCCATAGAAACTCAAAAAACCCGGAAATATTGAATTTCGAATATGTTATTTTTATCTTTTGCCACCGATTTGAATATTTTCCGCAAAGTTTTGAGATGCCCGAATTGTAAAGGTTTCGCTTAGCCTCGAAAGCAACTCAAGGAAAAATACGACTAAAAACTCACCATCTTCTCCTTCATTTTCTCCAATTTGGATTCGTAATCGGCCCTGATCTCCTGCAATAGCTTCCCGTTTCTGCTATCGTTCTCGCTCCTCTCCTTCTTCAACAGCCTCAAAAATTCATCCCTGTCTCTAGTTCTCTTGTACTTCATCGTGTCCACGTCGGTCATCAACTTACTATTCTCTTCCAACAGCTTGTCGTAAGCCTCCTTCATAAAGTTGAACTTGCAGATCTCCTCTTTCTGTTCCTCGATCAACTTCTTCGAGTATACATTCTCGTTCTCCAATTTCGCCTTTATCGATCGTATGCTAGAGTAGGCCTCCCTTAAATTATTCAGATCGGCCAGAAGATGCTTTTCTGCTTCGGACGGAAGATCGCGTTCGCTTCCTAGAGGAGTAGAAGTCCTCAAGCAACCATCCTTGTGTTCCTCGTACTCTTTTTGTAACTGCTCAAGTTTCGTTTTGTATTCCTTCAATATGTCGCCGTGCTTCTCCTTGTACGCTACGTATTCTTGTAATAACATATTGTAATGCGCATCGTTGTTGCTCGGGGCGGTCTTATCACATCCCTCTTTGATCTTCTTATTTTCTTCCCTCAACTTCTTCACTGTCTTCTCCAAATTACTCTTTGCGTTTTCTAGGAGCGTTACTTTCTGCCTCAACGCCAGATTTTTTTTTTTCATCTCGTCCTCCTTCATTTTATCGACGTTTATTTTTCGCGACGTTCCAAGAATGTTTTCCTTCTGTAACTTGACATCTTCTACTTTACTCAGGTTTTCTAAATCCTTCCCCAATACTTTGACTTGTTCCAGGGCGTCTGCAGTTCTTTCCGTGAGATCGGAGATCTGATCGTTCAATTCCTCCAAATTGTATTTTTCCGAATAGTTCTCAATTTTAATATCTAACGTTGACAAAAGATTATCGCAAGTTTTCTCGTAGTATTTTGAAATGTCGAAAACGATATCGTTGGTCTGCTTCGAACATCTGTTATATTGCTTCATTATATCTTCAGCTATTACTTCCATCGCTTCTTTCTTCTCGAACAATGTTTTCAAATTAACATTTTCGCCATGGAGATTTTTGTTAATACCCACCACCAGAACCCTCAAGTTGTTGGTTAACATCTCCAGAATATTCTTCTGGGAAAGAAGTTTATCTAACTTGTCCCTGAATTCTTTGAAATAGATCTTGAATACTTTGTAAGTTTCTTTTTGCATTTCGTTGCTTCTCATTAGAGTTTCAATTTTTTGTTGAAGCTCCTTTTGCTTTTCTTCTAAAAATTTTTTGTTCATGTTTTCTTGTTGTAGCTTTTCGTATTTTTCTTGAAGCTCTTTATACTGTCCCTGCGAATTTAAAGTATAATATTAATAAAAAAAATAAATACATAGATAATATATTTGAAAAAATTGTGTCATTTCAAACTAAAGTGATTAAACTTGATGATCTTTTCAATGATCATTATCCTATTTTTTTGGAATTCAAAAAAACTATAAAAGCTACAACTAAAAAAGAGAGTACACCTACTATTAACTATACTACCTTGATGAAAGAAGCCAAAAAAATAAATTGGTTTTCAATTTTAACTGTGCATGACCCTACTGAAGCCATAAAAGAGCTTTTGAAGTTAATTGATAAATGTGTTCAAAAATCTAAGCAGCCAAAAAATAAACAAAAGTACAATACCCCTAGAAGCCCTTGGATATCCAAGGAATTAATAACACTGTGTAAAAAAAAGGAAATGCTATATAAAAAGTGGAAAAGAGATGTTTCAAACTTGACTCTCAAAAATGAATACAAGGTATTTGAAGAAGAACTTGACAAAATTAAAAAAAAAAGCTAAATATGAATAAGAGCATAGTAAAGTTGAGAAAAATTCTGGGGACTCGAGGCGTTTATGGGAGATCATTAACGACAAAATTGGTAAACACAAAACTAAAAAAGAAGTGATTAAATATATTATTGACGAAAAAACTAACTTGAAAATAGAGGATCCTCAACAAATGTCTAACGTTATGAACAATTATTTTTGTAATGTTGGAAATAATTTAGCTAATAAAATTAAAGAACCTATGCATAAAAAACTCACTTTACCGCCTATAAACCAAAAAACTATTTTTTTACATTTGACCAACCATAATGAAGTACTAAAAATAGTTAAGAAAATGAAGAATAAAAAAGGTGGTATTGATGGGATAAGTACTAAAATTATCAAAACTTTAGCTGACTTTCTTGCTGAGCCTCTCTCTCATATAGTTAACCTTTGCTTCATTAATGGTGAATGGCCTAATGAACTAAAATGTGCAGAAATAGTACCAATACACAAATCTAAAGAAAAATATAAACCCTCCAATTACAGACCTATTTCACTGATCTCAAATTTTGCAAAAATCCTTGAAAAAATTTTTCACAACAGATTAATAAATTTTATACATAAATCTAACATCATTTCTAATAAACAATATGGCTTTTTAAAAAATAAAAGTACGAAAGACGCATTAAATTTCATAATCGATAAAATTTTGCTTAAACTTGATAAAAGTAGTCCAATAGCTATCACTTTTTTAGACCTTGCCAAAGCTTTTGATGCCGTAAATCACGAAATCTTGCTAAAAAATTATATAACTACGGAATCAGAGGAAATGCTTATACTTTGATTTCTTGTTACTTGAGAGGAAGGCTGCAGAAGGTCAGAATAAATGGAAATTACAGTGACTTTGAGGAGGTGAATGTGGGTGTTCCCCAGGGAACAATCCTGGGACCACTCTTATTCATACTCTATGTTAATGATCTGCTCATGAATACGCCTGAGGGCCAGATAGTCTCATATGCTGATGATACAGCAGTCATAACTGAGGAATCAGATTGGAAAAAAGTAGAGGAAAAAATGAACTTTCAACTACAAGAAATATCAGATTGGCTTGCTTTAAATAAATTGTCGTTGAATATTGATAAAACTGTATTTGTAACTTTTGGAAATTATTGTGATAGTGTACCTGAAAGATTGCACGTTAAAATAAGTAATCAAGAAGTTAAGAGAGTTGAAAGTTGTAAATATCTGGGTCTAATAGTAGACTATAGGTTGAGTTGGAATTTGCATGTTAACTATATATTAAACAAAACAAAATATTTGGTTTTTATATTTTTTAAGTTATCAAAAATAATGCAACATAAGACGTTAATGATAGTCTATTACGCTTTATTTAATAGTGTGCTCAACTATGGTATAATAGCTTGGGGTGGAGCTTATTCCACGCAAATCTCTTTGCTGCAAAGAAGGCAGAATAGAATTTTAAAAATAATCAACAAAAAAAACTTCATATATGAAAATCAACCTTGCACAATAGAACAACATTTTTCACTTGAATCTCTACTATATTATTATGTAACTTTATCAGAATTATGTTCAAAATCAACTAGTGCAACTAGAAATAAATCTATACAATTGCCAAAAAGAACATTAAAAATAAGTAAAAAAAGATCTTATATCAAAGCTATCCAAGTCTTTAATGCATTACCTAATGAACTAAAAAATATTGAAAATAAAACTAAAAGAAAAAAGCAGCTAAAAGAATATATTAGACGTAATAATATTTAATTGTGCATCAGGTGACGACTGTGATACAAACTAAAGAAGATTTTTAGAAAATATTTAAAGCCTAGTTTTTTAAGTTACTTAGAGTTAATTATATTAGTTTTTAGTTTAGTTTTAATTACCGGCATCACGGACAGGTAACTTTGATTAACTCTGTGAGGATATACTATTTATATTAGTCTTTAAGCTATGTATTTTGTATATTTTTTTTTAATAAAAAACTGGTAATCAATACAATACAATACAATAATAACTCAAGCATTTTGAGAAAACAATGAAAAAAAATTTTTTAAAATCTAAGTATATATATATATATATATATATATATATATATATATATATATATATATATATATATATATATATATATATTACATGGCTGAATTCAATTGGGATAAGAAGACTATGATAATAAACCTGAATCTACTCCGATATTGTTTTGAAAAATTTACCTAAAACTTGTGGTTATAGTACGAAATTATTATTTTAAATAAGACTGGAATGTGTACCCATGCATTTAATTGTAAATAGAACAAGTGTACATTTGAAAATTGTATTCTTTAGTAATTTGTTAATAACTATGTGAAAGCTACAAACTCACCGCTTCATTCAATATAACTTTATTCTTGGCCAACTCATTTCTCAACTGGATATTGAGTTCACGTTCCTTTTCCAAATCACTCGAAACAGTTGTACTCTTCTGGAGTTCGTTCTTTCGCTCTTCCTCGATTGCTTTGATTTGTCTCTGATATTCCTCCTTCTCTACTAGCAAGGCATCTATTTTGCTGGACAATTTAGTTACCTCCAATTTACCAGCAACAACCTGCACTTGTAAATTAGCCAACGTAGATTGATATTCTTCCTCTGTTCTTCCAGATCTGTTTTTAAATTGCGATAATTCCTCCTTAGCCATGACAATTTGTAATTGCAAAGTGCTGATCTTCGCTTCGTTATCTTCGCATTTCTGCTTCAACGAATTGACGAGTTCTTCATTATTTGAAATATCTTTTTGTAAAGTTTCGACCTCGGCTGCATATTCAGCTCTTAAATGTTGTAATTTATTTTCAGCAACCAATTTTTCTTCTTCTAGCTCAGTTATCGTTGCTTCCAAAGTTTTCACTTTGACATCATATTCAATAGTAATCTTTTCTACTTCTTCTTTCAGTAAATTTACTTCTTCCTTATTTCCAGATAACTCGTCTACTAATAACTTGATTTTATTTTCATGCGTTTCCGTCATATGGTCATAATTCTTCTTCACACTCAAAATTTCTCCTTCGAGCGCTAGTATTTCATCCTGCAAATTTGTTATTTTCAGCTCGTTAGTTAAGGTAATCTCAGAGTGCGTTTTCTTCATTTTCGTTACTTCTTCTTGGTACTCGTTAATTCTATTCAAGTATTCGCGATGTTCTGCCTGCAATTGGTTGTATTTTTCAATAACCGAGTGTAAGTTTTCCGTAAGTGAGGTAATCAACGATTCGTTGTCGGAATTTTGTTCTTTCAAATTTTGAGTTAAATCGAAATAGTTCGTGCTACTCGTTGCCAATTCCCCTTTCAAGCTATCTATTTCATTCAGGTAGAAAGTTTCCTTCTCGGAGAATAAGTGAATGTAAGCGTTTATTTTGGATATTTGTTCCCCAAGTTGATTAACTTCCTCCAGTTTGCCACTGCTCTTACATTTTTCGGGGCTATTCAATTCGCTTAATTTGCTCAACGAATTATAAGCTCTTTGAAGGTCGCTCATTTCTGTAACAGGTTGCTGTCTTTTCAAATTTTTTACAACCTTGTTCAATTCTTCATTGTACATGGATATAGTTTTGATTAAACTTATATAATCCTCTTCCATTATTTTCTTTGCAATTAACTGCTCGTTTTTCTCTTCATTTAGAGAAGAAAGTTCTTGAGCTTTTTTAGTCAATTCTTCATAATCGCTTTGAATATTACTTATCTGTGTAATATATTTATCTTTCTCAGAAGTTACTTCATTTAACTCATCATTCTTTTGTTGAATAGTTTCTTCAAATGATTTTATTTTAGCAATATACTCCTCGATGGTTTGTTCTGAAGTAGCCAATTTTGAAGCAAGATCTTCTGTTTTCTCGGTGACACTTTGATAATTAATCTTAGTCGTTGCCAATTCTCCTCTCAAGCATTCTATATCGTTAATATACTCTTCTACAGATTTCTTCAAGGCAATATAATCGGCTTCTAATATTTTTTTTCCAATTAACTGCTCATTTTTCTCTTCATTTAGAGAAGAAAGTTCTTGAGCTTTTTTAGTCAATTCTTCATAATCGTTTCGAATATTACTTATCTGTGTGATATATTGATCCTTCTCAGAAGTTACTTCATTTAACTCATCGTTCTTTTGTTCAATAGTTTCTTCAAATGATTTTATTTTAGTAGTATACTCCTGGATGGTTTGTTCTGAAGTAGCCAAATTTGAAGCAAGTTCTTCAGTTCTCAGAGTGAGATTTTGATAATTAATCTTAGTCGTGGCCAATTCTCCTCTCAAGCATTCTATATCGTTAATATACTCCTCAACAGATTTCTTCAAGGCAATATAATCGGCTTCTAATATTTTTTTTTCAATTAACTGCTCGTTTTTCTCTTCATTTAGAGAAGAAAGTTCTTGAGCTTTTTTAGTCAATTCTTCATAATCACTTTGAATATTACTTATCTGTGTAGTATATTTATCTTTCTCAGAAGTTACTTCCTTCAACTCATTGTTCTTTTGTTCAATGGTTTCTTCAAATGATTTCATTTTAGCAGTATACTCCTCGATGGTTTGTTCCGAAGTAGCCAATTTTGAAGCAAGATCTTCTGTTTTCTCAGTGACACTTTGATAATTAATCTTAGTCGTGGCCAATTCTCCTTTCAAGCATTCTATATGGTTAATATACTCCTCTACAGATTTCTTCAAGGCAATATAATCGGCTTCTAATATTTTTTTTTCAATTAACTGCTCATTTTTCTCTTCATTTAGAGAAGAAAGTTCTTGAGCTTTTTTAGTCAATTCTTCATAATCATTTCGAATATTACTTATCTGTGTAATATATTTATCTTTCTCGGAAGTTACTTCATTTAACTCATCGTTCTTTTGTTCAATAGTTTCTTCAAATGATTTCATTTTAGAAATATACTCCTTGATAGTTTCTTCTGAGGTGGCCAATTTTAAAGAGAGATCTTCACTTTTCTCAGTGAGATTTTGATAATTAATCTTAGTCGTTGCCAATTCTCCTTTCAAACATTCTATTTCATCCAGGTACAATGTCTGCTTATCTAAATACAGATGAATGTAAGCATTCAAATTAGTTATTTGTTCGCCCAGTTGATTTATTTCATCTAATTTTTCACTGGATCCATTCAATTCCCCACATTTGTTGACCGACTTACAAGACGTCTGAAGTTTATTAATTTCTATAGCTGGTTGTTGTCTTTTCAAATGTTCCACAATTTCGTTCAATGCCTCAATATACACAACTATAGATTTCTTCAAGTTGATATAATCATCTTCTATTATTTTCTTTTCAATTAACTTTTCATTTTGCTCTTTGTTTAGGGAAGAAAGTTCTTGGGCTTTATTCGTCATTTCATCGTAATCGTTTTGAATATTACTTATCTGTGTGATATATTTATCTTTCTCAGAAGTAATTTTATTCAACTCATCGTTCCTCTGTTCAATAGTTTCTTCGAACGATTTAATTTTAGTAATATACTCCTCGATGGTCTCTTCCGATGTAGCCAATTTTAAAGAAAGATCTTCAGTTTTCTCAGTGAGTTTTTGATAATTTCCATTCATTGTTTCAATCTTAGAGACACACTCACTTTTCTCAGACCTAATTGTATCTAATTCATTTTTCTTTAGCTGAATTTCTTCTTCTAGGATTCGTAATCTTGTTGTACATTCTGAATTACTTTTCACTGCAGTAATTAGTTTCGAAGAAAGATCTTCATTTTGGGAATGTAATTGTTCATACTCATTCCTGAGCATTTCAAATTCATTTACATACTTATTTTTATCCGACAACAATTGATTCAATTCTTTTTTCAAATTCTCAATACTTACCTCTGATAATGAAATTTTGGCTGTATATTCCTTATTTTTTTCTTCGGAAATCGTTAATTTCGAATTGAGATTTTCATTTGTTCCTTTCAGTTCATCTTGAGAATTTTCCAGACTATGAATTTGTGATACGTATCTGTTTTTCTCATTTTCCAGTTGATCAAGCTCATATTTATATTTGACACTATCTTTTTCTAATGTATCGATTTTATCCAAAAAATTTTCATTTCTTTCCTCAGACTTTTTCAAATTTGTGGAAAGTTCCAGTTTCTGTTCATTCAAATCATCAACTAATTTTGCAAGTCGTGCAATATTGTCCAAAAAATTGTTTTTATCTATTACATTTCTTTCTAATTCCTTGTTACATTCCTCAAATTTTGAAACTGTATCTGCTAATTTATCCGATAAGGATTGAGATATTTCTTTCTCTTTAATTAATGCAGTAGATAGATTTTCAATCAATTTTTCATAATTTCCTACTACTACTGAAAAGAATATTTGTTTAACTTCTTTTATATAAATTATAAATTTCTTCATTTCTTCCTCATAATAGGTTTTCATATCTTTTATGTTTACTTTTATATCTGTGAATTTTTCAGTATATTCACGTAACTTATTGTATTTGGTAATATATTCTTTCATTTTTGTATCCAACATTTTTTTATTATTGTCTAGCTGCATATTTAGCGTATCTATCTGGGAAATGAAAAGAGGATGTTATCAATTTGCAAAAAAAGGACTTATGTTAAAGCACAAAATATTTAATGAAATATTCATATAAGTAATTTTAATCTCTAAATTTCTAAATAAAATATTGTGCGTTATTAAAATTTTGCAATTTTCTGAAAATTCAAACATGTTTAGTTTAATGACATTTTATTGAATTAAAAAAATTTGAATATGTGATTCATCTAGACTAGACCAATCAAATAGAAAGCTTGTTTTATCAACATGTTACAGAAAGTTACTGAACTTATTTATTTATTAATTTAAGACTACTAACAAACTGAATTAGTTTCTATCGTAGAATATAATTTATACAGGGTCCTGCAACAGTGGCGCGGTGTTCGATATCTCTATTTTGGAAACAGATAGAAATCTATATTTCTATAATATTACCTTATTGCTCGAGCTCGACAAAATAAAAATATTGTCAGTCACACAGGGTGTTCAATTTCTTCTGGACGAATATCAACTATGTTTTTCCAAATGACAACCTATATTTTTTGTCGCCTTTTCGGTTTCTACATAGAAAATAAGAGATACTTTATATAGATCTTCATTTCGAAAATGTTTACGGTTTTCGAGATTTTTTGCATTTTTGATTTTTTTTTCAATTTTGGTCACTCAGAATATTTGAAAATATAAAGTTGTGCCAAGTCCAATTGAAATTTATTTTTGGTCAAATATTCTACATTGGTAAATCTCTCAAACGATATATCTGAAATCAACCTGCGATATACAGGGTATGAAAAATCGCTTGCCACATATTGTAAATAAAAATGTACAGAATCTTCCTTATTTCAAATGGAACACCCTGTATATTATAGATCCAGAAGAAGCGCTAAGAAAAGCTCTATAAATGTCATGAAGTATTCCTTATGGTTAAGTTTACTAGTTTTCCTTAAAACAGCAAGAAATGGCAAATATTCAAATTTCTTCGCTATAATCTCAATGAACGACTTTTTCCAAAAATAACCTGTTGGTAGATAAAGAAGTTGTGAATTACACCACAAAATATTCATTGTATATTCAAAATAATTTCAATAATCTCCAAATTTGAGCCATATTCTTTCGATTTAAAACACCCTTTCAGCGAATAAAATACTTATTGGAAATCGGGTAGTCTGGCAAATGACAGATCAAAATATTTGCCTTCAAATAAGTATTGAAATCTTTAGTGATTCGTTAAGTTGAACTTTCGATATAATTTAACAACATTCTGATGAAATCATATCGAAAGTTCAACTTAACGAATCACTAAAGATTTCAATACTTATTTGAAGGCAAATATTTTGATCTGTCATTTGCCAGACTACCCGATTTCCAATAAATATTTTATTCGCTGAAAGGTTGAAATTTTGAGATTATTGAAATTATTTTAAATTCACCAGGTACATTTTGTGGTGTAATTCACAACTTGTTTATCTACCAACAGGTTATTTATGAAAAAAGTCGTTCATTGAGATTATAGCGAAGAAATTTGAATATTTGCCATTTTTCGCTGTTTTAAGGAAGCCTAGTATACTTAACCATAGGGAATACTTCATGACATTTGTAGAGCTTTTCTTAACGCTTCTTCTGGATCTATAATATACAGGGTGTTCCATTTGAAATAAGGAAGATTCTGTACATTTTTATTTACAATATGTGGCAAGCGATTTTTCATACCCTGTATATCGCAGGTTGATTTCAGATATATCGTTTGAGAGATTTACCAATGTAGAATATTTGACCAAAAATAAATTTCAATTGGACTTGGCACAACTTTATATTTTCAAATATTCTGAGTGACCAAAATTGAAAAAAAAAATCAAAAATGCAAAAAATCTCGAAAACCGTAAATAATTTCGAAATGAGGATCTATATAAAGTATCTTTTATTTTCTATCTAGAAACCGAAAAGGCGACAAAAAATATAGGTTGCCATTCGAAAAAACATAGTTGATATCCGCCCAGAAGAAATTGAACACCCTGTGTGACCGACAATATTTTTATTTTATCGAGCTCGAGCAATAAGGTAATATTATAGAAATGTAGATTTCTATCTGTTTCCCAAATAGAGATATGGAACACCGCGCCACTGTTGCAGGACCCTGTATAATACATAATAGATTAAAACTTAAAAGTGAAAATTATTTTTTTTTATTTTATCCATTATTATAACAGTGAAATTATTTCATCATTCTTTTTTTACAACTCAAATAATTTGAAGAAAACTAATTAATCTAACCAGATTTTCAAAATTACAGTATTTCCTAATACAGAAATTTTTTGAAAAATTTCCTATATGCTTTGAAGTTCTGATATTTTTTAGGTCCCCAATTTTTTCAAATAGTGGGCAAGGTGAGGAAAATGAAACATCTACTTCTAGCACTTATTTTATGAAGAAAGTATAAATTCACAGAGACCAAAAAAAAAGCAACCGACAAACCTTTGAAACCATTTCTCGATTCTGATTTTGGGATTCTTTCAACTGAACCTCAACTACTGAACAGGCCAGACTTTCTTCTACCAAAGTGAACGATGGACGCACATTCACTGAGGATGTCTCAAACATGCTGCTTTCATTTGCCGGTTTAGCCTGTAATTCTTCCAAGAGTCCATTCAGTTCTTCACAATACGACTCCAGAGAGGTTATTCTAGCCGCTTGATTGTTCGATAATTTTGTCAAGTCTTCAATTTTGTTTTCATACTCTAAATATTTTGCATGAAGATTAGTATATTCCAATTCCCATTCTTTAAGCTGAAAAAAGAAAAAAAAATCAATTAAAAACATTTAAGTAGGTTACATTCTATTTCAAACTCACACCAAATATATAAATACTTTTGTATATAAATCACGACACATTTACTGAACACCTGAGTTTGTATCATAAGATTCTTAGGCGACAATATTGCAACTTCAATTTTATTTGTGATATGTATTAATATATACCTTTTTTCTACTGTTATATGTCTCTTCTCTCAGGTCCTCCTGTTCTTTTTCCGTCTTCTCGATATAATGTTCTAAGCTCTGAATTTCCATTTTTAACCTTTTTTCCTTATCTGTTTGATCAATAGCTTGGAAATGTGGTGGTGTTCTACTTTCCAATGCAGATATTTCCCTTTTTAATCTAACTATATCTGAATTACTGTTATTTAATGATGATTCTAAAATTTGAAGAAATTTTTAAAGAGTAATTTTTAAACACAAAACCAAAACTATTTTATGATATTGAAACAAATTGGTTCCAAATACTTTTATAAAATCCATTTAATAAACAATTGTTTTTTCAAATAAAATTTGTTCCCCATTTTTTTTATTAGAGAAAAAATCACAACTATTACAACACTACATTATCTTCACGAAGTTGAGATTGAATTTGACAATTGTGTAACTAAATATACTTAATGCTTACCAAATTTCTTAATTTTTTCATTCTGTAGCCTAAGTTCCTCTTGCAAATCAGCCTTTTCATATCGTTCCAAGTCCAGCATATTTTTCAACTTAGTTATTTCCCTATCTTTATCGTGAAATCTACTGGCTTTTGAAACTGGAGTTTTAAGAATTCCCATCAAGGGACTAGGTAATTCATCATTATTCTTGAACATAACTTTATTGAAATTATCAGCAAGTTCCTTAATTATATTTTCCAAATCTACATAACTTATTTCCTTATCTATTTTCTGTAAAAAACTTTTGATGCACACTTGAGTATTTTTAGATAGTCGGTGACATAAAGGGGAAGTTAATATGTCTCTACGATCATATATGCAGGTATAATGCATCAATAATGATGTAATTATTTTCAAATCATCCTCAGACAACTCTGAAAATGAAGTATATTGAGTATACTCAACCTGGACATTATTATAAATATTATTTAAAATGTCCAATAAAATCTTGAAAGTGCTCTCTTCGTTCTTGAATTCATCAGATTTGTTTCTGCAAATTAATGTACAATCATTAAATATAAGATACTTGGCAAGATTGGTGTTATAGTGAAAAATGCCCTTGACACAAATTTATTGGATTGTATTGATTGTAGAGATGCTTGAATAGTTACTAAATTCATACACCTTTTGAACTAGACTACAATCAGATTTCAATTAAAATTTATACATAATACAAATGATACTTACATAATGCACAAAATATTTGTAAAGAAGTCTCCATCTCTAAGTTCATTAAAATCCTCAATTTTCTTAGATATGGCCAAACAGTTACACTAAAAAATAGTTTTTATTTGTTAGTTGAATAACAGTGAAATCACTCTAGTTTAATTTTATTACCCATTCTATAAGGACTTCTTCCCAAGCACTCATTTTTTCAAAGAGAAAATATTAAATAAGAAATAAGGAAACTAACACCTGGCTGTTATCTACATTTGTCATTTGAAATAAAATTCGTTACTTCTCAAATTTCAAACTGAAACAGAAAATCACTGAAACTCATGCTAAGGAATAGAGTGGGACTGACCTCAATTTCGAAATAGCCATCTATAAAAATAAATTTTTACCGAAATATTATGAAAGAATATCCTAAACGTAAAGTAACCATTCAATGATACTAGCTGAAAATATTTCATACTGAATACTTGTTGGCTAAAATCATATTTAACAAAAAATTATTCAGTTGCTGGTTAAAATACTCGCCCGAAACAGCTATTTAAACTTGTCCGAATCCTGCGCAGAAAAGTGCAACTGCCACAGAAAAATTTTGTTTTAAAAAAAGAACAGGAATGTTGTTCATGTGTTTTTCATTTTGAATTTCAACTTACAGCTTACAGTTGGAAATATAAAAGGCGAAAATGGATATAACAGTTCGATTGCAGGAATGTTTTGCCAAATTGGACTATTTTGGTACTATACCCATTCCCCTTCAAAGGTAAACAGTAAAAATCTCCAAAGTATTGTAGTTCTAACTGACTAAATAGTATACATTCTCATTTTAAGCAATCCCTCATCTAGTTTCATTTGGGAACAATTCATAAGGAATGTTAAACCAAAAAATGAGGTAGACGTTTGCCGAAAAAATATAATAATCAATAGGCTGCAGAGAAAACCTAGTGTAAAGGTGAAAATTATGAAATTTATTTTAAGAGAAAACTAACTACAAAAATTTTCAGGATTTTGACGATTATCCGATTCGAGAAATTCAAGTCTACAATGAACTGAAGGCTGTAAAAGAAAATATAGCTAAAATTAAAAAAAGAATACGGGAAAAACAAAATAAAGAAGTTTTTTTACATGAAGCGAATAAATCAAATTGTAAGTTGTAGTGGTTGAATAATTAATGAGTTAATAAATAATTTCCTTAGATTTGCAATTAAATACTTTGAAAGAACATATTGAGGAGAAGAGAATAAGGTTGCATACACTAAAATTGAAATCTAGTGGTATAGAGAATGAGATAAAACAAATAGATACTGTGTTAAATGCAAGGGGACTTGTATTGGTTTCTGATGAAGATAGCCTACCTTCGGAAACTGTTTCAGTAAGTAGACTTTTGAGTTTTTTTCTGGTGGCACAAAAAGATAAAATGAATAAAGTTAATGTTATTCTGTTGCATACTCAAGTAACACTGTCATATATTCCAATATGTTTACTTATTAAAATAAAATTTAATAACTGTTATATTATAACAAGTGTTCAAAACACTGAATCTTCTTAGTTCCATTCCACTTATCATTATTTTAATATCTTTTGGAATGTTTTATTCGGATACACAATATTTTCCTCAATGAAATTATTCTATTATAAATTAAAGCTTTGCTAATACTGAAAGTATCATTTAATTGTATATTTAATATAATTTTATTTAAAAACAATTCTTTAACCATATTTATCAAAAACTATAGAACATAATGTAATTGCATATTTCAGGAAACCACACATAAAAAAATATTCAAAAAAATTATAAATCATGCATTTACAAATTGAAATATGATAGTTAAAATAAAATCCACATAGGATTATTTTGAATATGAAAATCAACAAGGGGCATATGAACATTTCTTAAAATAAATACACTAAATAAACCATGGGTTTTTTTACTGAAGTATTGGGGAAACTATAGATTTAAAAAATATATTTTAGAAGTTATATGTTTCAATTCACAATTGAAAAAGATAAGTATTCACCAAAAATAAATGAAAAATAATTTAGTATAAATTAACATGATTATGTATGGCAATTTTCAAAAAAGTAACAAATTAATAGTAGTATTAAATTATGTAACATAACTGTAGAAAATTCAACCCAAAAAATTCATTTAGTTACTTGTTGGTACATGGATTGAATTTGTTTAATATTGAGTGTATATATATATACCTAAATAAAACACATATGAAATGAAACTATTTCAAAAAATAAATTTTTCTATTCGATTTAAAAGGATTAAACAATTTTCGTCTTGATTTACATAAAAAACCTTTTTTCCATATCGCTTATATGATCGAAGCGCTGACCGAATGATTGTATTACAGAAGATTTTACAAACCTTAGTTGAGAAAATTGAAAAACTCACTCCTACGGAAGAGTTAACAAGATCAAGTCAAAACAGGTACATGATGTCACCTCAACATTCAACTATTCATTCCCCCCTCCAAAAATGGAAGAGTACAATAAAAAAGAGCAAGAATAACTTTTCAAGAATACAGAGGTTTAGCAGCTGCTCAAATGTGAACGCTGTGAAATCTTTGTTCACAGAGAGCTTCCATGAAAATGACATGAATGTTGGAAATGTTTTGAAAGGGGATGGTAACGATTCAAAATTAATAAATCAATCTGCCCAACTTTTACCAGATGCTTGTTTCGATTTCAAAGCAGATGATGAGTTTCTGATGTCATTTCATTCTACCGACGACGTTTTGTCTGTAAAAGAATCCTATAATATGCTGAAGAATGTGTCGGTCTCTGATAATTCCCTGAATTACCAGTCAACAACTCAAGCGAGATCTAAACGTGATTACTTTGAAAATGCTCATATTGATGAATCTGTTACGCAGAATATCGACGAAATAGTCTGCGGCGCAAGCGCGAGGATCATTTGGACTTCGTTATGCAATTTGAGAGAAATTTTGCTGAGAAATATAAGATTTGAATTGGAAAGCAGCATGACAAATCTCAGGTAGTATATCTTTTTGTTTCAGCCTTATGAAGATGTGTATTCTGTTATTTTCAATTAACCGAACAATTTCAATTAGAATAACATATATTTATTGTTATTATTATTATTAATTCTTTTCATGTAAAGAAAGCAACCATAAAACAACATAGCTATGATGAATAGCTATATATTTGTTTTTTTTTTATATTTGGAGTGGACAAATTTTGTTTTATATTAATTTCATTTTCAAGATAAATTACTTATTTATTTTTATTCAAAACGGGCAAACCCCTCTTTACAATATACAGACAATATATAATATGAGAAACAATATAAAAAATACAAAAAGATACAATGAATACAAGGTATTTGAAAAAGAACTTGACAAAATTAAAAAAAAAGCTAAATATGAATACGAGCATAGTAAAGTTGAGAAAAATTCTGGGGACTCGAGGCGTTTATGGAAGATCATTAACGACAAAATTGGTAAACACAAAACTAAAAAAGAAGTGATTAAATATATTATTGACGAAAAAACTAACTTGAAAATAGAGGATCCTCAACAAATGTCTAACGTTGTGAACAATTATTTTTGTAATGTTGGAAAGAATTTAGCTAATGAAATTAAAGAACCTATGCATAAAAAACTCACTTTACCACCTATAAACCAAAAAACTATTTTTTTACATTTGACCAACCATAATGAAGTACTAAAAATAGTTAAGAAAATGAAGAATAAAAAAGGTGGTATTGATGGGATAAGTACTAAAATTATCAAAACTTTAACTGACTTTCTTGCTGATCCTCTCTCTCATATAGTTAACCTTTGCTTTATTAATGGTGAATGGCCTAATGAACTAAAATGTGCAGAAATAGTACCAATACACAAATCTAAAGAAAAATATAAACCCTCCAATTACAGACCTATTTCACTGATCTCAAATTTTGCAAAAATCCTTGAAAAAATTTTTCACAACAGATTAATAAATTTTATACATAAATCTAACATCATTTCTAATAAACAATATGGCTTTTTAAAAAATAAAAGTACGAAAGACGCATTAAATTTCATAATCGATAAAATTTTGCTTAAACTTGATAAAAGTAGTCCAATAGCTATCACTTTTTTAGACCTTGCCAAAGCTTTTGATACCGTAAATCACGAAATCTTGCTAAAAAAATTATATAACTACGGAATCAGAGGAAATGCTTATACTTTGATTTCTAGTTACTTGAGAGGAAGGCTGCAGAATGTCAGAATAAATGGAAATTACAGTGACTTTGAGGAGGTGAATGTGGGTGTTCCCCAGGGAACAATCCTGGGACCACTCTTATTCATACTCTATGTTAATGATCTGCTCATGAATAGGCCTGAGGGCCAGATTGTCTCATATGTTGATGATACAGCAGTCATAACTGAAGAATCAGATTGGAAAAAAGTAGAGGAAAAAATGAACTTTCAACTACAAGAAATATCAGATTGGTTTGCTTTAAATAAATTGTCGTTGAATATTGATAAAACTGTATTTGCAACTTTTGGAAATTATTGTGATAGTGTACCTGAAAGATTGCATATTAAAATAAGTAATCAAGAAGTTAAGAGAGTTGAAAGTTGTAAATATCTGGGTCTAATAGTAGACTATAGGTTGAGTTGGAATTTGCATGTTAACTATATATTAAACAAAACAAAATATTTGATTTTTATATTTTTTAAGTTATCAAAAATAATGCAACATACGACGTTAATGATAGTCTATTACGCTTTATTTAATAGTGTGGTCAACTATGGTATAATAGCTTGGGGTGGAGCTTAATGCACGCAAATCTCTTTGCTGCAAAGAAGGCAGAATAGAATTTTAAAAATAATCAACAAAAAAAACTTCATATATGGAAATCAACCCTGCACAATAGAACAACAATTTTCACTTGAATCTCTACTATATCATTATGTAACTTTATCAGAATTATGTTCAAAATCAACAAGTGCAACTAGAAATAAATCTATACAATTGCCAAAAAGAACATTAAAAATAAGTAAAAAAAGGTCTTATATCAAAGCTATCCTAGTCTTTAATGCATTACCTAATGAACTAAAAAATATTGAAAATAAAATTAAAAGAAAAAAGCAGCTAAAAGAATATATTAGACGTAATAATATTTAATTGTGCATCAGGTGACGACTGTGATACAAACTAAAGAAGATGTTTAGAAAATATTTAAAGCCTAGTTTTTTAAGTTACTTAGAGTTAATTATATTAGTTTTTAGTTTAGTTTTAATTACCGGCCTCACGCACAGGTAACTTTGATTACCTCTGTGAGGATATACTATTTATATTAGTCTTTAAGCTATGTATTTTGTATATTTTTTTTTATAAAAAACTGGTAATAAATACAATACAATATATATCACAAAGTATCACAGAGTAGCCACTCCATCAAGAGATTTTTTAAGAGTACACAAGCTCACACCAGTTATACATACACCATTCGAATTAACTAGACTACCCAGTCTCAAAAAACGGTGCTGTGGACCTGCAGCATTTTTAGTGAATTGTGTGGATACGTTAGCGGCTCCTCTTTGTAAATTATTCAATTCCTCACTTCAGTCGGGCATCTTTCCTATCATGTGGAAATCAAGTTATATAACACCAATTTTTAAGTCAGGAAAGGTGAACGATGTGCGTAACTATCGCCCGATTAGTATTTTGTGTAATATTCCTAAGGTTTTTGAAAGCATTGTATTGGACAAAATTTCCTTCAGTTTAGGACAAATTATTATTTCCCAACAGCACGGATTCTTGAAAAAAAAATCTAGTCTAACCAATCTAGTCGAATATGTTCAGTTCATTTATAACGAATTTCAAAATGGTTGCTATACAGATATCTCTAAAGCCTTTGACCAAGTTAACCACACTATCTTAGACTCTGTTGTTGAGTCAGTAGGTTTTACTGGTAGTCTTTTGAAGTGGATAAGGAGCTATTACAAAAATAGATCTCAAGTTGTAAAAGTTAAAAATTTCAAATCTAAAACAATCCTGGTTACGTCAGGTATTCCGCAGGGTAGTCACCTCGGCCCTTTTTTGTTTTCACTTTTTTTAATGATCTATCTCTAGTTGTTAAGCATTCTAAAGTTTTGTTATTTGCTGATGACTTGAAGATCTATAAATCCATCTCCTCAATTGCCGATGCTGCTGATCTTCAATCGGACGTGTTGGCTGTGGTGGAATGGCTTTCGGGTCTTCTGCTGAGTATGAACTTTGTGAAATGTAAATGTATTACCTTCCATGGAACCAGTAACCCAGTATTTTATCCATACTCGGTTGATGGTGCAAGTCTTGAGCCTGTTAATATCATTAGTGATCTTGGCATAAATTTGGATAGTCAACTTGAGTTCAAGGAACACTTCAGAATAACGACTAACCGTGCATTGAGAGTGTTGGGGTTCATTCGTCGGAATTCAGCTGAATTCTCTGATGAGGCTACTGTGAAATTGCTTTATTTTGCTTTTTGTAGACCTATTGTTGAGTACGGGTCAATTGTTTGGTCACCTCATTACAAGGCTGATTCGCAATATATTGAACGGGTGCAGAATAAATTTTTGCTTTACATTTCCTTCAGGAGGTCAATTCCTCGAATCAATTTTTCTGTAACATTTATTCGCACTCAGTTGGGTATACAGCCTTTATCAGTAAGAAGAATTATATCTGATTTGGTGTTTCTCTTTAAGTGTCTGAATAATCTTGTTGACACTAATGATTTACTTGGCCAAATTTGCCTTCACGTACCGTTCAGAAGAACTAGGAGTGACAACTTATTCGCGTACCCCGTCTGTCGTACTAACTATATGATTAATGCACCTATTAATAGAATGTTGGGTTATGGTAATCGCTATTTAAACGCCGACTTATGTTTTTGTACCTCACTAAAGCAGTTTCGCTGTGAGGTAAATGCTAGGTTAATCTAGATTTAAGATTTTAATTTTTTGTATTTTTTTTGTAAATGGGCTTCCCGTTGATAAATAAATAAATAAATAGATATGCTGCTATTGTAGCCATAATTAGTATGGTGAAAGGGAATGCTGAAAAGTTCACAATTACGTGTTGGTATTCTGTGGAACCTAAAACTGATTTGTGCCAACAATTCTCGACATGATGTTTTGCCATGAATTAATTTATACAATAAAATTAAATCAGATCGATTTCGGCTAGTTTCTAAGGTATTAATCAAAATGTGCTCCAAGATTTGGGAATAATTGTATGTACCCCGGTATAAGCCCATTTTATAGGCAATACATCTCAAAAACTTGTTTTGTATACGCTCAAGATGATGAATATGAACTTGGTAATGAGGACTCCAGACAGGAGAGGCATATTGGAGACAAGAATATATGAGTGACATGTATAATATTTTTGTTGAAAGAATTGACAATTTCTGCGTATTTCTAAGAACAAAACCCAGTTTTCGAGAGTCACTGCTCACAATTGATTTACATGCTGAACAAATGTAAGTTTTCCATCAAATAATACTCCAAGGTCCTTAACAACGGATACTCTTTTAATGATCTTATTATCAATATGATAATCATTTAGAATCATGGAATTTGCTCTACTAAAAGTAATACATTGGCATTTATCAGGATTTAACAACATACCATTTGATTCAGACCATCTTACCAATGAATTGAGATCTTCTTGTAGTTTGTTACAGTCAGTTGGTTTTGAGATGTTTGTATATAATTTCAAATCATCAGCAAAAAGGAGAAATTTACAACTTTTGAAAATGGTTCCTATGTCATTGATAAAAATGTTAAACAACAGGGGACCCAGGTGTGATCCCTGTGGAACTCCTGATGTGACAAGGATAGAATTGGAAACAAAATTCTTAATTTTAACTAACTGATGTCTATTGTAAAGATAGCTATTTAACCAGTTTGTCAACCATGAAGGAAAGCCAGCGGCAGACAACTTGCTGACTAATAAGTTGTGGTTCACTTTATCAAAAGCTTTACTGAAGTCGGTATAAACCTAGTCAATTTGACTATGTTCTAGTGCACTGAAAATATCGTTTTGATATAGCAATAAGTTAGTTACTGTTGATCATATCAAGTTTAAATCTTAAATTTCTCATTTCTTAATTATTCAGTTTATTACATATGTGAAAAAATATTTTCTGAAAATTTGTACACCTCATTTCAGATTTAAAAATAATGGGGCTACTGAGGAGAATATTGCTAAATTGAATTTCATCTATGTGAAGAACAGCCTTTTAGCTTTAAAAAGTAAAAAAAGAATCAAACAACTCGGGCAAGCCATTAGTGAGAAAAAATCTTACATTGAGGTAAGTGAAACCGATTTTTTTAAAAAATTAAATTAATTTAAACTTCATCAGGTTCACCTGGGAGAATATGTTGGAGAGAATAGACTTAGAGGCCTTGAACTGATGTTAGAAAATGTCAAATTAGATGCTGCGATCAAATTCATGCACAAAGAAATAAACTACAGTGATAAATCTGATAGCGTGATAACTTTGAACGCTCTAAATAGCAAAATAAACAAAGCTAAAGAAGAAATGGTAAGCATTCATTGATATGAAAAATACTATAAAGCTTTGACTTCACATTCAATATTTGTATTATTTAAAAAAAAAGAAAATCTATTTAATTATTGATTATTCAGTTTATGCATTATTGTAATTTTTTTCATCAAAGTAAAACTGTAAAATGGTAAGAATGATGTATATTGTAGTATTGATTCAGAGAAGTTGAACAATAACTACCTATACTGGTTTGCATCTAACAAATTGGTGTTAAATGTAAGTAAAACAAAATCAGTAGTTTTTGAAACTAAGTCTAATGAAAAAAATAAGGAATCAAATGTAAAATTTTTGGGTGTAACATTGGATGTAAATTTGCTTTGGAGTGACCATATTTCTAAGCTATGCAGTACACTGAGTCAAAGGACTTATGCCGTTAGACAGGTGGTAAGCCAGCGGGCGGCTGTCACTACCTATTATGCTTCATTTGAGTCGGTAATGCGTTATGGGGTAATAGCATGGAGTTCGGCAGCGAGCACATCTGGATAAAGTATTTAGGGTCCAAAAATTGGCAATAAGATCAATAGTAAATATACCGTCGGATTCATCTTGTAGGCCCTTTTTCAGATCTTTAAGGATCATGACTTTATATGGCATCATGGTTTATACAAAGTTCATTTTTGCCAAGAAAAATATACAAAAGTATGTTGTGGCAGCAGACAAAATCAGCTAGTGATACCATATAGTAGGCTGTCTAGAACAAAAAATGAAGAAGTCAAATTGTATAATGCACTGCCACAGGAAGTTCGTGATGGTGCTATTAAAAGTTTTAGTTAGTTAGTTAACAATTTGCTAAATATCTTGACTGATAACCCAGTATATAGTTTTGAAGAATACTATTTGTTGGTTAAAAACAGAGATGCTTTCCTTTGAGGATGAGACATGTGCATTTATGGTGACAGTTTTTGGCTTGTGTAATTGTTGACATCTGTTTTTGTTTGTATTTTTGATCTGTATTTTGTATTCACGATTGTCTGTTCTATTGTATGTTTATTTGTTCATTAACGTATCAAAATTTATGATAGTATCAGGAACAATTTGTAGTTCATTATTTTATTTTGTGACTTGTCTATAAATGCTTTGTATTTCTGAAGATTAATAAATATTATTATTATATTGTAAAACTTTTTACTAACTTTTTGTCAAGTGTTTTCATTATGATTCATCGAATAATTATATATATGGCCTCGGTGCCAGTATTTATTGTTTAGAGGTCCGAAATAAAACTATTTAAAAAAAAAAAAAATGTTTCATGACATGTTGAATTTCTGTTCTATGAATTTTTTTATGCAGTACCGAATTTTCAGCTCGTGAAAATCAAGGAGATCGAGGAGTATATAGAATCTAAGGAACATTTAACGCAGCAATTGAAAAAATGTCAAAACGACACCGCAATGTGCGTTAGAAAATTGAGCCAGTTTATTTGTGATCCAGTTTGGACTGAAGGTCTTACAGAAAATGTCCACTCGAAGGAAATAACTGTCTTTAGAGATTTCCCCTTGGATTATAATAAGAAATTCTGTTTTACGTGAGTCCCCAAAATTTTTAATGATGGTTCATTTGTTCAAAAAAACAATATACTCAGTCCATATACACATACGTTTTAATTATATGAATATGTAAACCTATGTTAAATCAACAAATAATTCACAGTGTTCTTCAAGAATGGTCTATTACTCTACTCCACATATATTTATTGAATTTCAGAAATGAAATAAAATTTGGTATATTAATGAAAAAAGTAATAACTCTATGAAAAAATATAATTTCAGTAGTTAATCAAAATTACACATATATTCACTTAAGTGTAACTGTTTAAACATATTGTTGAAGAGATTTGATTTTCAGGGATAATTCATTCTATAGAGATTCCATGAGAACAGCTATCCTTGACAGAGATACCCCAAGTGATACCGTATACATGATGAGTTCCTTAATTGAACATCCTCAGTATCCTCCAGAACGGATATTTATTGAGTCATTGAAGAAGAAGCACAAGCTTCAAGTCATGTCGTCTTTGAAATTCCCAGAAATTAAAATAGAACAGAAGAATTGTAAGTTACGTTTTTCAATCTATCAGAACTATAAGATAAAATTAATTTTTCACGATCTATCAGGTGAAACATTTGAATTATTGGTAAAATGTCCACTTTTCTCATTAAAAATTCGTGAAAATTACAGATTAACTCTTTTTCAATTAATTTTAAATAAATGTTTTTGTTCGAACTTTTCCATTAATCATTTAGGGAGAACTGAAGGTTTGATATATTCGGGGATTTAACTTTTATATTTATTCTATGAGACGGTTTTCGAGACTAGTTTATTTGATTGGAATTGGCATTTACTTGGTGAAAGTTCATATTCATAACTTTATAAAGAAATAAAAAACTAACTTTTCACAGGTTGAAATAAAAATCTATTGAGTAAACACGTTTCGTTATAACTTTGACTTCATCTCATACTAAACTATGATATTACAAAACAATCTATTTATACGAAAATTGAATATAACAGAGGGGTTCTTAGAGAAACTAAATAACAATAAGCAATTCATTCTGAGCTATTAGTAGGTACCTACATTGAACAGATTAAGGAGAGGAGAAGGGTTTACTACAATCTGGTCGTTAACTAAATTTCCGGATTCCCAACAGTTGGTTTTATGGAGACTATTTTCAAATTGTAATATATTATAATTGTGATTAAAGGTATGGTTTTCTTGTATAAGATGACACGCATAATTAGAATCAGTTTTCTGCTTAATATAGCTACGTTGATGTTCGTGTATTCGAGTTTTGAAATTTCTAATTGTACGTCCTATATAGAATTTTTCACAATCGTCACAGTCGAGTTTATAAACACCAGTACATTCATCTCTATGCATTTTTGATTTGTTGTTTTTAATCAATTTTCCAATGCTATATTATTGGTTTTATATGAAATTTTGAAATTTTGTTTTTGAAAAAACAATTTCAGGTTTTCGGAAGTTTTGCCCAAGTATGTTAAACTGCTAAATACTCTACTTTTTTCGGATATAAGTGGGTAAATTTCTGAAATTGCCATTTTGTATTTTTTCCTCTGAATGAGGCTGTCAATCATATTAGGTAAATAACCATTATTCACTGCCATTTGTTTAATTATATGCAATTCCTTCCTAAAATTAGCTTCGGACAACGGAATTTTGAAAAGTCTATGAATCATACTATGATAAGCCGCTAATTTATGTGAAAAGGGGTGTAGAGATGTGTTATGAATTGTAATATCTGTATGAGATGGTTTATGAAAAATTGAAAATTCGTGTTTCTTGCTTTTTCTGGTAATAGTTAAATCTAAGTAATTAATAGAATTATTCATTTCAGTTTCTAGAGAAAATTTAATACTAATTCCATACACCCTCGTATTAAATTTTCTCTAGAAACTGAAATGAATAATTCTATTAATTACGCGTTTACTCAATAGATTTTTATTTCAACCTGTGAAAAGTTAGTTTTTTATTTCTTTACTAGTTTATTTTATCCAGTATTTCAAGCCAAACGTCCTCCGTAGAAATTACATACAATTTACATAAAGTAAAAAGAAAACATGGCTTTTAACTTATTTACTAAATAATAATATGAAATGGGGCTAGCTTGGAAGTGATCTTTGAATCACTTGTAGTTATTATCTCGTTTTCACTCTTGAAACATAGGTAGATATTTTTACCTCTATAGTCTATTCTTATATACTCAGAAACATATTCTAGGATACAATAGATGTCAGTTTATGTTACTGAACATCTAAAATCAGGTTAGATCTTACGGATTGCGGGGATCTACGTTATTCAACTTGTGATATCTGATAGGGCAGTACACTCTGAAGGGGATGTTCATTTGTAACCTCGTTGCAAGTTGGAGGGCTTTGACCTACCGACATTTCTTTTTTCATAGGTCTGTCATCTAGACTTTAGCTTTAAAGCTAATTTCTAAGAATCAACTTTTTTCAACATGTCATGAAAGCAAATTTGTCATATGTGCCAATAAATAGTATATGATATTAGGTAACTCCCGTAAATCCCCCTCAGACTCCTAAAGAGAACAATAATAAATGCTACATGTTATTTATTTCAAACCTCCACATTTTTTCACAAGCACAGTGGATGAATAGATAAAGTTAAATCATGAAACATATACAAGTTGAACATGGTCAATTTAATATGTTACATAAAGTGAAGAAGAAAAATTCTTCAATAATTGGAAAAAAATATTGATTGTGAATGTAGAATTTGCGTCGCGTAAGAAATATAACCAGCTCCTTTGGAATGTTGTTTTATAATTTTTTTTAATTATTGAAAAATTTTCCTTGACCACTTTATGTAAGATAAAATATTATTATTAATAAAATTAGGAAACTTTGTCCCCTTTTCGGAACCAAGTTCCTTACGGTAGGCTTGGAGGAAATAGGGATTTCGCTGCGGGACCAAACTGAAAAATATGCGAGACTAAAAGTGTGACGTAAGTAGACTGACGAAAGTCACGCTTTTAGTTAACAAAAGCGAATATTGTATACCTTTCTCTCTCTCCCTCTTTCTTTCCGTTCTCTCATCTCTTCTCTTTCTGATCCCACTCCGCCACGTCAATCGCCAATGCATAGTATGTACTAGACCTGTGTCGATCGTGATTGATCGAATCTTTTTGATTCGATCGCAACCTATACACGAGTGATCGAATCACGAATTTCTAAAAGACCCGATCTTATTTAACCCGATCCCGATTTACTTGACAAGACTAACCAAAGTGCACTTTATTTTCATATGTTTTTACACAACAGTATATAACTAATTGCTTGCTGATACAAGCGTTTACATGCTTTCATTCATCGCACTCTTTCTCGTGTTGTTTTGAATTTTGACACGTAATCCAAAAGGAACCGATTTTTTCAGGAACGCTCGCGTAGAAGAGTCGCGACCTGTCGATCTCTCAGTCTTTTGGGTCGCGAACTCGATCGATCGCGTCTTGATCGAGATCGAGTTCAGTTTAAGATCGAATCAGTGACATGCTGATATATAATACATTTAGAAAAACAGAGTATATTCAATCTAATAACAATAATAATAAAAAAACAAAAATAATAAAACGGAAAGTATTCCAAATTCAAGAATTCCTTCAGGAGATGGCACAATCTTTTATAGTTTTCAATGTTAATTATATTTAGGGGGATGGAATTAAATACTTGGATGCTTCTGTAAATAGGAGAATTCTGAGTCTTATTTGTTTTTCTAAATTCGTTTCTGAATATGTCTCGCTGTCTTGTCAAATAATTATGATATTCTATTTCTATATTAACTTTACTTGTTCTAATTTTTTCGAGTTCTGTATATTAAGAATCTTAGTTATTTTATATATATGTTCTGTGTTCAATATTAAAAATATTTTTAATTACTTTGTTTTGAGTTCTTTGTAGCTTATTGATTACATAATTTGGTGTGTTTCCCCAGCAGGGTATTAGATATCTGATATAAGGTTCTATAAAACTATTATACAGTAAATATCTACGTTGCATATCCAATAATTGCGAACATCTTTTTATAGCACCTATCATGGGAGAGATTTTAGATACTACAGTACTTACATGACTATTCCATGTCAATTTATTATCTAATACTAATCCTAGATATTTATGTATCTTAACTTCTTTTAATTTTACATTATTTATTGATAAATCTAGATCAAAGTACCTTTTGTTTTTTTGCTTCATTATCAAATAAACAGTTTTTTCAGTATTTATACTTAATTTATTATGACACAGCCATTGAAGGTAATTTTGCATATCACAGTTTATATCACGATTTAAATTTTCGATGTTTGTATCTGATAGGACCATCGCCGTATCATCAGCATACATAAAATATTTTGACTTTAAATTTAGGTATTTTAAGCTGTGAACATAGAGCAAGTACATCATTGGTCCCAACACAGATCCCTGTGCTACTCCATAAGAGAACAGATTACTATAGGAATCAGATATGGCATAATGAAAAGATAAAGCTTTACAAATTTGTTCCATAAAATAATGACTACGTATTGTAGGTTTATATTCAATTATATAGCGTAATGATATGTTATCCTCTCGTTGTATACACTCTTGCGTCTATTCTTTACATTGCGTTGACGACCGAGTGGTCTAAGTACTGAATCCTGGTATGACGTATTTCTGGGTTCGAATCCCAAAGGTTACTCCTGGCTTTTCAATCTTTTTATTTACAATCTCGTAAGAGCTCCCAGTCCCACATTTTAATATTAATTATTTCAACTTGGATTAGTGTGAGTTATCACTTCTGTCGTGCTCCCCGACACGCACATGTTTCGTTTTCGCAAATTGTGGTCCTTCTATATTATCCGAAGGAATTTCGTTCCTACCTGGTGTCCCATGACACCGTTTCTTTTTTTGTTTCCAATAAATGTGTCCAAAGTAGATATATCTATGCTTGTAATACTCAGAAACTGCACTAAATATTGTTTTTTTTTTAATAAAAGAAATATTCACCTTTTTTCAGATTCTCTGAAAGATTTTCAAGAACAAGAGAAATATGTGGACAAGATTTGTGAAACTCTTATTTCCAACATAAGATCATGGAAGACGTACCAAGTACTAAACAGCACTTCTCGTATGAAATTAAACATGGATCTGTGGTTGAATATGCCGTTCAAGCGATTCATTTCAAAAGAAAGAATGGTGGATGGTAAATCATACAAAGATTACGAAGATAAATACGATTACCTAAGGAATAATAAATAATGGGCAGTTGATTCGATATTTATAGGAAGAATAGGTCTATTTTAATTGTGTATTTTGATAAGTTATAATTACAATTCTCTATTTGATACAATTTTTGTGAAAAGAAATATTTTGAATATATTTGTGCGAAAATTTTTTGTTTTGGAATAGCATATTTATTTATTTATTTATTCACGGGTAAACCCTTTAGTAACAAAAATTAACAAAAACTTGAGAAGGTTACAAAATTTATCCTTATCCTATTATAATCAAAGCAAGTATCCTATTATAACCAAAGAAAATAAAAAGGTCACAAAGTTAGTCCTTATTCTATAATCACAACATCAACATCTCTCCTTATACAACTAAGTGAGTCATGAAAGAGATTCACACCAGCGGCCCAAGCCACACTTGCGTTTCTAAGCAATCTAGGTATGGGCGAACTTCTAATGTAATTGTATCTGGTGAATGAGATATAAAAAAGATTCGATTGTCTCGTGAATCTCGCAGGAACGTGTATGTCGATTTTACTCAATAAATCCGGGCAGTTGATATAACCCTGAATGATTTTAGACAAAAACAATACATCAACACGATTCCTGCGAGCCCTCAGAGATGGCAAGGCAAGCTTGGAACGCATCAGAGTCGCCGAGAAACTTTCACGCTTACATCCCAGTCTGTAGGAGATGAATAAAAGAAACTTGTTTTGCACTGATTCCACCTTTTTGCAATCTTCAAATATATATGGTGACCAAACAACTGAGGCAAACTCTAGTACAGGTCTAACAAGAGTAGTATAAAGATACTTCAGTGTTGAAATATCACAAAAATCAAATGAGTGCCTGTATATGAAGCCCAGAACTCTAAAAGCCTTGCCAGTGATCATGTCTAAGTGCGGCTTAAAACTAAGATAGTTGTCATACATGACGCCAAGGTCCTTGATTAACAGAATATTTAGCAGGAAAACAGAATCAAAATCAGCATGGTTTCTAAACATAATCATATGCTTACATTTGGAGATATTCAGACTGAGTTCATTCTCCCGGCACCAATCTTGAAGACGATTTAAATCCGATTGGAATTGAATGATGTCGTGAAAGCAACTAATCGAATGAAAGATTTTAAGGTCATCAGCAAAGAGGAGGAAATTACAAAATTTGAAGCATGAGGCAATATCGTTGATATATATTAAAAATAAAAGTGGTCCCAAGTGACTACCCTGAAGAACCCCAGATGAAACAAGAATACTCCTTGATTCAACCTCGCGAATTTTGACAACCTGAGACCTGCCAGCAACATAAGAAGTAAACCACTCCAGTAAAGTTCCAAAAAAATTCAAATGACTCGAGCTTACGTCCAAGAATACCATGACTAACTGTATCGAAGGCCTTGGAGAAATCAGTATGCACTACATCAACCTGAAGTCGTCTCTCCAAATTGCCCAACACGTATTCGACGAATAAAAGCAAATTTGACTCGATGCTTCTTCCATGGAAAAAACCGTGTTGCTGGCGACAAATCCTATGAGTATAGTAATTATACTGAAAATAGAAGTCAGAAAACCTAAATCAAAATTAAATGTGACTAAGCAAAAAAAATATTTTCATCTGATTATTCTTTTAAATTAATTGATCCAGTATCAGTAAATTGATTTATAAGTTTGAAAACTAAAAATTTTTGCTCAAAATTAGTGACATATTTTTTGTCTCTATTCTGGGCATATAATAAGTAGGTATATTTTAAAAAATCTATATTGATATAATGTTAATATTTTTTAGTTTCAAATTAAAATATCAACAAAGTAATGATGTAAAATAGTAACGGTTGAATTCATGTACTTATATTTATTTTCAAACATGATTAAATCTTTCAACATTGAAGTTATGGGCATTTGTCAAACTTAATTTTGACACTGACATTCACTGAAACTAAATCAAAAGTCCTACAATTTTCCAAATTAAAAATTCGCAATATATCTTTCATGGTATCGAAAATCAGTATGTCCTCCAGATCATTGCGCTGCTCGAAAAAGAAAAGTGCTAAAAATATTTTAGATTTTGCCCAAATTGGCGGATTGAACCATCATATCAAAACTTTAAGGGAACTGATTATATTTCCTTTGTTACATGGTAATTTGTACACTCATTTCAATATTAAAGCGCCAAGAGGTGTTCTATTTTATGGACCGCCGGGTAAGTTATTTTCGTTCACTTTTGCAATTTTTATTTTCCACAATAATAAAATAAATTGAGTTTGCAACTCACGGTTGCAGGTACTGGAAAAACTTTAGTAGCAGCGGCCCTTGCAAATGAAATAAATAAGGAACATATTGGAAAAGTCAGCTTCTTTCATCGAAAGGGTGCCGATTGTCTTGACAAATGGGTGGGAGAGTCTGAGAAAAAATTGAAGGATCTATTTGAGAAGGTGAGGAAACTATTCACATATATTTGATAAAGGTAGCAAAATAAATATGTTGGAAAGTTAAAAATTCCCCAACTGGTCGTCCCATCTGGACCATATTCCTAAATTTAAATAACTGTACTATTTAGAAAATAAAAATCTAAGTATTAACATCTACATCTGCTTGCTTGTATTTTATTCTCTTGAAAATAACTTGGTAGTAGAAACCGATCGTATTTCGAAAATTTTGTTTTTGTATTTTGGATTGATTTCATTTAATTATTTTCCGTTTTCTACTGTAAATCCTAAACAGGCTCTGTTACCATTACTGTATTCATACGTTTTTACAGCTTTGGGGTCCGAAATAAAGATTTTTTAAATTTTGTTATAGTGTCACTGTGTCAATTTTAAATGTGTAAAAAAAATTATATTAATTGGAGACTTGCTTTTATTTTAAACCTCACATATCAGCAACATACGCATATAATTGTTGAAGTGAAACTTCTTTGTGCGCATGAGGGTAAAATTCTTACGGATGAAAGGGATGTGACGTTTTTGTTCAAGAAGAGGGAGAGAGCGATTGAGACCGATTGAGAGAGAGAGTGAGAAGTGAACGTAGCATGTAGCATATAGTTATAGAGCGAGAGGAGGGAGAGAGAAAGGGAGATCGAGAAAAAATACAGGCTATTTGTTGATGTATTTGTTTAGTAGTTGAATATTGGAACATTAGATGGCAATTCTGTCGCATAACGTCTTTAGTCCGGGGAAGTAAGATCAAATAATCTATCAACGAGAAAAATAAAAAAAGTAGGGGTCATAATTTTTTTTAAGTGAGTGCACTGACCCCTCATCGCTTTCCTAAATTTCTGACCAAATCCCGTGAAAGCTCGAAACACAGCTTGCAAGCACATTTGAAAGCACTAAAATACGATGATTTTTTGCTTAGAACTTTTTCTGATGTACTCGCATAAAAAAATCGTAGAGATCAAATTCACAGTAAATTTTATGCCCTACACGATGACGTAAGTCGACTTTTGAAATGAAAATTTTTTCGACTCAAAATTTTCCAAAAAATTAAAATTGTTTCGAAAGGTCGTGTTTTAATCGGCAACCATACTGAAAATAAACTTATCGAGATCAAAACATAGGGAAACATAGATGGTGTGCTATAATAAAATTTACGTATTTTCAGATTTGGAAAATTCAAAATGGCGGCCGCAAAAATCGAATATATGCTTTTTTTTCAATCACGCTTCCTCTTGAAAACATTAACGATATCGAAACGCGGTTGGTTGCAATCGATAGGGGAAAAGTTTTAGTTTTAGGCATAAAATAAAAAAAAAATTTTTTTTAAAATTTATAAAAAAAAAATTTTGTTTGTCGAGTTTTTCCTCATTTTTGCATTGAAAAATAAAGTCAATCATTATACTCATACTCGAAATATATTTGCCGTTAAAAAACGCGTATTTCAAAAAAAAATTGTTTAAATACAATACTCAGAAGCCGAGATATAGAAGCTCAAAGTTCGCTTCGTACTGTGACCATACTATTTAATTTTCAAATTCTTATTGTTGCATTAGATTGTTTCACCTGTGTGGTGATTAAATACAGATTTAACAGAACGTTGGGTCACTGGCTGGATCAAAAATAAATCAGTAGTCGAGCGCGGCAAGATTACTAATTTATTTTCTATGCAGTCAGTGACACAACTTTATTTAAAATCTGTATTTAATCAGTACGCAGGTGCAACAATCTAGTGCAACAATCAGAATTTGAAAATTTTTAATAGTATGGTCACAGTACGAAGCAAACTTTGAGCTTCTATATCTCGGCTTCTGATTATTGTATATAAACAATTTTTTTTTTAATACGCGTTTTTTAACGGCAAATACATTTCGAGTATGAGTATAATGATTGACTTCATTTTTCAATGCAAAAATGAGGAAAAATTCAACAAACAAATTTTTTTTTAAATAAATTTTTTAAAAAGTTATGTAAAAAAATTTATAACATTTTTTTTTATTTTATGCCTAAAACTACAACTTTTCCCCTATCGATTGCAACCAACTGCGTTTCGATATCGTTAATGTTTTCAAGAGGAAGCGTGATTGAAAAAAAAGCATATATATTCGATTTTTGCGGCCGCCATTTTGAATTTTCCAAATCTGAAAATACGTAAATTTTTTATAGTACACCATCTATGTTTCCCTATGTTTTGATCTCGATATGGTTATTTTCAGTATGGTTGACGGTTAAAACACGACCTTTCGATACAATTTTCATTTTTTGGAAAATTTTGAGTCGAAAAAATTTTCATTTCAAAAGTCGACTTACGTCATCGTGTAGGGCATAAAATTTACTGTGAATTTGATCTCTACGATTTTTTTGTGCGAGTACATCAGAAAAAGTTCTAAGCAAAAAATCATCGAATTTTAGTGCTTTCAAATGTGCTTGCAAGCTGTGTTTCGAGCTTTCACGGGATTTGGTCAGAAATTTAGGAAAGCGATGAGGGGTCAGTGCACTTACTTAAAAAAAAAATAAAACCCCTACTTTTTAATTTTTCCTCTCTATATACTTACTTCCCCGGACTACTTGTACTACAGTAAACGCAGATATTTTAATTCGTTTGAAGGATAGGAAATTTTGATATTTACAAATAACATTTTAAATTGCCACTCTACTGCTATTTTTCATAAAATATAAAATAAAAATATTCCATAATTTCTCTCAACAAATTAGTTTCCTTTCTTACATGCGTACTTTGCACGCACGCTTTTTTTTTATTCATAAGATGCCTATATACACTATAAAATTTTTTTCAATAATCTCAGATATGTCTTCAAATGTTGATAATGTTTTCGAAAGAGTCAACTCGGAATGAAAAGTAAAATTGATTTGATTCAATTTTACACCTGGCATCATTTCAACATTTGTAATGCAGTTCTTTATTCTAACTAAGTTTGTTTCGGTTTATTTTTTTTTATAGCGCAAAGTCTACTAACTTTAATTTTTATACATAGGCGGAGAAGTCGAGTCCTTCCATAATATTCTTCGACGAGATAGACGGCTTGGCTCCGGTTCGTTCTCAGCGAAACGATCACGTGCATTGCAGCGTGGTATCTACTCTACTGGCCCTCATGGACGGCCTTGACCAGACGACCGTGGTCGTGATTGGCGCAACGAACAGGTTGGACGCGTTGGATCCTGCTCTGAGACGACCCGGCCGGTTCGACAAGGAATTGTACTTTCCGATGCCGTCTACCGAGGCCAGAAGAGAAATTCTTCAAGTGAGTTATTCCTGATGACGTCAAACTTTTTTGTTACCTTCATCAGTATTTTGTTTTAAACTGTTATATCGATGGTAAAATCGAAATCTGTATGCCAAAAACCCCGAAAATGATGTATTACTCGATTTTTGACGACAAATTACTTTTTTTTGCTAATTAATAATCCATTTCACCCCCTTTCCCTGAGGAAAATTGACTCAAAAATAATCCGAACTGTTTCTCTGTTTAACAAAATTGAAACGACTCTAGACATTTTTTTGGTCAAATTATTTTTTCTACACGTTGTAGGTCTCGTGATGGGAAAGTATAAATGACGAGAGGTGACCCTGGAACGAAGTTCCTTTCGCTAAATAGTAAGTACTAGTGAGCGGTCCGATTAGTGAATGCGGCTTTTTCGCCTTTTCAATTAATTCGAGAAAATATAAATCACCGAATCCCGATGGGTGTCACGCCACTGCCCGACCTACGCCTATGGAGCGCCCGGTGCGCCATCTGCGCGCTGTCACAAACCTCGTCGTCGTGCGGAATCGGTCACGCGGGAAGTCGTTACTACGACGCGATTGGGCCTCGCGCGCCCGCTAACTTTCGATCGGAGTTGACGCCGTCCAATTGCGCGTTCGAAAGCCGGTCACATGAATTTTGCTTCCTTTGACGGAAAAATAGTTTTTGAGCGTCTGGAACGCCGCCGTTTTCGCGAATTTCGGAGAAACGTCGTACTTTGAAGGTTCGATATCGGAAATCGGCGCCGCGGACGGGAACGCCGAATAGCCTATTCACTGAAAAATTATTTTCAGCGTGGCGAAAATTTTTTTCAATAAAAAATTTTTTTTTCATGGTCGAATGTTGATTTCAGTTTGTAGTTTGGGTAGAAAATAAAAATGCTGCCGCTAGATTTCGTCTCGAATGTTTACTAGACTATATACAGAAGATTGTTTTTTCAGACAATTCAGCTTTGACATACTAAAATTTTAACCAGATGCCGGATGATGTTCTCAATTTTTTCCGGCATGAATCTACCGTTTCTGTTTCAGACCGCCAGCGTTTTTCTTTTGGAAATGAATAATTTTTCGGCGACCGTTGAATCTCGATTTTTTCACCACCCTCAAAACCACATGGTCAAATAAGCATGCTAGGAAAAAACTGTACAAAAATGTGCCTTTAGCCGTATGTAGCAGAGCCTATCACTTATGGTTCAAAACGCAGGACACTTTTTACAAGCTGCTCCCTTATGACGAAACCAGTTCCATACTCATGTCGTCCATTTTGATTTCCACTGATTCATATATATATATATATATATATATATATATATATATATATATATATATATATGTATATATATATATATATATAATATATATATAATATATCTTGATAATTATTAGCAATAACAGGCTTATTGAATCTTAAAAAACTCGATTTTATTAAAAAGTTGACGTTTCGCCACGACATTCGTGGCTTTCATATATATATATATATATATATATATATATATATATATATATATATATATATATATATATTTATGTATATATATATATATATATATATATATATATATATATATATATATATATATATATATATATATCAGTGGCGGCTCGTGTGGTTTTTGTTTGAGGAGGCTACAAGAAGTGTTAAAAAATACACCATAGGCGAAAATTTAATTCTCTTAAGAGTGGAAAACGAGCGCTCTACGGAAGCCGATGTCACCGGGATAGAAACAATCAGACATAAGAGTTTATAAACTTGGGGTAAATCTTGATTATCAAAAAGGTATTTAATAGTCCTCACATGATTTTCATTTTGCCCAAAAATTTCATTGTCATTATAAACAACACATAGTTCACTTTTTATGGCCACCTTATCAAAAAAGGTGTATTTTTGACATAAATTTTCCAAAAGGTTATCTGGAAAATTAGCCGAAAATCCGGTTAACAAATTTTTATTGAGTAAGTCGAAGAAATGCAGTTCTTTCAAATCAGAGAACCTTATTTCTATTTGACCCCTAATAGTATCCAAAATTTCATAAAATATTTGCTTATAGTGATCCATATCTGCGTAACTGAATTTCTTTCGTTTCGGGCTAAATTGAGTCGTATCATCAGTAGTTTGAAATACAGAAAATAGTTTTTTAAAATAAACTTCTGCACGAAATTCTGAAATTTTTTCCAAAAGAAACTTGAGCCGATTTCGTGAGTAAATTACATCTGAAAACTTGTGCTGTAAGATTTGAAAAACTATTTCTGTTTGTTCAAAAATTAATTTAAAGATGTTTAAAAAATATATAAATTTCTTATCTTGTAAGTAAAATATTAATCCGCGTGCTGTATTTAAAGTTACTTTATCGGTGAAAAATTCCTCACTTTCAACTAGGTATAAAATTAAATCCTCAAATCCTAAGCGGCCCCAAACAGAGACATTTTCACTAGTAAAAAGTAAACACTGCCAACAAAATAATTTATTTTTTACCTGTGATCCGGTTAGGCAAGGATGTCTCTCATAATTCCTTGTATTAAAACTGCGGTTTTGTTGTCTGTTACGCTGCACCAAATTGTTTAATTCAGGGGTAGGTCGCAGTGTTTTTATCAAAACTTTATCCTCATAACTTAGTGCACTAAAGTTATGGGATAACAAATATTCCACTAAGTCACCATTGACATTTTTGAAATTAACTTCAGTAACCAAACTCATTTTAAAACAATACGCGAGCAATATAAGTAAACAAGCTGTTGTCGGCCATTAGTAACTACGATCACCTACGATCCAATTAATGCTTTCCAACGAATTCACTCGAAGTCACGCGAAATTCTATAGTTGTGATTAGTCGACAATATATGAGACTGGGTTCCTATCGGTGTTGCCATTTACATGTGTTTTGCTTTTCTATTGCAATGAAGTATTCATTCGGAGTATTTGCACCCTTGTTTGCTTTTCTGTGGCAGGCATAATGAACCTTGAGAATATACCTTTCTAAGCCTCCGCAGCGTTGCCACAAATCTTGAAATGAATGAAATGCAGTAAATGTAAATACCTTCTATCTTAATTAATAAATTATATTATATAATGTCAGTTGAAAGGAAGGTAGGTGCATAAAATAATATGATTTTGATTAATATGAATATGCTGAATGCTGACTATTCAATATAAGATATTAGTGATACACGGAATATTATTGAGCCTTATTAGCCTCCTTTGACTAGGCGCCCCTGATATATATATATATATATAAGTATATATATATATATATATATATATATATATATATATATATATATATATATATATATATATATATATATATATATATATATATATATATATATATATATATATATATATATATATATTTATGTATATATATATATATATATATAATCAAAAAAATTGTTTTCTTTAATCAATTCTCCACTTCAAAATCTTACGTAATCTAAGGTAAATTCAATCTAATTTTCCAAGAATATTTCTCTGCAAGAAAGATTACATAGTTTGCAATTCACATATTGAATTTATCCGCCTTGGGAAATAAACATTCCGCCCGCGATTAATTGATCGCCTTACGCATATATACACCTGACCTTGAGAGTATTACTTACATTAGTGTTACTTATTTATAGACTTTGTTCCAAACCGGTATACGAAACATACGGGCATTTTTTCTAGGCTACTTATCAGTCTCTTACTAACATTTAACTGTTTCTTAGGTTCACATCAAAACGTGGAAACACCAACCGTCGGAAAACCTCCTGAATCATCTGGCGAACGTGACGGCCGGATGCTGCGGGGCTGATCTTCAGGCACTTTGCACGGAAGCAGTTCTTTGCTGTACGAAGAGACTGTATCCTAACATCGACAAAATTGACGGATCTCTCAGGGTGAAAATTGACCCGAATAAAATTCAAGTAAGAAGTTAACTTTAGCCTATCGTACAACCTGTTTTAACGAAAGTTTTTATTGTAAGTGATCTTGTCGTTGATTTTTTGTCATCTTTTAATATTCGTATTTATGTTTAAAGTTTCGCTCTCGAAAATTGTAAAAGTTATCAACAACTTACTGAACAAAAAAGGAAGGTTAGGATTTTTGCAAGTAACTCAAAAATTAATTGGGAGGCCTCGGTAGACCAGCGGTGAGGTGAACCGCCTTATACCGTTTGTAAACCGAGGATTGTGGGTTCGAGTCCCACCTCGCTCTTGGGTGTTGTGTATGTCCGGAATTTAGTGGTTATTTATGATTAAAAATTGTTGGGTAATGTACATAGTTTACAAGCCCATTGGCCGTTCGGAACCGGCGTTAAACTGTAGGTCCCTCGAGTTAAAAAAAAAAAAAAATTAATTGATGTTTTCTATTCTAAAAAACGGATACGCTGGTTTGCGCAAGTCACTCTTTTTTTTTTGTTCAGTGAATTATTTATAAGTTTTACAATTTTCGAGAGCGAAACTCTCTTTTTTTTTCAAAAATCATTTATATACCATTACTTAAGTCATCACTCGTCAATATGTCTAGTTGGTCACCGTCAAATCAATGGCGGATTAAAGAAGTTAAAGATCCAATTGTGGGAGGTATGGGGGAGAGAATTTTAAAAAATCCTTCTGACATAGGCTTTTTAACCCTCTCTGGTACTTAAAACTAATAACAGATAAGTGTAGAACCGCCCTCTTTTACCTTGTGTTATCTCCTGCTTCTCACAAAATAAATTTTAAAAAAATGAAGGAGACCCTACTGCGTAGCACTAGGAATGATAAAACCCCTCGGCGCATGTGCATGTCGTCAATATTTTTTGATTGTACCTATTATATAAATTAAATAACAATGAAAGTCGATTTTAAGAATGAAATGAAGGAAAATTGCATAATGTTTAATACAGGTATCGGATTATTAACGAATTAAAATCCGTGAAAATTTAGCAAAAAAATTCATTGTTTGACTGTCGAATTTGAATGTCCTATCCCGGCTCATTTTGCTGCACATTATGAAATCAGATTGATAAGATATCTCTAGGATGGGAAGGCAGAGCACAAGAACGCCAGAATCAAGCTTAAGCTATCAACGTCGCTTGGTTACCGTGGCTAACAACAGAGTACTTCGACCATGTTTTGTAGGACTTCGTAACATATCGACCTTGGCGCATGCCGCAATGTCCGTAATGTCTATCTAAAAAAAAACGCTATAGATTTTTATTCTTCGTTGGGAAAAAATTGGGAACAAAACTTCTCTGATGAAATCATATGTATTTTATCGATATCCGTTGGAATTTTTAAAATCGGACCAGATCCCAACTTTTTGTAGTGAGAATTTAGCTTCACCTCGGATTAAAAACGCTATATTTTTTTTTGGTAATTCAAATTCCCTAATGAAATCATATGTGTTTTATCGATATCCGTTGGAATTTTTAAAATCGGGCCAGTTACCAACTTTTTGTCGTGAGACTATAACCCCTTAGTCTTCGCCTCGGGGTAAAAACTCTAGCGCAGCGAGCTGCATTAGAAGAGGTTTTCATAACGTATCCAATTGAAAAATATATTCATTAAATTATGATTTTTTTTCCAAATTAAAAAAAATGCGCCCTCTAATGTGTGAACAATATTAATTTCCTACCCGCCAACCAATTCGTACCAAAACCAATCCCATTCAAGATATCATACAAAACTACCTAGATACAAACTTCTAAATTTTATTATCTAAGGTTTTACACCATGTTCAATTTCTGAATATTATTCCCAATTGTTTAAATCTATATCGGCTATTTTTTTTGTTTACTCATCCCTGCCTGTTCATTACTAAAAGCTTTGACTATCCACAAGAAGTTCCGACGTAAAGATCGAATATTTCAGGTGGAAGAGTGCGACTTCATGAACGCCAGACTCAACGTTATACCATCCTCCCAAAAAATCGGCACCAAGATGAGACAGTTATGCCCGATTTTGCGCCCTCTACTGGACAGACAAATAGACAACATAGTGTCGCACGTAGACGCAATTTGGCCGCATTTTCTCAACGCAAGATACAAGTGAAGCGTGAAGCGATAGTTTCGATCCTTTCAACTCACCCTTATTTTTTTAGGTACGTCATGGGGAGCAACAGATACGCCGGAAGAATCATCTTGGTCGGTTCGAACAAGCAGGGATTGTCGACCCATATCATACCTGGCCTCTTGCAAATATTGGAGCATTTGCCGTGTTACGTATTGGACATATCAACGTTAGGGGAGGTAATATTATTTTCGATTTGAGTACTCACAAATGTTTTCCCATTTAATTACTCCCATTATCTCTATAAGTGTTAAAAAAATCAAATTTTCGAATGCCTTATAGTTTATTTGTCTTTTAAATTCGTACAGCTTCAAGTATACGATTTTAAAGTGAGAACTAGATGTTAAAATGAACAGAAACATTTTTGACTAATAAAATAAAAAACTGAAAAAAATAACTACTTGGGCTTAAGTTTCTGCAATCTAGGACTTTTGATGCATATGAATTACTGAGGTAAAGTCTATTCATTTTGAAAATAATATAGATATAAAATAATATAATATATTTACCCAATTTTCATTGAATTTATTTCCAAACGCTATTAAATGTATGTGGGATATTTCCAACTAGAAAACTATTAAGATTTCGAAATTTTGATGTGAAACATCTACAGGCGTGGGGTAAACCTGATTGCTGGCGTGGAGATACGGGCCGTGGAGACGCATCGTCACGCTTTAAGCTAGATTTATAGTTTGACGGACTGTAAACGTAGACGCACTGAATACGTACCTAACAAACGGATTGTAAAAAATTTTACAATTTATAATTCGACGGAACGGAATTTTTGCGCATGGGTAGAGGTTAAGATGATGAGTGACATTCAACATAACCTACAAATTATATTAATCGTAAATAGCCTGTGTTGCTTTGAATTTGTATTTCAATATTCTAATTATTCATCTATTGTGAATAATTAACAAAACAAGAATGAAAAAACAAACAACTTTACTAAACTGAAGCCGGGACAAGTGACATCTGACAGTGAGGCTGACATCACACAGAATTCTTTCTTTTGATTGGCCGGACGTAAGAAACGCACTGTAAAAAGATGAATGTTGGTCAACTCTTCGGTTCCAGTCCGTTTCACTTACGTTACGTCATGCGTTTACGTTCATTTATAAATAAGAGTACATACATTCTATAGTTGATATTATTGCGTTGCTTACAGTCCGTCAAACTATAAATCCAGCTTTATAATGGAATATATCTATACGTCGTAGTGTGTGAGACGTGGCGACGCGATGCCATGCGCAAGCAACTCTGCGCAATCTCTCCTGCCGCAGGTAAACCTGATTGTTGGCGTGGCGATACAGGCCGTGGCGCATCGCCACGCTATATAGTTGAATAATATATAATACTAAATAAATAATTGGTTTGCCATTTTGGACTTCCTAAAATGCAGGCGGCCGAAGGCCGCATTATGGCAAACTTATAAAGCCGAGATAAGGAGATCGACCCCGAATAGCGGGGCCCGAAGGGCCCCGTCGATCGCCGCCGACCTTTTTGTAGTGCTTAGGCTATGTCCCGTTCCCGACCGCGACGCCGATCTTCGATATCGAACGTTTAAAGTTTGACGTTTCTCCGAAATTCGCGAAAACGGCTGCATTCCCGACGCTTAAGAACTATTTTCGCGTCACATGGACTCGAATTCACGTGACCAGCTTTGGAGCCGATAATTGGACGGGTTGAATTCTATCGAGAAGTTTCGGCACGGCGAGGCCCAATGAGGTCGTAGTATCTAGCCGATTCCGAACGAATTCGTTCGACAGAGACGGGCTTAGCACTCCTCGATCGAGAAACTATATTTTTATCGATCTTTAATTTTCACGGATCTATTTAATAGGCGATGGAGCCTCTCAATACAATACAATACAATACAAATCATTTATTTCCATGGACTTTTACAAGTATAGGATAATGTCAAAATGTACAAAATATATAGCGTAATACAAAGTACTCATCTTCACAAAAAGTAAAAAAATAATATCACAAAATTATCACATACAGTACACATTATTAAAAATTATTAAATATGTACATATATATATTTTTTTATCCCTTCCTTAACTTTGGTAAAAGGTCAGAGACGTTGCAATTAATAAATTGGTTAACAGAGTAACACGTGTTCCTAATAAAGTTATCTTTCAGCATAGTTTTAAATGAGGTGTATTTCTGAATCTTTTTTAATTTGTTATAAAATTTAATCGGTAAAACTAAAGGGCTATTGGCTACTTTTGAGAGCTTGTGTTTAGGAATCTCCAAGTTTAAATTTGCTCTCAACTCATACTGACTAGTGTTTCTGGAAATTGAATAATTGGTTATATTCTTTTTAACATGCATTATTGATGTAAATGTACTATATGTAGTCATTATTTTATGGAAAAAATGTGTAATGCCATATCTGATTCCTGTCGTAATCTGTTCTTTTATGAATATAACTTATACAAAATAATTTCGATGTTTCTCATATTTTTATTCTTTAGGACTCGAGCGAATAACTGGGGGCTTATAGGCTTAGTTCTAGGAGCCACTTCTTGCGGCCCCGGTCGTCACCTCCTAATCATTTGCTAATTGTTTTTCCTTCGATGCGCAGAACGAATTCTTCAACGTGAGGAAAGACCTGCCCTCGTTGTTGGTGCTGTCGCGAGTGGACGAGTGGTGGGATCACATCGAGGAGTGCGATCGAATAAGCATCGCAGCGACGCTGGAAGATATTCACGCCGGAGTACCGATATTGACCATTGCTTCTTGCCGAGGCGAGCTTCCTTCAAAGGTATATAGGTAAATCAAAGTGCCCGACAGTCCGATATAATTTGTTTGATCGTTGACTTGAATCGCTTTTTCCAGGACCGAGCTACTAGCTGATCTGATCATTTTTCTAGCTGCATCAAAAGAATAACATTTTTTGATAATGTTAATATATCTGTCCAGCGAGAGTTGGCGTGCACGTCATTAATCAAATATGGCGTCGATCGTGAACACTGTTGCCAGACGTAATGAATAATCTCAAATCGAACTTTTACTTACAAAATCTTCGAAGAACTAGGTTATTAGGCGACTGTCAAACGTGAAATGCCGGCGCGTTGGTCGAGAGGGTTCGACAACATTGCAAATTTTGAAATAGTATCACAACTTAACAACCATTCAACTTATTTTCATACTCGAAATGTTAATATTTCTTGAGAGATACATAAGGTTTGATATGTTATGGACAGAATATTTGTCGAAATGGATGAGCCGGTCACTATCACCATATTACTACTTTTTCATTAAATTACAAATATGAATATTTATTTGGGTAGGCAGCCTTGCGTCGTTATTTGCGCATGTCTGTGACTTGCACGCCAACTTTCGCTGGACGTACTATGAAGTATGATATATTCATCAAAATATATTTATAGTAAGAATATTATTTAGCATGAAAAAAGTTCGACAATAGTCCCAATAACATATTGCTAAAATAATGTCAATGGCCAATTATGGATGACAAAGATTTTCTTTGCACAAGCAGAACCACGCCAAAAATTGATACAATAGTACGCAACAGATAGAAAATTAGAATGATACTTTTAGCACATTTCATATATATATATATATATATATATATATATATATATATATATATATATATATATATATATATATATATATATATATATATATATATATATATATAGAAAAAATATGCTTACTTGGGTATGCAGTCTAAAGCTAAGTAAAAGTGAACTCTTGTTTCTGTTCAAGTTCTTCATCAGGAACTCTACAATGATATAGACCGGGCGCTGGGAAACATTCCGTTTGCATAAACCGATGACCTCATTGTGATTGATGATTTGAGTAAAGAAAGACTTAATAAATGATATTGTGGAGGTTGCCGAACGGAAAAAAAAAGTTATGTAGAATGCAAAAAACAATTGACCGTTATTTCTCGAATGTAATATCTCTGTAAGACCCTCACCTATTTGGAAGTGAAGGTTGCCTGACAAGCCAGCTGTCAATTTTATTGTAAACGCCCTCCACAGCGACTCATACCTGTTCTTGAATTTTGGAGCGGGCTGCGCTATTCTAAACCGTTAATGACGCTTCAGTTATATCTAAACGTCATTCTCGTGCGCACTGATTATCATCACATGTACATTTTCCAATTTTTATAATAGTAGTACCGTGAACTGGGGTGACTTTGCCCAATTTTGAATTTTAAATCGGTCTTGTTTCATGAAATATAGTATTATCTAAAGGTTCTATTAACTATGCTGCGGGGGACTATAAGGGCAACACAGCCATATAGTCATATTATGTTTTAAAAAAATATACTACTAAAAAAAAAATAAAACATGGGTGGGCAAAGTCAGGTGCAAATATGGGGTGTCCTTGCCTTATTTATATGGATATAGCAAAGCCACCCCATTTAAAAGCGTAAATACTTAAATACATTTAAAAACATATATATATATATATATATATATATATATATATATATATATATATATATATATATATATATATATATCAACATATTTGATTAGTTATAAAGGGGTATATATTATACTTTTTAACATATTTATTTATAAAAAATTCAAACTGGGGAATTTTTTTAACCAGTGTATTTATTGTTATTTATAACTAGAAAATAGTAAGAAATGTAACATAACATATGAAACTGAACAAAACTTAAATTATACAAAATATTGGGAACTTATTAAGGTAGATATATATAAAAGCCTCTTAATCTACATAGCTACTTAAATCACATCCAAAGACAATTCTTCCCCTTCGGCTGCTTAGAGGTGTAGGAAGAATACCAACGATTTGGTCTAAGACTACATCCGAAATATCCGGTTGATTAGGAAAGACAAAGACTTTTTTGTCTTTTGTGCGAAGGCAACTAATAGAAAATTCTTCACTGCTTCCATAAACGCGAATAATTTTAGCCACATAGCGCTTAAACTGTGTTTTTTTACGCGTGCCAAATCTTACAATAACATATTCGTCTACGGTTAGTTTCTCTGGGTCAACCTGCAAATCTATTTCTAACTCTGAAAAACTTTCGGCATCACCTGAGCTATTACCTAAGGACATAGCCTCATCCTCCTTTCTAACTTTTTCTTGGATCCAGAATTTAAAACGTTACTGCAACCAGCTATGGGTTCAGGATTTTCTGTATACACATTTGATTCTTTACGTTGAGTATCAGGTTGCAAATCGATCATAGAAACAGATTTTCCTGCAGGAATAGAAATTTTTTTTGCCGACTTTTATTGGGATATTGTTTGTCACCTTTCCTGCATGCTTGTAGGTAGTTCAGTAGGGTATCACTTACTACTGTGGCAGCATCAGCTCGGGCCTGCACAGATTCTCTCGGTATTTTCTTCAAAATTTCTTCTCGATTTAGCGGTACAATGCCACAGGCCCTAAAACCTGCTTTGATGCTTTTATCTATACGGGGGCTCATTTTATCATAAAGTCGTTTTAAAAGCCTTGGAAAAACTGAGTTTTCCAAACTCGCACTCTGGGGGTTCTGCAGTTTGTAATTGGTTAAAATGGACCTCCATATTCTTTTGATTGGAGCGAAGCAAGCCACATCTAGCGGTTGGCACAGATGGGTGGCGTTCGCCGGCAGAAATACAAATTTAATATTTAGCTCTTCACAACTTTGAATTACTTTGGGACTGATGTGGGAGCTTAGATTATCCCCAATAATACACTTAGGACCCTCCAATTTTCTTGCCCACGGGACAATAATTTGCAAAAACCACTCTTCAAAATTAGGCCCGTCAAACCATCCTGATGCGGTTCTGCCATATCTTGTGCCTATAGGGCCCCCTTCAATCCATGTTCTCCACAAATGCTCTGCTTTGTATACTACATAACATGGTAGTACTTTTCCAATAGCAGACACGGCAAACATTACAGATATGCAGCCTTTTGACGAGTTGATGTTCCTTTCGGGGTATTTAACACCTCTTCTAAACACCATTTCCTTCGTTCCTGGATCATCCGAAAAGTTGGTTTCATCGAAGTTAAGGATGTTCTCAACTGGAAAATTTTCTAAATACCTTTCCAAATGATCAAAGTAAGTTGATATCTGTTCTGGTCCAACCGCTGCTCTTGCTGTTTTTATGTTTTTGGCACTTTTCTGACTGTCAGTGCTTCTCGATGTCGCTTTAAAAAATTCCTAGATACCACATGTCGCCAGGAACATTATCCGTAATTTTGGTACAACACACGTCCTAGAGTATTAAGATATTCTTTTACTATCAGCTTTATGTCAAAAGAATCCAAGTGGCATACTCCAAATCTGCACATAGTAATTATATGATGCAAAATATGTTGTTCTTCTTGCGGTGAAAACACAGTTTGTCCACCAATATGGTTTGGAATGACGCTGGGCTACTTTATTACTCAGTGTTCTCCTGGGAATTTTGTAATAAACTGCAGCCTGCCTTCCTGACATTTTTACCGCTCTGAATATCTGCAACTGCTTGAGCGAGTACATCCCTCAGTATAATTCATATACACACGCGCCCCTAGTTTCTTCTTATAAGTTCTGGGCATCTTTCTGAAATAACATGTCTAGCTTAAATGCAAATTTAATAGTTAATAATCATGCTTAGGGCAAAGCTACTATCGGATTTACGACTGGGGGGTGACTTTACCCGGCGGGGCGACTTTGTCCATCACGTGTTTTATTGACGGGGTGACTTTGCCCACCACATTTTTAATCCAACAAATTATTCATACTTAAATTTGGTAAATACCCTCATTTTCCACAATAGTATATTGAAATAATATTAAGTACTCACCGCAATATATCGAAGTTCTCTGGGTTAGCCAACACAAAGTTTAAAACATGCAAAATAGACGTAAAAAGTGGGTTCGACTTCTCGATGTTATTAGTGCAATATGCGACTGAAAAGAAGAAAATCCAACGCAAAATCATCTTTACTGATTTACCGGGTAAACTGGTAAACGAACAGAAAAAATGTAATTTGAAACGATTCAAAATGCAGCACATCAACGCAAAGACCAAATTGCGGACAAGTTTGAGAAGTTGTTTGATCCGACTGCTGATGAACAACACTTCTCGTGGCATAAAAGATGCATGGCCAGCTACAGCTATATCAGCGGAGAAAAAATTCGTCGTCGTGAAATATCACTGCATAAGTTTGCTGGAAAAAAGCGCATCAGGCGTGACTGGCCACTCAACTGAAAGGACCCGCAAGTCAAAAAGAAGAAGCAGCGAATCGTCGAGTAACTCATGCTGTTCCAATTGTGGTCATACGACGAAAACCAAAATTACAAAACTATCTTTCAACTGAAATCGTCGAAGAAGGCTGCAGCCCAAACATATTCGTGAAAAAATTCCTTAGAACCAATACATGAGCCTCTGAACTTTCCAGTTTCGTTTTTCGGCCTTATAATAGGAGGTTTCGATTCCATCGCTGTAGCTGTGGAAAAAAACATTGTTTTTTCTTTGTTTGTTCTTGTCTATTAAAAGGTTGTTTGAGTAAGGTTTTAAATAAAAAACGGCACAATACAAATTTAACCTTAAAAAAAGTGGTTTACGTATTTCATAACATAGCCAAATTGGAGAATGTTCAGTGGCTCATGTATTGGTTCTAAGGAATTTTTTCACGAATATGTTTGGGCTGCAGCCTTCAAGTAATGTAAGATTTTGTTAATGAAACGTAATTCCTGTAACACGATTTGTGATATTGGAAGTTTTTGCCTAACAAATCTTCCAGTGTTTCGTAGATACAAAATTTTGTGAACACTTCATCGTGTGTCGACGCGAAGGATTGAAAATTAGCGTAGTTGCTGAAATTTCAGTTGAAGGATAAAGTTTTGTAATTTTGTTTTTCGTCGTATGGCCACAAATGGAACAGCATGAGTTACTCGACGATTCGCTGCTTCTTCTTTTTGACTTGCGGGTCCTTTCAGTTGAGTGGCCAGCCACGCCTGATGCACTTTTTTCCAGCGCTCTATGCAGTGACGTTTAGCTATAACTGAAGCGTCATTAACGGTTGAGAACAGCCCAGCCCGCTCCAAAATTCAAGAATAGGTATGAGTCGCTGTGGAGGGCGTTTACAATAAAACTGACAGCTGGCTTGTCAGGCAACCTTCACTTCCAGATATGTGAGGGTTTTACAGGGATATTCCAGTCGAAAAAAAATGGTCAATTGTTTTCTGCATTCTACACCACTTTTTTTTCCACAGCTACAGCGATGGAATCGAAAACTCCTTTTATAGGGCCGAAAAAAAAACTGGACCATAATTCCGTTCGGCAACCTCCACAATATCATTTATTAAGTCTTTCTTTACTCAAATCATCAATCAGAATGAGGTCATCGGTTTTTGCAAACGGAATGTTTCTCAGCGCCTGCACTAATAAACAAAAAAGTGAGGTAGAATTTAATAGGTGAAAAACGTAAAACTTTGTCAAGCATTATAAGGTAAAAGTATCTGTGAAATCGATGTACCTACCTGTAAAATATAAAATGCGAGAAAGAATTCTCCTAAAACAATTTAAAAAATCCGGACACCCTATACTGCGTAGCACTAGGAATGATAAAACCCCTCGGCGCATGTGCATGTCGTAATGCCTGATAAGTCTATCGCAGATCATTTTTCCTCGTGGCGACTATATCGGGAAATGTATAGTTTTTGAGATATAATCAAAAATTTGTGAGAAATTCATAATTTTTCCTAATTTTTTTATTTCTAGGTGGCGCCGCGTCAATATTTTTCGAATGTTTTATATAAATTAAAAAACTTCACATTAAATGCTATCATTTTATTTCATTATTGTGAAAATCGGTTTAGGTTTAAGATTGATAGATAGCACCACATGTCTATGGACAAAAAAAAAACTAAAAAACGCTATAATTTTTTTATTCTTCGTTGGGAAAATTTTTTGAAAACACTTTTCTTATGAAATCATATGTGTTTTATCCATACCCGTTGGAATTTTTAAAATCGAACCAGCTACTATCTTTTTGTCGTGATACTATAACCCCTTTAGCTTCGCCTCGGGGTTAAAAAAACACAAGCTGGATATTGTCCGTCCTGACGTTGACAAATAATGGCGTTTTCATCACATTATTGTTTATCATTGTAGAGTTCCCGTTGAAGAGCCAATAAAGACTTGAAAGCTAGAACAGAAACAAGAGTTCACTTTCATTTATCCCTAAGACAATAAACAAATGAGCACTTTTTTCCATAATTTAGGCAATCGTCTAACCTCAAACCCTATATATATTTATATATCTATATATATATATATATATATATATATATATATATATATATATATATATATATATATATATATATATATATATATATATATATATTCATTCCAAAGAGATTATATATATATATATTTTTTTAAAATTCTATTTTAATAAGTTGAATGTATTTTCAAAGAAAGATGAACGAAATTATATTTTCAGCTACATGATTTTTTCTATAACAACTGCAGTGTCACGTTGAAGATCGAAGATCCAACAGAAAAGGAGAGAGGGCAATTTTTTTCTCCCATTTTCTTCGACGAAAATCGCCTTAGTCTGCACAAAGTTTTTTTAAACGGAAAAAACTTGAACTCGATCAGAAATACGCTGCAAAGTACTCGTGCATAAACCCCGAACCATTCGGAATATTGAATTCGGGATATTTTCAGATCATAACGCATCCAGGTCGGTATTCCGGGAACTGAGAGCCATCAGGAATCCGGATTTATACGCGAGCGGTTGGTGTTCCAGGCTGAGGAGCGGAGGCAAGGTTCGGTGAAGTGTTGTACTTTTAACGCAACTCAGAACGTATTTTTTAGGAAAGCACGGGCATAGGACGGACTCCAGAAGCGACATCCAATTGTTGAGCTTCACGAAGGGTAAATAATTTGTTTCGATTTCTCAAAACGAAATGGGAACTGAAACTTCCTTCTAGTTTTATAATAATAATAATAATAATTTTAGGAATAAAGTATAAACTTGAAAATAAAACACACTTGGCTTATATTTCACCATATAAAAATATTGTGAGGATGGTCCCAGGTCCTCTTAATAAAACACAAGGTTCTACTCATAAATCTTCTTTATTGGGAGGTTCATACTCTTGATGGCTTAAAGGCTCTCGTAGGACTGACGATCGGATCCGCGACAATATTAAACGGAGGTTCGTCTTAGTAGAGTCAGCACTTTAAGGTTTACTTAATATAACGAATATATGGAATAGCAACAATTCGGGTTTACTGGTCTAGAAATAATACGATGACCCGTGGAACTGTCGCAACACTTCCTGTGTAATGACCTCGACTAAATGGGTGAATTAACATATGAATATTACAAAAGTATCTTATCACTACAATATTTAGATACTGTATTTAGCAGTAACGAACAGTCGACATGTTTCGAGTTATGAACTTATTATCAAGACTGACTACAGGAGAGTATTACATCTTAATTTATAAAAACGAATAAAGTAAGGTTAAGTGGGGTAAGTGTGTTTTAGGGGTAAGTGTGTAAGCGCCAAATAATTCTTATTCCGAAAACATACTGGTGTGGCCATCTATAAAACAGTATCTAAAGGTTCATAATAGGCCATTGTAAGCTACAGCCGAAGTTAAGATGATTTCTATATAGGCGGGAAAAGCTAATATTTCATAACCTCTCACCATACACAGTGCATGTAGTTGGTAGACGTTTACTCATCGTGTGACATCATAGTTCCAAGTGAGTTTTTTGAAGTTTTTTTACTACAAATATGGTAAGAAACAGTTCAATTTTAACCTACAGTCGTTATTTTTATTTTAGATTAAGCTTTTATTATTATTTGGTACTAGTACACACTTGTCCCACTAAAATTCTACTCTGTGGAAGTGTTAGTCACTGAATTCAGACGGACAAGTGTGTACTAATAGTGAACATGAGAAAAGATTCACTATTTGCAGAGCTGTTCTGAAAATTGGTTGTGAAAACATCACAGAGGAAAAGAAGACAAGAAACCTAGAAGCGAAAATCGCGGGTGGACCTGAAATTATAACTGCTCCAGAGGTAATTAAACATTTGAAGAAAAAAAACCAATTTTTGTAAGGAGCGGAGACAGTGAAAAAAAGTAGTCTCTAACGTAGTCAGTGAATCACAAACATCATCAGATGAAGAGAAGTTTGTGAAGACCAGAAGTGACGATTGATCATTGACGAAGAATTTAGAGATCAGAAAGAATTTGCATCACATTTATGGATGAATTAAACAAAGAAAATTCAGCATGTAGATGTAGTTGATTGGATATTGTAGTATTCAAGTTACTGTCTAACAAAAAAAGAAGACGAAGAAGTTAAAATTAAAATTTTTAAGAAACGTTCATTCGTTAGATACAAACTGCTACAAATTCTTTCATCTGGGATTGATCCTGAGGAATGTACTTTCATTGGAACTCAAAATATTATTATGGTTTCTTCCAAAGCAGTTGTTAGTAAAAGGTGGTCTGCATCGATTTGGACTTTCTTTTACAGATTATAATGTTCATTAGTAATATAACTCGATTTATTCAAGTATTTTACTTTAACTTTAGGATATTTCATGTTTTTTTTCTTCACTTTAGTTATTCAGTTAATGATCGATTTCTTGTTAAAAAGTTTGTAACTTGAAGAGTTTGTAAGATAAAAATTTTTTTTTGCTCCAGTCGAAAAAATAAAAATATCGTAGTTTTACACACTTTCCCCAGACTTCTACATTTCTTGATATGTGCATTGCATTGGCTGCATACACACTTTCCCGTTTTTCACAGGAGAAGTGTGTACTATAGGCATAGAAATATATATAATATAGAAATAAATGCGAAAATGAGTCTATATCAAAGTTTTATTATGAGGACTTGTAGGCAATAACCATAACTATGTTATGCCAAAATTTGAGATCTGCAACTCTAGTGCTTTGTTTAAAAATATGGTGTATATACGAACTTTCCAAATATTGCTACACACTTACCCCACCTTACCTTATCTGTTGCATTCAATATACCCCACGCAAACTATTAATGAAGAACAAAAATACTTCCCGATAAATTATGTGCCGAATTTGAGTAGCAAAATTTGTAACAGACTAACGAAAAATAACGTCAAAACAATTTGTACAAATAAAAGAAACTTGAAGTCATTCTTGGTCAATAATAAGGAGAAATCTAACATCGGAGAAAACAGTGGTGTTTACAAAATATTTTGCGACGAATGTCCTGCTTTCTATATTGGACAAACAGGAAGGAATATAAACATTCGTGTTGAAGAACATAAAAAGTCAATTTTACAAATACCACTGGTTTCTCCGAACATTTTATAAAATTTAATCGTTTCCTGAATTTCAACAAAACCCAATTGTTACATTCAGGTAACAAAGGAAAACGCCTTGACCTTCTTGAAATTTTCGAAATAAGTTCCGCCCATAATAGTCAATTACCCCTTATAAACAAACAAATTGATTTTCAATTTTCACCTTTGCTTTTGTCTGTTTTATAAAATAAGATGTACTACTCTCCAGTAGTCAGTCTTGATAATGAGTTCATAACTCGAAACATGTCGACTATTCGTTACTGCTAAATACAGTATCTAAATATTTTTATTTACTCCTATTGAATAATATATACATTATTCAACTGCGTTTTGGCAATTAATAGTATCTATTACCAAACAGCGTGAGTAATAATAACTCGCTGCTAAAACTCACTATATAGTCTACTAAGATCCCAAGTAACATCGACCGTCACTCATTTGCTAATGTCACTTGAATAATTCTGACGTTTTCAAATTAAGTTAATACTACCTAATTATTGTGAATTTGTATTTGAGGGCCTTGGAATAAAAGGGGTCCAAGTGAAAATATAGATCTATGTGCAGATTTAGGTACCTTAAATGCCAATTTATGTAGTATGAAAAAGAATCAAGTGATTTTATGCTTTGAGAGCCATCTATTCAAGAATCAAAAAAGCTTGTGAATGAAATTGCAGAAATCTTGATTTGAAAGAGGATCAAGTGCGCTTGGACCCCTTTTATTCTTACCAAAGTTCCATAATAATTTCTAATTTTGCGTTTACTTACGGTAACCAGCGTGAGTTTAAAAAGTAATAATAGTTATTTAAAGAACATTATAATACATTTTGCCAGTAGGACGTTTTTTTTAATGTCTGAAACCAGAAAAAATGGGACGTCCCATGTTGTCTCTGGAAAATATGTTCCAAAAAAAACTAAATGTGGGAAAAGTAAAAACAAATTAAAATGGGAAAACCTACAAAAACTCCTGGATTATGTTCCCCCTCTATATCATCAATTTTATAAGAACATACCGTATGAGACAAAGCAGAAGAACTCAAAGCAAAAAGTACCTGATGTGGCTGGACCATCGAAAATCGTGGACAACTTGGACGAAACAGAAATAGATTTACGGGACTTAGACTACGAATAAACAAATTTTCATGATAAATATTCTTTTTTTCACAAGGATTCTGTTTTGGTTACCTGTTTATGTATTAATAAAGATTTTTAAGCATTTATTTAATGCCTTTCCTTTATTCAAATTCATTAAATATTGAGAACAAAAGGGGTCTAAGTGCAATTTCCTAGAAATTTTCTCAAATTTTTTTTCCATATTACATGCTTTTGCAAATATGAGATATCAGAGAAAATGATAAAAACATTTAAAATTAAAAGGTAAATATCAGAGATCACAAGCATAGATTTTGAATTTTTAATATGTAAATAACTTTACCCTTAATTATCTCTAAACTGTAAAAAGTGCACTTAGACCCCTTTTACTCCAAGGCCCTCATTTGTATCTTAGTATTTATTGTTATAGTCGTAGATAAAGTATAGTATTCAACTTGCGGTAATGGTCATAACTCACTTGATGAATTACAGCACTCGCTTGCAGCTCGTGCTGCAAACTTCATCTGCGTGAGTTATGACCTACATTACCGCTCGTTGAATAATATACTATTATATAGTGAAACATAAGCCAAGTGTGTTTTATTTTAAAGTTTATACTTTATTCTTTATGATGTTTCACCAAGTGATGTGCGAGAATTCAATATCAGTTAATAATAATTTTATTTATTTATCACAGACTCCAAAACAGTCTTAAATTAAAACTGGTACAGGAGCCTTTGAAACAAATTACAAAATCCCCTCATCAACAAAAAATCCAAAAACAAAAATAAATTCTTACAAACACATCAGAAATATTAGATATTTTGCACATGAAGAGAGTTCAAGTACTTCCTTAGGTTATGGCACATTTTTTTTAGTTGTCTTTTCTTCTTTTATTATTAGTGGGATGACGTTATATTTTATACATCCTTGATATATGGGAGCATTTTGTCCTTTGTGTGTTCTGGCATATTCATTCCTAAATTCCTCTCTTCTGCGTGTTTTATATGCGTGAAATTCTGACTGCTGTATTAGGCCTGCTTGAGTTTTTATGCTTCGATTTTTTATAGAATAAATAAGTTTAACTTGTTCCACAGTTTTAATATCAACAATATTCAGGTAATTTGTAGCCTGGTATAACTGAAGAGTGGGAGTATGCCAATCCAAACGATGTATACTTTTCATGGCCTTAATTTGGATTCTTTGAATCTTTTAATTTAAAAGTTTTGCTGTGTTCCCCCAACGTGGGATCATATATCTGAAGTGTGGTTCAATAAAAGCGTAATATATTAACTTTTGGGTGTTTGTATTCAATTGATCACTACATCGTCTAATAGCTCCAATCATAGGTGATATTTTTTTACTAAGACTTTCAATTTGTTTTTGCCATGAATGTTTATTTAAAATCTCGTCAGAATTTATAAATTTTCGATATCGAAATACTTGATACCATTAGTTCCCGATGTTAGATTGATTAAAATACAATATTTCCCCCCATTTCCCAAAAATAACGCATCAAAAAATGTGTAGCTTTAAATAGTAGTCAAAAAACATTCTTGGCCTAAGAATTGCCATAAACGCCTTTGCCACTAAGTAACACGTGTCAAGTTTTTTTCAATCAGAAACGCGATTAAACCTATTCAGAAAAAATTGATACACCAAGCAAGTTTTAAAGTATTAAATTCATTAAAGTTTGATCAAACTTTTTCGGTCGAATAATGTAAATATATTAGTTATAATATATAATAAATATTCTTTATTGATGCAGCTTTCATCTTCACTTCAACAATATGAGATAATGATTACCACCAAATGCAAACGCTCGAATAAATTATGAAACACTAAAAAAACATACTTTATGTGCCGATAACTTTTGAGGATTTCTCTGAGATTCCATCATCAGATCCAAACTTGGCGATAATGGAATCACCTCAAGATTATATACCCTTTCAATATAATTAAGATTTTTTTAAATTGGTCCACAATTGACGAAAATATCAGTGAATAAAAATACACATAACCTCTTCCTTTGTTGAATCGGTTAAAAAACCGATTCTATTCCTATTTCCTTGTCCAGAAAATAAAATTTACTAAAATCATAACTGAAATTTTTCACTGTATGATCAATAGCTGGTTTGTTTAGCAATACAACCATTTTCTTCAGAGGAAAAGCTGGAAATTTCTGGAAGGCACAGCAAAAGATCCATTCTGAGAACTGAAGATTTCAATCCTCTGCCGCACATGATGAACACGAATTTAGTAAATAATTGCATTCAATCATCAATGTGCTATAAAATTGTCAAATTGGAACCTCCAGAAGAACCTAGAAGGGGCGTTAGTAGAGAAAATATATTTAAGAATAGTCCAGGTGAATACGATGATGATTATATATGAAAACTATCGTTTTGGTATCTAAAAACTGTATGTTATTATAACGTCTCAAATGTGTCGAGAGGAATTATAGATAATATACACGTTTGTATTTATGAAAATACGTTCTATTAATAGTATGAAGTGATTTAAACAACTAAAAAAACAAATCAACAGAAATTTCTAAAACTGATTAATCTAATGAAATTTCAGATGAAGGCAAGCGAAGAATATACAACTTGTGGGAAAGAATATCGACAAAAACTTCCATGAATATGAAACTGACGCATTTGGAGATTTTATACGATGCTGTTATCTTATGCCTCAGTATGAATAGAAATAACTTCCAAAATTTGGTTGAGGTAATAATGGAACAAATAATCAACCGAGTGATTTATTTCTTTTCTTTGTTTTCATTTTAGAGTGTCCAAGAAACCTTATGTCGAATCGAGAATGCTCAGCAAAACGTAAATTGATGTCTGTGTAATAATGTAAAAGTGCAGTTTGTTTCCTAATTAAGAATTGTATTTGATAAAAAAAAAACTGAGTGAGTGAAATATAAACTGTAAATTTTTTTTAAGCTTATTTATTAAAACACCCAAATATATTTTATTGGTGTTTAATCTTTTGAAATTTTTCTGGTCATTTGGTAATCTAAAACATTTTTATTGTAACATAATTATTATTCATTCATTAGCTACAAATTTCAACTAAAGCTATTGCATAGCTTTTATAGCGACGACCGAATCAAGAAATTCCGTAACGAAAATAAAACCTAACACCCCCCACTCCGCCTACCGGCCGAGCGTTCGCTTAACGTGTATGTATATGGTACGACTGTACGAAGCTCGCACGGATCGAGACGAGCTGCTCCGAAATCGGACGAAAACGTAAGCAGCTGTTTGTGAGTAAGTATATAGGTATCTATCATATCTTTATAATGCCACACTCACCGCATGTGCGCCCCGTAAGTATACATGTAGGTATATATGTATACTTAGGTGTACCTAAATGGAACAGTGAATAGCTATACATATTACTAATATTATGACTCCGAATATTGATATAAATATTGCACACGTTAGCGATGTTAATGTTAGGCGCTCATTTGTTGGAGATATTTGTGCGTACTTATGCAAACTTAGAAATGGCCTACACATAGTCATGGTAGCAATTTACATTTCTCCGAATACAAAATTGGACGAGAATATATGATGTGTTCTTATTTCAGTTACCACAAACCTATAGTTTCAATGATAAAAATTCCTGAATAACCTACATGTATTGTAAGATAATAAAAATATTTTGAACGATATTAACTTCTCATTTATTCGATAAAAGAAAAAAATTTGTTTTCTCATCAATATCTTGCCAATATTCTGTTAATCAAGGACCTTGGCGTCATGTATGACAACCATCTCAGTTTTAAGCCACACTTAGACATGATCACTGGCAGGGCTTTTAGGGTTCTGGGCTTCATATACAGGCACTCATTTGATTTTTGTGATATTTCAACACTGAAGTATCTTTATACTACTCTTGTTAGACCTGTACTAGAGTTTGCCTCAGTTGTTTGGTCACCATATATATTTGAAGATTGCAAAAAGGTAGAATCAGTGCAAAACAAGTTTCTTTTATTCATCTCCTACAGACTGGGATGTAAGCGTGAAAGTTTCTCGGCGACTCTGATGCGTTCCAAGCTTGCCTTGCCCACTCTGAGGGCTCGCAGGAATCGTGTTGATGTATTGTTTTTGTCCAAAATCATTCAGGGTTATATCAACTGCCCTGATTTATTGAGTAAAATCGACATACACGTTCCTGCGAGATTCACGAGGCAATCGAATCTTTTTCACATCTCTTTCACCAGATTCAATTACATTAGAAGTTCGCCCATACCTAGATTGCTTAGAAACGCAAATGTGGCTTGGGCTGCTGGTGTAGATCTCTTTCATGACTCACTTAGTTGTATAAGGAGACATGTCGATGTTGTGATTATAGAATAAGGACTAACTTTGTAACCTTTTTATTTTCTTTTGTTTTCTTTGGTTATATTAGGATACTTGCTTTGATTATAATAGGATAAGGATAAATTTTGTAACCTTCTCAAGTTTTTGTTAATTTTTGTTACTAAAGGGTTTACCCATAAATAAATAAATAAATAAATAAATCAGTCACCACGCTCAGAGTGTAACTTGAATTAATATCAAAGAAAAAACTTGAATTAATGTCAAAGAAAAAGAAAAAAAAATACTGCATAAATAAAAAATTGAAGAGCTCAATTTAGTATAAAATGTGAAAGGATTGATTTTTGTTAGCTTGAAATGAATATTGTGATTAGCAAAAAAAATTAGTACTTATGAGTAGCATTCAAACTGATTTTCATAGGATAGATTTAATTTTGAAACAAAAAGTTAAATGTTTACTACAGAAGACGAAATTTTACAAAATCAGAAAATTTACAACCAAGTGGAATACCTACTTTAATTATATTGTAATCAACTTGGATACTACTCACATACAGTTGAAAATAAAAATTGAATAATACACTAAAACTTTGGTATTATAGTAAATATATTGAAAATTACAGTATGAGAAATGGCACACCTGATAACACAATAATCAATAATGCCAACTTAAAATTGTTAGGTAAATCAGGCGAAACCTTTCAATATAAGGATCTGACATTAATACTGAAAGATTAGAAGTAGAACAACATAATTAACGAACAAAGATAAATTTAAAATGTGCTAACTGGTCATAGCTTCAAGGAAAAAAATATTGATAGAATTGAAACTGATTACAAGTCGAAATTTATGGAAATACATTGCATCTTATATTTGAAAACTATTGGTAATTCGAAGTATCACATACTATCAAAATCTTAACAATATGACGTAGGTTTAAAATATACAATCACAACAAAATCTTCATTAAATGAAACAAGAATTACTATTATTTATCACAATTAACCTCAACCCAGGTCAGTGGAGATCCTGAATAACTTCTTTCAACATAACTCCATCATCAATTTTTGAGGAAGGCTACGAAGCCGATGGTTTATTTCTTTTCTTCTCTTTTTCCTTTTGATCATGCAAACGTTGTTCTTGTTGCTCTCTTACTTTTTGTTGGTCTTGCAACATAGTTTTTTCATGAAGTTTCTGCTTTAGCATTAACTTTAGATGTTCTTGGTTTGTCGACGAGCTTAGAGTATTCAATTGTTTCAACTGAAAAAAAAGGTAACTAAAGAGAATTGAACAAGCTATTGTACCTAAATGAGAAACAGTAAAATGTTAAAAATTGGTAACTAGGATACTATCTCAGTTTTGTATTGTAAATTTTTATGGATGTGAAACTTCTTGATTGCATTCTTTTTATAAATTTCAGTTTTAGTGTGTATTTTGTTGTGTATGACTATTATTTTAATATTGCTTATAATACTTGTGAATATTTTTTGTGACATATGTAAGGTTGATTTCTTTGTAACATGAATAAATTATCTATCTATCTATCTTTAAAACCTTTGTTATTTGAAAATTCAACTAATGAAACAGTTGCACCAAAAAGAGACAAACATTCATAAATAAGATTTAGCCTGTGACAGAATGAGATAGAATAAAAATATACAGTGTTTCCTATAATATTCGTATACTCTTTGTTCAGGCTTTCGTAGTCTCCTCACTATATGTGTTGTGTTGTGTGGGCCTTCGTATTACCAAATCGAGAGAAATTGCGTCGTATATGCCTGAAACTTGTCTGGCCCAAGCCAAGTAGGCAACTTTTTTGAAGTTTCACTTCTGCCGTGTGTGAATTGCACACACACACACTTTTTATAAAATATTGTTTATATTATGGGTATTGACACTCAGCAGCCCACCATTGTATCTTAACTATTACTATTGATGCGTTTTACATTCAAAGGAAGCTTGGTATGGTATCAATAAAAAAAATTTAAGAAAACCACCACTGATTCAACTAATATTTACCAATCAGTTATACATCAAGTGGTGCATCATTTTTTCTGAATTAGTGATGTACATTGAATATATTATATATATATATATATATATATATATATATATATATATATATATATATATATATATATATATATATATATATATATATATATATATATATATATAATATAATATATATATATATATATATATATATATATATATATATATATATATATATATATATATATATAGATAGATAGATATTTATTCATATAAAATTTCAAGAATTTTACACTTGTCCTAAAATACATTACAAAATTTAGAATTAGAAATCACATACAACATAACAATTTCGAAAACAGGAGCACAAAAAAATAAATAAATTTAAAACTTAAACTTTCTACTCGCATGTACAGGAGGGCATGTGCAGGAGGAACTCTTCAACTGTATAGAAAAACAATGCATCATCAATATGTTGCGAATTTTTTTCTTAAATATAATTGTATGTTAGATCTTTATAGCAGTTTGGCAGGCATTGTATAGCCCAACGCTGATGTATCTGTATATATTTTGTGTTCTCTTAATTCTACACAAAGGTATGCAATTATATCACTATTCCTAGTTGCATATGTTGTGTATATTATTGTGCCGCATAACACCATGAGTCAAACATCTTTTATGAACAAACAAAAGGCACTCCATAATATAGCAATAGGGCAGTGGCAAAATCGATAGTTTTTTGATAGAGGCTTACAATGAGACCTGGAGCTGGAGCTACTAAAATCATAATACGTATCACCCTTTTTTGTGTTTACAAATACTTTTTTCCCTGTTACTACAGTTACCCCAAACTATTAATCCATAAGTCAGTATGCTATGAAACAAAGAGAAATAGGCCATTCTTAAATGTTGACTGTCTAACTGGAACCTTAATTGTCTTATTCCGAACGTCGCTTTTGCTAGATGCTTGCACAGATACTCAGTGTGGAAAACGAAATCCAACTTTGAGTCCAAGTAAACGCCCAAGAGTTTAACTGGCGCACTGTAATTGCTTCTTGCTGTAGAGAAGCTTATGCTTTGGGTTTTTGTTTCATTGAGTGTCAGACCATTTATACTAAACCAGTCTTTGGATATGACCTCTGACTGTTCCAGGTAGCAAGTGTTTCTTGCCTGTCGTTTTTGCCAGTGGCTAGGTGGGTTGCAACGTCAGCATAGTAGACGGCTTTTACAGTCTGGCCAATAATAATGGATAGAATATATATATATATATATATATATATATATATATATATTATATATATATATATATATATATATATATAATATATATATAAATATATATAATATATAATATATATATATATATATATATATATATAAATATATATATATATATATATATATATTATATATATATATATAAAATATATATATATATATATATATATATATATATATATATATATTTTATATATATATATATATATATATATATATATATATATATATATATATATATATATATATAGATAAATATATAAATATATATATATATATATATATATATATATATATATACATATATATATATATATATATATATATATATATATATATATATATATATATATATATATATAAACTTTGGATGTACATTAATTCAACTACCATATTTATAACTATTATTAAGCTATTGCATAGCTTTTATCGCGGGCTTTGAGCGCGGCGACCGAATCAAGAAATTCCGTAACGAAAATAAAACCTAACACCCCCCACTCCGCCTACCGGCCGAGCGTTCGCTTAACGTGTATGTATATGGTACGACTGTACGAAGCTCGCACGGATCGAGACGAGCTGCTCCGAAATCGGACGAATACGTAAGCAGCTGTTTGTGAGAAAGTATATAGGTGTATAGGTATCTATCATCTATTTATAATGCCACACTCAACGCATGTGCGCCCCGTAAGTTGTATACTTACTGTAGGTATATATGTATACATAGGTGTACCTATGTACAAAAGTGAATAGCTATACATATTACTAATATTATGACTCCGAATATTGATATAAATATTGCACACGTTAGCGATGTTAATGTTAGGCGCTCATTTTTTGGAGATATTTGTGCGTGCTTATGCAAACTTAGAAATGGCCTGCACATAGTCATGGTAGCAATTTACATTTCTCCGAATCCAAAATTGGACGAGAATATATGATATGTTCTCATTTCAGTTACCATAAACCTATAGTTTCAATGATAAAAATTCCTGAGTAACCTACATGTATTGTAAGATAATAAAAATAATTTAAACGTTATTAACTTCTCATTCATTCGATAAAAGAAAAAAATTTGTTTTCTTATCGGTCACCACGCCCAAAAAGTGTAACTTGAATTAATATCAAAGAAAAAGAAAAAAAAATACTGCATGAATAAAAAATAAATAAATAATTATAATTGCATTAGTTGATAAAAAAAATGCTATGCAATAGCTTTACCGCGGCAGTTTCCGAGTGCCACACTTTTTTTGTAAGTTTCATAGGAGTTAAGGACAAACAATTCAAGTTTAGCTTGTACGCTGTATGTTCCAGATCAATCACATGTTGTTATGTGATAAGGGGTATCAGAGACTCTGTATACTTTGATGTACTGAAGATACTATATGTAGGGCTTGTTCAGTCAATTTTACAATATGGATTAGTGTTCTAGGACTCCTTTTCACATGCTGATAGGGCTTCCAAAGCACAGAAAAAAATACTAAGAGCTATGTTCAATGTCCACCCATTGTCAACAAGTAGAGACCTATTTAAAAGATCACTCATACAAACATTGCCAAGCTTATAAATATTTCAAAACATTACCGTTATTGAAGAAAATGAACAGAGGTTTGAGAAGAACAAGGACTTGCTCTCGCATGATACAATGAATTAGAGGAAATTTAAAACAAAGTTACTCATCGCTACAAATTTGCTAGAACTCCCTTAACTACACGAGAGTTAAATTTTATAATAAATTCAAATGTATCTGTGAAAGACAATATATTTGTTATAATATAAAAGATTTTCTCAACTTTTAAAATATAATTGATTGTATTTTAATTATTCTAAATGTATGTTTCTGTCCCATTTTTTTGACTAGTCTGGTAAGGATGCATATGACTTTGATCTTTGTTGATCGAATATATGTGTATTTTTTATGATGAATAAAAATTGAATGATTGTTATCTCACCTTTTGTTCTAGCTCGAACCGTTTTGTTGCCAGCGCTCTCTCCACGGCGTCAAAGTACCAAAGTGTGATTGCGTACCTTGTGTCATAGGATGGCTGTACTTCATGAGGATTCTGTCGGTCTGACCAGAAGAACAAGAGCCTGTCAAATAAAGGCGCTATGTCGGCAACCTGGAACAACATTATATTACGTTTTTATTATGATTTGTTTACTGTTACTTACAGTGGTCTCCGAGCATTCTGGAAATATTCTCAAAAGTCCACCATTCTTCTTAACATCCCAATTCACATTGAGGTAGTATATTGCCGTTATACAGCGGCCATCATTGTTGGGATTATCAACATGTTTTACGTAATGTGTCCCTGAACCAGGATAAACAGCTAGCATTGCCTGAAATTATTAATTTCTGACACATTATACATTAAATACTGGTTCAACGACTTGATACAACAGTATTTAAATTGACCTAAGAAGTTGGGTCTTATAAACCTTAACTCAAAGTCTAAGTGAAATAAAACACATTTTTATGAAAAAAAAATATTAGAGTTAAGAACATTCCAATTTAATCAAGCGTTAACGAGTTTTTAGAAAGTTCCTATGTTATGGTATGTTTTTGAAAGAGTTTTTTGATGAAAGGTAAAATTTTTAATTAACAAGGTAATTAATGCCTCAAAGGCACAGATTATCAGGTTTCTAATTAGTCTATTCTATCTAGTCTGATAATTATGAAATACATTAGTCTATTTTATAGTTTTTTTTTTTTAATTGAAACTGTTATTGTATCAATACAACTCAGCAGTTGGAGTAAACTAATCGAATGGAAAAGTTGTTTCCAGTAATATACTTCAAAGTCGATTTATGCTTCAAATTAGATGTGTTGATATGTTGCTGAGTGTTGGATACTTATAATTATACCCAAGATTCTAAATTATATTTTTGACATTTTCATAATATAATAATATAAATGTCCAATTGCAGGGTGAAGCCAATGAAGCTATTGTTTCTGTTTTTATTGAGTTTTGTGCACTTAACACTGTATTGTATCATTTTTATTGCAGTATGTTTCAATTTCTTGTCCAATCTGTTTTTAAATACACTTACTTACACAACTACTAGGAGTCACTTTACTCTCTAATAAAACATTCCAAGAATAAATGACACAATTAGTCAAGTAGTTTACCTAGAATGGAAGCTTTTTCTTTGTCCAATTTTTCAATAGTTGTTAATTTTGATTTACATAAAACACCTCCGATATTTGCAACTGTGGTGGTAATATAACTAAATATTCAGGAAATGTTTTTTTTTATTGAAACATATAAATATAACTAATAATATGTATTTAAAAAATATAGGAAACTTTTAATCTGGGCACTTCTTGAAGAGTTTACTAATTTATGTTTTAGTATAATAAGATAAGAGTTGTTCAAAATCTTGCTAAAGTTGTCTGCTATAAAGAACAACTTCAATATATCTCCAAAAATATTTTGCAAGACAGAGTAGTTACTAGATATAAAATTGATTCACGTTACATTAGTTATAGGGAATAAACAAACTTCTGATTTTGTATCAAATAAAACACTAGCATAATTTCTTCCAAAACAATGAATTTAAATGTCCAAAAGATAATTCAATAAAGGATTATCTTAATTTATCAATATGAAATACTAAAATTTATGGCAAGATTAGATTATAGATATTACAGGAATTTTATAAGATTACAACTTGTAATTTTCTTCACACAAACACAGTAAGATGAATTCTTAAAAAAAAATTGGAATCTTGTACAAGATAAAATAACTATCAACTTTTAGAAAAACTTTCAATTAACTTCATACCAACTAAAAGTTCTTCATAAAAATTTTTTTAAGCATTTATTTGTTCTTACCTTTGTCCTACCATTTATGCTATATTGTCCTAACTTTCCATTATTTGGTGACTTATTGGCCTTCATAATTAAATTATCAATTCGATTCAAAACTTGTCCTATACTTTTACAATAAACTTCTTTTCCATCTACCCACATTATTTTATCACTCCTTATAGACTGAGAATCATTTTTACTTTTGGCCACCAACTGACCATCTTGAAAAACACCTTTATTATACATATTTAGGAAGTCCTCCAATGCAGCCTTGCCCATCTGCGAACCACAAAAATTGTCCAAAACACAGAGTCCATATGCATTCATATCTTCTATAACAACATTCACCATATCATCTGAAGGAGTTGTGTGTAGATATGGGGGGTGAACAGAACTTTCTGGATAATCTTTAAACTCTGGTCTACGAGGAATAACTACTTTTTTACTATTTATTGGCATATTATCTTTGCTTTGAGGTTTCAATGTATCTTGAGTAGCATATTTCAATGTAGTTGGAGAAAGATTCAACTGCTCAATATCAGTTGCCAGAATTTCAATTTCTGAGCTTCCTTCTAATGGTAACACAGTCCTTGGGGGAGTTAACTCAGTTTTACTAGGAGATTGATGGGACGTCTCACTACATTCCCCTGATGAGTTTCTCAATGAAGATCTTCCAGATGATTCTGGAGTTGACAGTAGTGGACTTGAGGATACTGATGTTTTTGGAGAAGTAATAGGTATCTTGGGAGAGTTTTGAATATAAGGTATATACTTATTCTCAGAAGTTTCTTTGCTTTTGTCGCACTTCTCAGCTGAAGCTTCACAGTCTACCTTGTGTTTCTTCCAGTGCTTCTTTTGGTGCTCTTTAGAGCAATAAAATATCAACTTACAACGTGAACACCTAAGCAAATTATCACTAAATCCGCAAATCGCGCAGCAGTTAGCATTGTCCGAACTCATTTTGTTCTGAAAATATATTTATAGGAACTAAAACAAAGTCGTAATATGAATATATGTATACTCATCACGTACGACTATGCTTAATTTTTATAAGATGTTAAATGGTCGAATTATTGAAAAAAATTCTTTTGAGAAATACAGATGTACTTGTTTTTAAATTACCAAAAAAAAATGAAATTCCCAATTTTACGATGAATAAACACAGAATTTACAAAAGTCTCAAAGCACAGAAAATCATTTGCAAATTTAATCACGTACGCATCCGCAGCGTCTAATGTCACGATGATTTTAAAATGAACTGAACGATGCTGCCAAAATGAGACATTAATCTCAGAAAAAAATATCTTATTATTAACTAACATTGTCATAATGAAACAGTATTGATAACTATTTTCACATATATCTGTTGAAAATGAATGACGATATAGTACGCAAAAATACTATATTTTCCACACCAAAATTTAACAAATAAATCCTTCTTTTTAAAAATTTATTAACGCTACTTTAATCAACTTTTGACTGGTGTCATGTTCATAAATGGTTTGATTTTGGAGAAAGTAACTGGTTGTACAAAATTCAAAATTTAAATTTAGGATGATAGTGAGACAATATTAGAAATTCCAAATTTATAAGAAAATAGAGTATGAAAGACCTTTACTCTGAAATAACAATATCGAATGAAATCTTGTCAAAGGTGAAAAATTGTAGTGACTTCACTGACAAAACTTCAGGCCAAAAATGGCAGCATATTTTAAAACATACTGAAAGTAACGTACTAAAGTTTATTTAAACTAATTTCATTCCTGCTCTCTGTTCCCGTCACTTCGGTATTCGCAAAAATTGTTTCTTCATTATGAATTCGAAATGGTTAGAAGAAATATAATCTCTTTAATGAAAAATGAGCTTCTGATTTGAATGAATTTCTTATTTTAGACAAATGCAAAAAGCGCAAAAAAATCTAGTTTAGTTCATCAAAATTAATAAGTGAGTAACAAATATAACTTCGTCTATTTTTTTTCACAAAATACTATATTTTTCTGAAGTGTACTATATTTTTTATAGCATATTCTGTAAAATACTATTTTTCGCCGAAGAAATATTGGCAACCCTAATAGGAAGTAGGAAAGGAACTAATGATACTAGCATAGTGTTTAACTTTAACATAAAATTTTGATTCAGTTTTTTATAAATTATCTAAAATGAAATATTTGGGAGGACTTATCAGAATTCAGAAGATGTATTAATCATCTGCCTTGCACATTAAAAAAACATCGAGGTGATTTGTTCCCAATCATTATTTAGAAATAGAAAAATTATATTGATAGTTTTAGTGCATACAATGATAATTTGTGCCAATATAAATACTCTTCGATGATATCACTTTTGCATTTTCGACGGAAAATTTAAATAATTTAAAACATTATAAAGTAAACATATTTTAATAAATTTATGGAGAATTTTGGATTAAATGCACTTTTTTAGAAAAAATTAGTTTCTTCTACAATGATAACTAGACGTTCTATATTTAAACAACTTCATGGTGAGCGAATTCCATGTATAGCCAATTTAATGGTTATTACTTATTTCTCTTTATAACTATACTTTCAACAACCTTTGCTGATTACATATTTGGATTAAATGCACTTTTTTAGAAAAAATTAGTTTCTTCTACAATGATAACTAGACGTTCTATATATGAACAACTTCATGATGAGCGAATTCCATTTATAGCCAATTTAATGGTTATTACTTAACCCTATTTATTAATCAGAATTTTAATGAAAACTTTTTGATTGTAGTAATTTCCTAAAATCATCAAAATCATGAGTGAAGAAGAAACGATGGATTTGAACGAAGAAGAGAATTCATCCAATTCGTCAAACGAAGATGAGGATGAAGTAATTAACATATTATTCTTAGAAACTGTTTGAAAGGTAAACAATGATTGCTAAATAAATCTCCATATCTTTTTAGATGCTGCAACTTCGAACAAAAGAGTTGGAATCTCTACTGTCTGAAAATAAATATATGTATGATCTACATATAGAGCTTGTTGATTTATATGAGAAATTAGCCGACTTAAACTCTTTACAGGCTGCTTATAAACGGTTTCATGATTGCTTTCCTCTTACTGCTAAATTATGGCTCAAGTGGATCAACGCTGAGAAAAAGGTTGCCACTTCTGATCAAGAAAAGCAACATATTCTAGAACTTTTTGAGAAAGCTGTGGAAGATTATTTATGTAAGATTGTAATAATTACCAGAAATCGGTTCATTCTTTGATAACTTTTAAATGTGTCAGTCAGTTAAATTTTGAATAATTTATTTTACTATTTTAGCTGTTAATTTATGGCAAGAGTATGCTGAATATACCATGGACATAACTGATTTGGATAATACAAGAAAAGTATTGGAAAAAGCACTGAATTCGGCTGGCCTTCATGTTAAAGATGGATCTTTACTTTGGGATTTCCTCAGAGAGATAGAACTAACCAGTTTGTCAGTGTCACAAAAGGATAGTGATGCTTGGAAGGAACAAGTCGCTAGAGTTATTGAGATTTTTCGAAGGCAGTTATCTGTTCCATTACTGGGTATGTATAATTTGTCATACAAAACAATAAAAGAAAGTTTAGGTATTATTATTGTCTGATCTTACTGAAAAAAAATTGTGTATCATTTGTTTGATTTAAAATTTGTTGATATATTTTTGTTTGTTATATTTCTTCATTTATTTATTTATTTATTTATTTATCAACGGAAAGCCCATTTACATAAAAAAATACAAAAAATTAAAATCTTAAATCTAGATTAACCTAGCATTTACCTCACATCGAAACTGCTTTAGTGAGGTACAAAAACATAAGTCGGCGTTTAAATAGCGATTACCATAACCCAACATTCTATTAATAGGTGCATTAATCATATAGTTAGTACGACAGACGGGGTACGCGAATAAGTTGTCACTCCTAGTTCTTCTGAACGGTACGTGAAGACAAATTTGGCCAAGTAAATCATTAGAGTCAACAAGATTATTCAGACACTTAAAGAGAAACACCAAATCAGATATAATTCTTCTTACTGATAAAGGCTGTATACCCAACTGAGTGCGAATAAATGTTACCGAAAAATTGATTCGAGGAATTGCCCTCCTGAAGGAAATGTAAAGCAAAAATTTATTCTGCACCCGTTCAATATATTGCGAATCAGCCTCGTAATGAGGTGACCAAACAATTGACCCGTACTCAACAATAGGTCTACAAAAAGCAAAATAAAGCAATTTCACAGTAGCCTCATCAGAGAATTCAGCTGAATTCCGACGAATGAACCCCAACACTCTCAATGCACGGTTAGTCATTATTCTGAAGTGTTCCTTGAACTCAAGTTGACTATCCAAATTTATGCCAAGATCACTAATGATATTAACACGCTCAAGACTTGCACCATCAACCGAGTATGGATAAAATACTGGGTTACTGGTTCGATGGAAGGTAATACATTTACATTTCAGAAAGTTCATACTCAGCAGAAGACCCGAAAGCCATTCCACCACAGCCAACACGTCCGATTGAAGATCAGCAGCATCGGCAACTGAGGAGATGGATTTATAGATCTTCAAGTCATCAGCAATTACAAAACTTTAGAATGCTTAACAACTAGAGATAGATCATTAACAAAAAGTGAAAACAAAAAAGGGCCGAGGTGACTACCCTGCGGAATACCTGACGTAACCAGGATTGTTTTAGATTTAAAATTTTTAACTTTTATAACTTGAGATCTATTTTTGTAATAGCTCCTTATCCACTTCAAAAGACTACCCGTAAAACCTACTGACTCAACAACAGAGTCTAAGATAGTGTGGTTAACTTGGTCAAAGGCTTTAGAGATATCTGTATAGCAACCATCCACCTGGTTACCTCTTTGAAATTCGTTATAAATGAACTGAACATATTCGACTAGATTGGTTAGACTAGATTTTTTTTTCATGAATCCGTGCTGTTGGGAAATAATAATTTGTCCTAAACTGAAGGAAATTTTGTCCAATACAAGCTTTCAAAAACCTTAGGAATATTACACAAAATACTAATCGGGCGATAGTTACGCACATCGTTGACCTTTCCTGACTTAAAAATTGGTGTTATATAACTTGATTTCCACATGATAGGAAAGATGCCCGACTGAAGTGAGGAATTGAATAATCTACAAAGAGGAGCCGCTAACGTATCCACACAATTCACTAAAAATGCTGCAGGTAGGCCATCAGGTCCACAGCACCGTTTGGGAGAGAGGCCTTTTATTTTGAGACTTACCTCATCAATACTGGTGAGAAAACCATTCACGTGAAACACAGCATTATGCTGTGTAAAATTAGGAATAACAGAAGGTTGTTGGTTATTGAATACCGAAGCAAAGTGATCAGCAAAAAAGATCAATGACCTCCTGAACTGTAGTAGCTGACTTATCTTCCAAAAACATAGAAGATGGAATTGAATTAAGATTATTCCTTTTATTGATGAAGTTCCAAAACTGTTTCGGGTCCTTTTTTATTGCGGATTCTGCATTATTAACAAATTCGTCATAACATCTCTGCGTTTCTAGTTTGCATTCATAATTCTATGAATCATAGGGTATCTTTTTCAGATATAAAAAAGTATTATTGAATGAATAGTTCTACATTCACATTAGTTATATTTGGGAAAACATTTGAAATTTTTAATCTTACTGTTTCAGAAGAAAGAAAATTATGTTAGATGTAACTTAAGTTCTACTATAGTAGTTTTCTAATGATGCACTCACTATGTATGTACCTGTATATATACTAACTAGGTCTGCAAGGCTGTAGGCTCTTGCAATATTGAGATGAGTGATTCATTTCATGAGTTTATTTTATGATATATTAATTACACCACTGGATTTGTACGTTGACTTTTTTTAGCTTGTATTTGTTTTTTTCTGTGATTATTCCTTTGTGTCCGATTTTTTATTTTCTTTTTTTGTAACACTGGCATGGTAAATCCCGTCATTTTGGCGCCAACATTTATCATCACAGACAGTTTTTAAGAAATCTAATTTTGAAATTTTTTCACAGGGATTATTCCTCTGTGGTGCAATTTATGTTTTTATTTATATATATATATATATATATATATATATATATATATATATATATATATATATACATATATATTATGTCCTTCCCATCAACATTGTCTATGATTTAGGAGGAGAAGGGTAATAACCAAAATTCGCGAGTCTAGTATGCGAGGATCAATGCTGCCTTATATACAATAAGGACCATTGGATCCTTGTGCACAACATCTGCACCAATTTTAACATATTTTGCTCATTTCCATTCTGTACTTTCCTATGGAATATTAGTGTGGGGTACATCACCACATGCACAAGTCTCCTCTTGCTACAAAAGAGAGCAATATGAATAATTTTGGTTTAAAACAGACAGACAGTTGTAGGGAACGATTTAAAACTTTAAATATACTGACTGTCCCAGCCATTCACTTGTTAGAATGTGCAACATATGTCAGGAAGAACTTGGAGAAGTTTCCAACGAGTGATATCACACATGGATACAATACAAGAAACCATGAACAACTGACTGAGAATACCATATCATAGATTAAAAAAGTCGCAGCAACGAGTGGACTATTGCAGTCCAAAAATCTATAACAGGCTACCACAGCAGTACAAGGCAGTTCGTTCAAGAGAAAACTTAAAGAATTTCTGCTACAACGCACAATATATAATTTATCCGAATTTTTGTAGGACAGTATCTTTGTTTTGTTTGATCTGACAGGTGACATGTAAAGTTTGATGTTGGAATAAATTGCTATTACTTTACTATTAGGAGGTTTCAGAATGAAGAAGCCTGTTTACCATGATTACAAGATCAACAATTCATCTATTTTGAGGACATCAGTTATAAAAGACTTAGGAATTATGTTTGATACTGAACTGAATTTCAAAGCTCATAATGAGTACATTATATCGAAGTCATTTAACATGTTGGGCTTCATCAACAGAACTTGTAAGGATTTCAGTTTGGAAACTCTAAAACTATTGTACTGTTCGCTGATAAGGTCGTTATTGGAGTATGGTTCAATAATCTGGTACCCTTATTATGATATTAATAAAAAACAAATTGAAGATGTACAAAATACGTTTCTTAGGATTTGTGCATACAAGTTGGATCTGAAAAGGGACGATTATTCATAGAACTTAGTTCTCAGACAGTTGAATCTGTTGACTCTAGAAAATCGTAGAGTTGTAATCGACATGTGTTTTTTGAATAAAATTTTACAAGGTATGGTGGACTGTGAAGAGATCTTATCATTGATTGAGTTGAATGCTAGTAGACAGACCAGAGTCAGTAATGCGACATTTAGAATACCTTTTCACACAACAAATTATGGATTTTTCTCTCCAATAACTCGCCTGCTTCGATGCGGAAACAAATTTCATCAAGTAGACTTATTCTGCAATTCAATAAGAGTCATGAAAACAGAACTGAATCGTTTACTGTCATAATTAAATCAATCAATCTATCAAAAATATACTTTATTGTCGAAGATAACAATCTTATTGACAAAGCATGGCAAATAATACAATATGTAATTTATAGGAGTAAAGTAAAGATTCACACGATATCACATTGTCGAAACTTCAAAAAGATTAAAATATATCAGATATAAAATTGAAACTAAAATATAGGATATTGATAAAATAAAATAAAACACAATATCCCATTGTCACAATTACATAAAATTAAAATAAATATATGATATATGATATGATACAGTACACCTGAAGGACAAAATTAAAACGACTAGAGTATGTCACTGTAATATTCTCGCAAATTGTAGTAAGCTCTCCGTAAAAGTGTATCTTTCACTTTTTTTTTTGAACTTCTTTGGGCAAGGTATATTTCTGTAAGTTAGTGGAAGATGGTTATACATTTTTTTGCTTTCATACATTATAGAATTTCTAGTTAGGCTAGACTTTGGTATAGGTAAGGGAATACTGGATTGGTTTCTTGTTTCATACCTTCTGATTTCATTTATACATAAAGTTAAGGTAGAATGTTTTTTGTGAATCAGGCATACAGTCTCAAGTATGAATAAACAAGATAGAGTCAAAATTTCCAGGTTAATGAAAAGCGGTCTGCAGTGATCACTGAACTGAGCCCCACACAGGTAACGAATAGCCCAAGACTGACCCCTGCGGTACCCCCATTGAAACCTCGCCTCTGCCAGAGTGCCTCTCTTTGATTTTAACCACCTGACTCCTTTCTGATAGGTATGTACGAAACCAGTTCAATGAGGAATTTCTATAGCCATAGAACTCCAGCTTTCGCAGCAGTAATTCATGGCTAACACAATCAAACGCTTTTGAGAAATCGCAGAATACTGCTGCAGTTGCCTCTCCATCATTCAGTGTTATATATGTATTCTCTAGTAGAGAGAAAATAGCATCATTTGTGTTTTTTCCGCTTTGAAATCCAAACTGAGAATGGTTTATTATATTATTATTATCTGTGAGATGTTTCATCATTCTTCTTTTTACTAGTTTTTCTATTATTTTTGATAATGTCGACAAAAGGGAAATCGGCCGATAATTTGCGGGTTCGTTGGGGTCACAGCCCTTATGGAGAGGAATCACAACTGCTTGTTTCAGGCAGGATGGGAACTGTCCTGTTCTGAAAGATATATTAATCGCATCCACTAGAACGAGAAGAACAAAATTGGGTAGATTCTGAAATATTTGGACTGATAATCCATCTATACCTGATGAGCTTTTATTAGTTATTTCCTTGAGAACTTTTTTAAGCTCAATTATGTCAGTGTCCTCAAAATTGAAGTTGTCTATAATGCCTGCATTCATTAGATAGTCCAAAGGGTCCATCTGTGGATTCAAGCCAGATGTAAGTTAATGAAGTAGAAGTTGTTCAAGATGTCAGGATCGATATCAATACTTCGCGGTAATGAGTTGATTTTACCTCTTAGTTCATTTATTATCAACCAATTTTCTCTTGTTCTGTTTCGAGAACTATTTATTCTCTTTTTGTAATATACCTCTTTTGCATTTTTGATTACCTGTCTGTAAATACGCCTGTAGCAACTGAAATATGACGACAGAAACTCGCTACGAATATGCTTTGCCAAGGTATGGAGAAACCTCAAGTTCTGGGCAAATATCTTTATTCCTTTTGTTATCCAGGGTTTTTAATTTTCAATTTTCTCAATGGAAAACAAGCCTCAAATAAAGTTGTCAAGTAATTATGGAACAAATTGACGGGTTCGTCAGACTCTGTAACAAGGTCCCATGGTGTCAACAGGCATTTCTCGTTCAATTTTTTATAATTTTTTGCACTATATATTCTACCATATCTATAATTTTTCACATGCTGTTTGAGGTTGAAATTGGTTTTAAAAAGTACCGATTCATGTTCAAATTATACATTTTAAGTTGTTTGTTAATAATAATGATGTATATTTATATTTCTTTATATTACTTTAATTTAGGTTTTAAGTAGTTTTAGGATATATTACTGTCTTTGTAGTGAATGTATTGTAATTGGGACTACCGTTAATAGAATAAATAGAATTTAAAAAAAATAGGTTCAGCTCGACTCTTTCTTCTTCTCACTCAGGTTAAAAATCGAAAAATAAATATTTTTTATAAAAAGTTAAACCGACAAAAAGTCACTAAAAAGCGAAAAATAACTGAAAAACATATATTATTATATGAAGTACTTACTGATCTGTTTGATACTTAGCGATATATATATATATATATATATATATATATATATATATATATATATATATATATATATATATATATATATATCTTAATCAAAAACGGAATATAATTCTAGCTTGGCCCCCACAACATTAAGTAGCGTGTTTGATAGTATATAATTATGTAATTCAGTTTTTTTTTTGTTTACATGGATTTAATTCCAATCAAGTCATTTACATGCTGTTAATAGTGTGAATGAATATCAATACTAGCGAGATAATTACTTTCTTAATTTTTGTTATTATTGTAACTGCTTGTGTCTCAGGTATGGAGAGCACCTACAATGAGTGGAAGATATGGCAAGAAACGTTGCCGGAAAATTTCAAGCTAGATACCCAACCGATAGAATGGGGATACCAGAAAGCTCTTAAACTCTTGGAAACATACCAGCCTTTCGAGGAACAACTGGCTGCAGCCGGAGACGACAGCGAAACTTACGAAATTTACAAGAAGTACATAGTCGTAATAAAAGACCCATCCACTATAATCTGCATGTACGAGAGGGCAGTCGCCCAATTATGCTTAAATCCCGTCTTGTGGTTGGACTATTGCAACTACGTGTTCAAATTGGGGGAAGTGGCTTTGAAAACTTGTGAGAGGTCCCTGAGAAATTGCCCCTGGAGCGAAGAACTGTGGGTGACGAAGCTGAGAATTTTGGAAAATCTGGACCGAGAAGAAAAGGATGTAATGGACTCTTTCGAGCAGGGATTGGTGAGCATCAAACCATCGCCGGGATTGCAATTGTGGTTCGCCTACGTGGAATTCGTACTGAGGAAATCGGAGGATAAGGAGAAATTAGACAAGCTGATGGTGCAGGCTTCTGAGCTTGTGGGTGAACAAGACGCCAGTTCCTCGTTGGACAGGTTTCGAGCGAGGTTGTTGGTAAAGAATGGTGAGGTAAAGGAAGCCATGGCGGTTTGGAACAAGATCTTGGGAAAATCAGTTAACAAAGGTATTTGCTTTTTTCTCGGAAATGATTCAGAACTGATTCTGAACCAATCAGAATCAGTTCCGAATCCTTACCACAATCAAAGCTATTGATTCCCCAGTAAATTTCAATTAATAAGAGAATGTATTAATAATGCAAAATTATAGATATGTATGAAAATTATACTTGATAACTAAAGTAAATAATACTTATATCACAATTTGAAGTTTTTGTGTATAAACACTGTGGTACTATAAAAAAAAACTTCTCACACTGATAATTTCACTAAGTTTTCAAATTATCTTATTGCAGTAAATAAATTATAAATGTTGCCTTCATTTAAAAAAAAAAAAAAAACCTAAATCAAAGAACTAAAAAACCAAATACAGTGTTTTAATGTTTTAACGGGTCATTCAGTAATCACAGAAAAAAACAACAAATGTAAAGAAACGCAATAACATATTCAAGAATGAAATGCATGTACGAAGAGAGAGGAATATTTTTATTTCACATTAGCTTCATTAATCTCTGAGAGTTATGATAATATTTTTTATCTCTTTTTTAAACACTCCAATGGATGTTGAAAATAGATCAATTTTTTCGCATATCTGATTGAACTTTTTGCACATCGAATAAATTGGAGATTTCGATAGTATATTCGTTCTTGGAGTAGGTAAATAGAAACAAAGTGAACCTCTGCTGTTCAAACGAGGTATATTAAAGCTAAGCTGAGACAATAACTCTGGACAATCAGTCAAATAGTTTGTGAGCATATAGACAAATATGCAAGAGTGGTAAATTCTACGGTCCTCCAAAGATAACAGGGAAAATCTTTTTAATAATAAATTATTATTTAAACCTTGTTCAGTATAAATTTTATGGAATAAATGTTGAAGTGGAAGTTAATAGTGAATTCACAATGAAATTCATATACTTAGTACAGAAATTATTGTAAAAATTATGTTTATAATCAATTTAATTTTAGTATTTTCAATAAAACTGAAAACTACTGATAAGACTGCAACGTGTCCACAATTGTGGACTACATATGTGCAAAATTTAATTATATATTATGTAACTTGAAATTTCTTTGTTATGTTTTTAATTCGAAATATCTAACGTGTTATTTTATTTTTAGGAAATTTAACTGTTTGGTTGGAATGTATAGCTTTGTTTAAACAATTTGGAGAGGTTAATCAGATACGATCGCTTTACCAAAGAGCAATGAATTCTTGTAAAGATTGGGAGTATTACATTGCCGAAGAATGGTTACTGTTTGAAAGAGAAAACGGTACTTTAGCCAGCGTGATGAAATGCGTAGAAAAGTTCAAGACAGTTAACGTAAACCCCCAACATCAGCAGGAACAATACAAAAGTCATCGACAAGAATTTCCAAAAAATATAGAAAAAGGTAAAAAGCGAAAATATGAACCCGAGATTAAGGTTGAAGTTAAGAGGGTGAAGAAAGAGGTAGAAAGGATGTCAATAGAACCAAAAAAACCGATTGAAAAAGATCCTACTAAAACGGTATTTATTAGCAACATAAGCCCTAAAGTAGATGAGGAGGCTTTGAAGATATTATTCCCCAATGCTGGAAATATAGAAGTTTGCAGAGATAGAAAGGGAAAATCTAAGTGTTTTGGTTATGTCCAGTTCCGGATGGAAGAAGAGGTGATGACTGCACTGGCAAGAGACAGAGAACCGCTAGATGGTCGACCGGTGTTCATTTCGAACTGCAAACCCGACAAAAACGAACGCAAAGCTGTTTTCAAGTACTCGGCTGAAATTGAGGAGAATAAACTATTCGTAAGAGGATTACCGAAAGATTTAACGAAAGAAGAAGTGATGGATATATTCAAACCTCACGGAGCTGTGGATACTCGATTAGTTTTGCACCGGAGCGGACAGTCCAAAGGTTTAGCTTACGTGGAATTCCCGGACGCAGAGACCACTAAAAAGGCTCTGTTAGCTACAGATCAAATGGTCGTAGGGGAACATACTATATCGGTGGCAGTGAGCGCCCCGCCGCCGAAGAAGGCAACCGACGAGAGAGCCATCGAGCCTATCAGACATGCGCGCAGTCGCTTGCAGGTGCCTTTGATTCCAAGATCAATCCAGGTTAAAAGTGACAAGGGTTCCAGTGAAAATGGTGCTTCTAAGTCGAATGATGATTTTAGGAAGATGTTGTTACAGAAGTGAATTTTTTTGATAAATAATAATTTACCAAAAAAATATCCTTTTTCAATAAACTAATTTCAGTATATACTAGTCCAAGTAAATGATTGTTGAATATATATATATATATATATATATATATATATATATATATATATATATATATATATATATATATATGTTTATATATACACTCAGCAAAAAAAGTATCGCATCACTGAAACTTTTCATCATGCAAAAATATCAGGAACAGGTAGCTATCCATAATGACATTATAATTTAATTGAAAGGTTTTTTTTATTACCAGATGCAATACAGAGCACGAAGTGCCCAAGATAAACCATTTTTATTCCTTTTTAAAGATATTTAGAAAATGATGAAAATTAAATTGAATCGAAATTGAATCAAATTTGAAAATCTGAGTGATTCAGTATCGCGTGTTGCCTCCTCTAGCTCTTCTTACAGCTTAACAACGCCCTGGCATACTTTCAATCAACCTCTGGATATAACCCTCATCCAAATTATTCCATTCTTCAGTTAATGCCTGTTGAAGCTCTTCGAGACTCGCTGGAGTGGCATCTCGTTGTCGGACATTTCTGTAGAGATAGTCCCAGACATGCTCGATAGGGTTTAAGTCGGGGCTGCATGCGGGCCAGTCCAAAACTGGAATATTCATTTCTTGAAGGTACTCGTTAACTACCCTTGCGACGTGAGGACGTGCATTAGCACAAACTCATCACCAACACGTGGAGCGTAAGGCACGACATGTTCACGCAAAATGTACCTTTCAGCAGTCATCGTACCTCTATCCACCAGTACCAACTCTGTGCGGCACCTCAAAGATATTTCTCCCCAGAACATGATAGACCCTCCTCCAAAATTCGTCGACGGTCTTATATTGCACTGAACGTAGCGCTCACCCTCTCGTCTGTAGACTGGTATTCGTCGATCTGAAGTATACAAACAAAATCTGGACTCGTCCGTGAACAGTATATGTCCCCAATCTGCGATGGTCCAATTTTGATGTTCCGTGGCAAATCTCAAACGAGCAACACGGTGTCTCCTGGTGAGTCGAGGTCCAGTAGCTGCTACTCTGGGTCCCATTCCGGACTGCCTCCAGATGTTTCTTATGGTTTGTGAGCTAACTCGCGTATTTCGGGTAGTGGCCAAATCATGTTGAAGCAGTGACATGCCTTCGACGCAGGGCCTGAAGTCTCAAAAAACGATTGTCTGCAGGGGTAGTTGCTCTCGATCGACCTTGTACTGCTCTTCTCTCAAATCCTACAAGCTCTCTGTGCCTTGCCACTGCTCGAGATAATGTGCATTGGTTCACACCCAACAAATTCGCGACGACTCTCTGACTTTGTCCATTTTCAACAAGGGTGACTATTCTGACTTCATCTCGAGTCAAATTTCGAAGATTGTTTTCGCGACGTGCCATAATGCAATTTCGATTAAAAAAACCTCAATTAAACTGAACCTGCCTGCTTTCAAACAACTCCCGAAGTGAACTGATTTAAGGTAAATTTGTAGTTAAAGCATATTTTCCCGTTTTTCCCTAAAAAAAGATGTCTTATCGGCATTGTCGTCGTGATATTTCTTTTATGTTTTCATTCTTTCACTGATAAGAACAGATGGCGGAAGTCGATTGGTTTTTGTAGCAACTGTTAGAAATTTTTCAGGTGATGCGATACTTCTTTTGCAGAGTGTATATATATATATATATATATATATATATATATATATATATATATATATATATATATATATATATATATATATATATATATATATATATATATATATATATATATATATGCTAATAATTTTATATTGGAATAGGTGTTTTTATGAAACTTTTATTTTTATTCATTAAGTGTACTTAAAATTTTTGTGGCACTTACTCTTATAACTAAAGTAAATAGATAACTTTGGGATAGAGTGTCCCTTTCATATTTCCTGTCTATGTAGACCTGTTAATGAGATGTTAAATATCTTGTACATTTTTTACTTGTGTTCTCTAGTTTAACATCTCTGCGTGTAGTTCTAGAAATAAAACTGGTTGTCAATATTTTTTCAGTAGTTAGAGCAATATTTCATCGTTAATTTTATTCATTTTTTCTAATATTTCAGGTCTTAGAACTTGTTCCTCATCTTAACTGAAGATTGGCATCCTAAGTCATAATAATATATCTTCAGATGATTCAAAATGTTGAATGAATTAATTTAGTTGAAAATTTCTATTATCTACTGAAATAATAATTTAATTTATGTTTTTCCCCTGTAAATATTCTAAATGTTTGCGTAATTATTTTGAGCAGTAAAGATTAGGATAAGTCAATGTTGACCAAAATGTAAAGATGTCTGTATATGTAAGTTATATTAGATTTAATTAATATCGTTTCAAACTAGAGTAGATATTTGTATTTAGCCGATGTAGGATGTATCTATTCGTTGATTTCTTTCATAACTCTGCATATTGTACTCGCAAAAACATATATGTTCACATAACTGGTCTCCATTGAAGTGATTGTTAACTTTTTCAGATAATAGGAATTCTGATGATCAGATGCAGCATTTTTGCTATACATATTTATAAGAGTGAAATGATGTGTTGACTTACTGGTACATTTTTTTCTTGTTTATTAGATAAAGTAATTATCCTGCAACATCACTGCCATCTTAAAGTACATATATGACAGTCATATCTTATTCAAAAAAAGTATGTTGAAGACAGAAAAATATTTGCATATAGGTGATATCTCTTTTTATTCACTGAAATAACTTTTTCATCGTCATATTAATGAATAACTTTTGATATAACAAACAAGGCCAGGAATTCCTTTATTTAATATTTAAGATATACTTACTGTATAAAGAACATTCTAATCATTTGTTCTTATAGAAAAGTCTGAATCATCCCCTTAATTTTCCATGTGAAATAGGCGTATTTCACTAAACAACATTAGCAATGATTGTTTCAAATATTGTTTGAATATTTTGTACGATTACTTTTATCATGAAATATGTTTATAGAAATCTTAGTTTTTAGAGTTTCTTTATACATATATGATTTTGATAGTGCAATATTTAATAGCAAAAACACTATCTTGTTTATGTGTAAGTCATATTCTTAAGAAATCCTACATTGGTGATTGTTCCGTGTTTTGTAACTACAGTAGGATAAGCTGTTTTATACTTATATTAAAACCGGTTAAAATTTAGAGATGGTTGTTATTTGAAGTTCAAAGAAATAAAGTAAAATGAATATTTTTATATATTTATATATATATATATATATATATATATATATATATATATATATATATATATATATATATATATATATATATATATATATAAGTATATATATATATATAAGTAGAGCAGAATTATCGGTATAGCCCGCTTATATGGAAGCAGCCGTTGACACGTGTTTCGGACTCTTTGGTCCTCATCAGAACGGCGTAGCCAAGCATTGGATTGAAAACTTGGAGATGAAAATAGCACAACAAACGAAATCCCCTGCTACGGAAGACAATCACACATTTGTGGCTTATTGTTTGAACTCTCCGGTTTGGGAGATTTGGTCAAACTTTGCCACGGAGGCGATTAATGCCATCCGCGAGATCTCAGACCGAGTAAATAAACAACAACAAAGAAATTAGTCGCGGGAAAATATTAAACAAGTAGAGCAGAATTATCGGTATAGCCCGCTTATATGGAAGTTCTGATGAGGACCAAAGAGTCCGAAACACGTGTCAACGGCTGCTTCCATATAAGCGGGCTATACCGATAATTCTGCTCTACTTGTTATATTATATATATATATATATATATATATATATATATATATATATATATATATATATATATATATACATATATATATATATATATATATATATATATATCTATATATATATATATATATATATATATATATATATATATATATATATATATATACCTATATAATATATAATATATATATATATATATATATATATATATATTATTATATATAATTATATATATATATATAAAAAATTATATATATATAAATAAATATATATATATATATATATATATATATATATATATATATATATATATATATATATATATATATATATATATATATATATATATATATATATATATATATATATATATATATATATATATATATATATATATATATATATATATATATATATATTATAATATATATATATATATATATTTAAATATATTATATATATATATATATATATATATATATATATATATATATATATATATATATATATATATATAGTTGGCCATAAATATTCTAAAACCTATTTAGGTTTGATATTTACTCAATTCTTAGTATTAGGCTGGATTCATTTATGTTTAGTAAAGAGTTTTTATAATAGAAATATATTTCTGAACAGTGTTTTTTTCATTTACAATGTTGTGATACGCAACTATAATATAACGAAATCCCAATAATTCTAAAATATTATTTCTTTGTATCTCTGAAATTCCTGATCTATGCATCACAAACATTCTATAAAACATGAAATCTTTTTTTCTTATTTATTAAAATAAATAGTTTTTATTGAAATTCTGTTATAACATTGTTTAGTCAATTTAATTAAATTATTGGATTTTACGTTGGACAGTTCGTTGATATGGTCATCAGCATATGTTGGGATCCTTTGCAGGAAGCTTAGTGCAGCTATTTACAGCATCCGCAGGATCAAACACATGATGGGAATGAGACAAGCCTTGGCTTCCTATGCCAATTTCCACATCTTGGCTACGTATGGTATCATACTTTGGGGAGCCTAGCACGTGAGGATATTCCTGAAGCCGGAGGCGGTACTAGCGTTGTTTGGAGTGTCCGTTAACGAGCTGTAGAGAACTTTGCCGTGCTGTTACATTTTGCAGTATCTCACCTATTTTCACGAACAAAAGGAAAAGTTTCTCCAACACATCTTTCCATGAACATCATACAAGAAAACGTGACAAGTATATCCTTCCCAAACATCGCTTGAAAAAAACACAAAAGTATTTCAATTATATCGCCATTGAATTATATGATAAGCAACCTTCCACCTACAAGAATCTGAACAATGCAAAGTTCAAGAGAACGATAAAGAAAATTTTATTGGAAGGCTGTTTCTATAGCGTTGAGGAATTTATGTCAAATAAGTTTTGAGCTCCTGTTACAGCTGAATTGGATGAATCTCCAATAATTTGTACGTGTATTTAAATATGCTTGTGATTTTTATATGAATTTTAATATGCTTGTTCGTAATGTTTATGAGATTTTACACTCAATTGTTTAGATTAAGTTGAGTTTCGATTGTTTTGACTTACTATGTAATCAAAGACCTTACAACGGAGGTCTTTGTATTGATAGAGTGAATAAATTTCTATTCTATTATAGCATTACCTAAACATTGAAATAAAAAAGCAAATAATAGTCGGGTTTCAAATTTGGTGTTTCGAATATTATTTCTTGAAAAATTCATAATTTTTTTTCTGGCGGTTTTTAATTAATACTGCAATAATAGTTATTTTCGGTTAGTGATAAACATTAAAGCCTTTCGAAATTCCCGCTATATTTCTGACAGATGGGTTGTTTATGCGCTTGCCAGTTTGCCAGTGATCTGTCAATTGTTTGACCGCCATTTGAACTGTCACAGCACGCGTGATACTCTGCTACTCATTTTCAATTTATCCGGTGTATTTTGAGTGTTTAAAGTGACTATTGATGAAAATCTTGTGTTTTCATTAGTAGAAAAAGTTGTCACTTATAAAAACTTTCGTTTTGTATTAATTCGCGTGATGCGGTAGAAGTTATAATAACGATCAGTGATACAAATGCCGATGTTTTAAAACAGCATTTTCACAAAACTGTTGAATTTTACAACTTACTTCTATGTTTAATTCATGGAAATATTGAAGTTTTGTTTCATGCATTATAAAATTGTGTGCTATTAAGGTCTCAACCTTTTAAAGAAATATTACGTAAATATTTGTTTTCGTTCTTACTACTCCAAACGTTCATCCGTCAACCATGAAGATGAACGACGGTAAGTACACAAAACCATTTCGTTATACATGAATTATGAATTAAAGTCATTAATATTTCATTCATTTTTCTATAAAATTTGTTTTGAGACATGTCGATCATCAGACATAAATAAATTTCTAATATGCCATTGCTTTGTATCAAATAAACCACGAGGTGGCCATTTCTGTCAGTTGTCAATTTACCATGTTTTGATTTCTCATAACTCGTTCAATCAATCGAGGTCAGTTAGAAATTCAAATTTTAACATTTAAAACTCATGAATTTATTCTACATCGGAGTATACTAAGCTGAATTAATGCATTTCGTTGGCTTTATTTAAGGTTTACAGCGATTACTTCCGAGTTTATAATTAAGTTCAAAATGCCAAAAGTTGTCACTGGAAATATTCGCCTTCAACTGTCAGTTTTTATTGTTTTATCTTATTTTGTTGACTTGGAGACAAGAAATTTCGTTTTTGTTTGTGTGTTTTATCCTCTAAAATGTTTGAATTTGTTGCAGACCGTGACAGATTTCAGTCAGGCAGCAGTACAGATGAGAACGAATCTGGATCTGAGCAAGAGGAACATGAACAGCATGTTCAAATTGCTAATATTGCGAA